>VWZE01001777.1:740222-757944 GCA_013396675.1 Eubucco bourcierii | reverse complement strand
GGGAGGGGAGGGGAGGGGAGGGGAGAGATTTAGAATGTTCGTTTATTTGAAAGAAAAAGATGAGGCTGTTTTATAATTAAAGAAATCATGGACAAGATCATCTGCTTATTTACTGCACAATGTCAAAATGTAGCAGTATTCACTAATTGCAAATTCACTAATGTGCAAATTCACTAATGCGCGATAGGCACTTATCCAGCAATACCTCTGCAAGAAGGAAAGCCACAAGCTCCAATTCCCTTCTGTTATACCTGGAACTCTACTAGAAAACTGTTTACTTTGTACCATTTTCACATATCTGACAGAGAGGGGAATTATCCTGTCAGGGTTCCAGCCTGAATAATTAAATCAAATGTACCATAAACCTAAACCAAGAATATATTCAAAGCCAGGGGATAGAGTTCATAGGCAATGCTTTGCCCCTATGCATTACTGTTTACATTTAGCTGATGTGACTGCACATCTTAGTCATACTCATGAAGCATCCAATTGTCTTATCTTATTATTTCACTGTGCTTTACTAAGTTCATTTTTATAAGCAATGTATGGTTTTAGACTAAGTTGCTGATCTTTTTTTAAAGGATCTTTTCCTATAAAGGTCTAACTTTATCATTAGTCAGCAGAGTTCATACATAGTGGTCATTTATATTATTTGGCAGCATGAAGAAAGGGATTTGCCTTAATCCACTATAATTAATTTTGAGAGATTCTGTATGTCATAGTTGCATTAATGAAGACACAGGGAGAAGGTAAAAGAGTGATATTTTTAGAAATTAATTTTTAAAATTCATGCATTGGATGGAACTAATAAATGCAAACTCTAGCATTGTCTGCTCTTGGCTTCTGGCATTTTTGTGATCTTCAAGCTACAGGTACATAGCAGAAACACGCAAAATAATATCTCTAGTCCTGCTTTCACTTTAAATAACCAAAAACTTCAACACGACTTCATCGTGGAACATGAATGCGATGTACCTAGACTTCTGTAACGCCTGCTACATAGTCATTCTTACCTTTAAATTGGCAAGTTATGGATTTGATGAATGGCCAGGAGGAGGTTACCTTCTTCTCTCAGGCAACCAGTGACAGAACAAGAGGACACAGTCTCAGGCTACGCCAGGGCAAGTTTAGGCTGGAGGTGAGGAGGAAGTTCTTCACTGAGAGAGTAATTTGTCACTGGAATGGGCTGCCCAGGGAGGTGGTGGAGTCACCGTCCCTGGAGGCGTTCAAGGCACGTTTGGACATGGCACTTAGTGCCATGGTCTAATCTTGAGGGCTGTGGTGATGGGTTGGACTTGATGATCTCTGAGGTCTCTTCCAACCCTTGCGATACTGTGATACTGTGATACTGTGACTCTTAGATGAATAAGGAATTGATTAGATGGACTCTTCCAATATGTTGCAGTCAAGGGCTTACGCTCCAAGTGAAAATTACTGGGTGGCATCCCTTAAGGGTCTGTACTATAACCAATACTATTTAATGTCCACATCAATGACATAGGCATTGGGACTGAGTGCACCTTTAGCACCAAGCTCTCCAGTGTGGTCAATATGCTGGAGGAAAATTATGCCATCCAGGCATAACCTTGACAGGCTTGAGAGGTGGGCCTATGCAAACTTCAAGAAGTTCAGCAAAACCAGGTCCTGCATGTGGGTGGGGACAATCCCCAATATACACATGTCCTGGCAGGCATAAATCCTGCCAGGCTGGTTTAAACCCTCGCTCAATCCTCCTTCTGCTCAGGGTCCGGAAGTTGAAGTAGATTGAGCAAAAGCAACGCCTTGGGGCTAGGAGCTTAGCACCACGTGTCAGGTGTCTGGTGCAGCCCCTCAACATGCCTGCGTGGTCACAGGAGGCACTAAGCTTTAAATGTATTGGGCAGAACAAGGATGCCAAATTCCTATTGGCCAGTTTAACTTTCAAATTGGTCTATTTAAGGGGGGGCAGGGTGTGTGTGTGTTGATTTAGAAGCTGCGCCTTTCTTCAGCAATCGTCTTTTCTACACAGCCAGCCTTCCCTGCACAGCAGGAAGCAGCACCCCTTAGTGTGGCTCATTAACCGGGAGTCACTGTGGCCACGTGTTTGCAGCTTACACTGGCAGCAGCTCTCTGCAACTTGCTCTCTCTTCCCCTTCTACCTGGAATATTTTGTATTTTACCATGGGATCGTTGTTGTGAGTTTTGGAAGAGTTCTTATATGGGAAACTTACTCAGGGATCCATGTGCGTACCATGTGCTAGGGTTAATGCTAAGCCTCTGCAGCACAGTTAGAATTTTCCCTGTTTTGCGTTCCTATTTTTCCAAGTTCTGATTGTTTGAAGTGTTTAATTCTGTGTTAATAAATATCCTTTGTGCAAATATTTCCTGTCAACTGAAAATCCAAAGAATCTGAGGGAATTTCCCCCAAATTGCTGAATATTAATAACAAATTTTAATAATCAGTGTATTAATAATTCATAATTAATAACTGGTTATGAATATCTGATCACAACACAATATCCCAAAATTCTGTACAGACTGGGCCATGAACTGGTTGAGATAAGAACCTACTAAGAAGGATTTGGTGATGCTAGTGGAATGAAAAGTTGAAAATTAGTTGGCACTGCACACTCATAGCCCAGAAGGTCAATTGTAGCTTGGGCCACATAGAAAGAAATGTAGCCAGCAGGCTGAAGGAGGTGATATTCCCTCCCTTCCCCATGAAACTCAGCCTTCGGTTCTGTGTCCAGATCTGGGGTCCACAGTACAAGAATGGCATGGACCTGATGTAGTGGGTGCAGAAGAGGGCCACGAGAACAATAAGAACACTGGAGCACCTCTTCTTTGAAGGCATTTTGAGAGCACTGTGGTTGTGCCCAAGAGATATGAAGGATAACAAGAATTTAGAATTATCTATGTATAGCGAAGGAATGAGGTGGAACTGAAACAAAAAGCTGGAGTTCTTGGAAACATTTTGCCTGTTAGACAAAACTACGCCTCGGGGTTCCAGTTGTGTATAATGCCAGACAGTGATGTCTGCCTGAAAAACCCCTTAGATTCTTACTTCAGATCCAATTTTGTGAGTTGAAGCTGATCCCTCTGTATACAGATAATCACCATCTATAAAACACTGTTTCAGAGTGTCTAAAATTTCTCATCTTTTCTGATAAATCTGTGTGTATTTGTTAGAAACCACCAAGATACTTTCTCCTTCTCACAGTGTTTTCATGTTCATAATACAGTGCACTGGGTATTTACTGGCTACTCAGCTTTAGTGTAATAAAGTTAATGTTTTGTACTTTGCTTAAATAGGCAATAAAACTAATTCATATTATGAGTATTAAGAAAATTCTGTCTTCTGGAACGCTAAGAATATTTCTCCAGTGGTTTTAAGACAAAAAACCCTGAAAAACTGTACTTTTCTCATGATCTGACTTTCAGTTCATCCATCCTTCAAAGGTTGCCTGGTTAAAAGGAAAATTACTTTCCTCAGTTTCCAGTATGCAGGTTTTTTCCCCAAGAAACTCCATGTACTAAAATTAACTCTCACCTTGTGGCAAGTGGAAACCAATAAAAGCAATCAGACTCCCCTAACTGCAGTGGAATAGCTTTCCCCAACTTTTTACCAGAAACAGGAAAACAGTAATTAAAGGGCTGAAAATGTACTTATGGGAACCACAGAAAACACAGGGGATTTTGATTGACATAAGAAAAATCAGAGTCCTTCTGCTTTTC
Source organism: Eubucco bourcierii (assembly GCA_013396675.1). Taxonomy (NCBI): domain Eukaryota; kingdom Metazoa; phylum Chordata; class Aves; order Piciformes; family Ramphastidae; genus Eubucco; species Eubucco bourcierii. The sequence goes on along the minus strand of VWZE01001777.1, from coordinate 754,230 downwards.
CTTTGCCTTACAGAAGTAGCTCACAGGGTAAATAAAATTGATTGATTTGCAGTGGGATTTAGGAGACTAAGTTTCATTGATAGTCACTGAGAGTTTCTTAGCTACTTCTTAGATAAATCTGAAGTTTCTTAGCTGTTTCTGAGAATCTCAACCTTGAGAAAGATTTGTTGTTAAACATGCTGTGTTTTGGGTTGTGGGGTTTTTTTCAGCACATATAGCAGAGACATGCATTTTCATTACTAATCATTGGTTCATTCCTCACGTTCTATACTCGCATGGGTATTTTCATTGACTTTGAAGAAAGTATCTTAAAGAACATGTTCTGTTTACAGATCAAGAGCTACAAGTCTCCAGACATAAGCATTATTTACTACCGGCATCTGTTACAATTCTGTGCAAGAAAGCAACAAAAATTAAAAAGCAGTCTAATGAAATATCTTATAAAATTATTTATAGATACCAAGCTCGACTACAAGTCAACGGTTGATGCTGAAGAAATACAGTTTACCTGTTGCTTTTTATATTGGAATAATGCTACCTAAGCCTTATGGTAAGACTTCAAAGTTCAGGGGGATTTTTGAGAAGGAAACATAACTGACTGTATATTACGAGGGTATTATGGCAGGCAGGGAAAAAATCTAGTTATTGTGCCCTGGGACATAACTATGGAAGCCAAATAGGTGGTCTGAGGGGAGAGAATAGATGTCACGTTTTGTGCAGTTTTTTAAATGACAGTTTTGGAATGAATAAGGGCAAGCAAAGGCACTGACTTTTTTTTTTTTTCCTTTAGTTGTTTTTGTTATCTAATTTTTCATCATTTCATTGGTTTACATCCTTTCTTTTCTACCTTTCACCTTTTCTAATAATCACATCTCTTCTTTTTGCCTTTTTGAGGTTTCGGAGGTTTTGTTTCCTTCTTTCCTTCTTTTTTTTTTTTTCTTTTTTTTTTCTTTTTTTTTTTAAGAAAAAACAAAATCTTCCACAGGACTGGTTTCCAGTATAAAAGATGTTTTAGTAAGCAGGACTACTCAGATGGAAGTACACTGGGAAATCTTTCTAACGGAAAATGACTGCAACCAGCAAAAAAATGCCCTTTTTTCCTGGCATAATTAAGCTATTCATTGGAGTGACAGATGCTCTACCCAGAGAAACATCCTTCACCTACATATTGATGCTGAATAATTTCAGGGTGAAGTAGGTCTTTCATGTCGTAGTTATTGCAGGACAAAGTACACATTTTCTAATTTCCTAATTACAAAGCTGGACTAGAAACAGCTTTGTAACATTTACGTAGCTTCCAAATTTCCTTCCTAACAAAACTGCTCTCTCCTCTTGATTTCTAAGTGTTTCTCTCTTTGCCCTGTCAAAGTTCTTTCTCCTGTAATGCTGGTGCCCAGATTTTGATACCTGCAATTCTCTCAGGAAGTATAACTCAGACCTGCTTTATTCTAAAAATATTCAGAAGTTCAAGAAATGTTAGTGGAAACTTAATGGTGTAGCCTAGATTGTTTATACAAAACCAAAAGGATAAAATGTGGTAAGGAACATTTTTTGACAGCTGATAACTGATCCTTTACTCTGTCCAACTGTTCCTAGGCTTTGGAGAAAATGTGTCCTTTGCCTCTGAACGTGCACAAGTTCATGGGGCCTGAAGAGATCCACCCACGGGTCCTGAGGGAACTGGCAGATGAAGTTGCCAAACCACTGTCCATCATATTTGAAAGGTCATGGCAGACTGGTGAAGTTCCTGCTGACTGGAGAAGGGCAAACATAACACCCATCTTCAAGAAGGGAAAAAAGGATGACCCTAGGAACTACAGACCAGTCAGCCTCACCTCTGTGCCTGGCAAGATCATGGAGCAGATCCTGCTGAAAGTTCTGCTAAGGCAAATAGAAAACAAACCAGAGGTGATTGGTGGGAACCAGCAATGGTTTCACCAAGGGCAGATCTTGCCTGACAAATTTAGTGGCTTTTTATGATGAAGTCACAGCAACAGTGGACAAGGGAAGGGCAACTGATGTCATCTACCTGGACCTGAGTAAGGCATTTGACTCTGTCCCACATGACATCCTGGTCACCAAACTGGAAAAACATGGACTTGATGGATGGACCACTCGCTGGATAAGGAATTGGCTGGATGGTCGAACCCAGAGAGTGGTGATCAACGGCACAATGTCCACCTGGAGACCAGTGACAAGTGGTGTCCCTCAGGGGTCAGTGCTGGGACCAGTGCTGTTTAACATCTTTGTCAGTGACATGGACAGAGGAATGGAGTGCACCCTCAGCAAGTTTGCAGATGACACCAAGCTGTGTGGCACAGTCGACTTGCTAGAGGGCAGGGATGCCATCCAGAGGGACCTGGACAGGCTGGAGAGGTGGGCCCAGGCCAACCTCATGAAATTCAATAAGGCCAAGTGTAAGGTCCTGCACCTGGGTAGGCACAATCCCAAGCACAAATACAGGCTGGGTGGTGAATGGCTGGAGAGCAGCCCTGAGGAAAAGGACCTTGGAGTCTGGGTTGATGAAAAGCTCAACATGAGCCTGCAGTGTGCACATGCAGCCCAGACAGCCAACCGAGTCCTAGGCTGCATCAAGAGAAGCGTGGCCAGCAGGGCAAGGGAGGTGATTCTGCCCCTTTACTCTGCTCTCGTCAGACCCCACCTGGAGTACTGTGTGCAGTTCTGGAACCCTCAGCACAGGAAGGACATGGAAGTGTTGGAGTGGGTCCAGAGGAGGGCTACGAAGATGATCAGAGGGCTGGAGCAGCTCTCCTATGAGGACAGGCTGAGGGAGTTTGGGCTCTTCAGCCTGGAGAAGAGAAGGCTTCCAGGAGACCTTAGAGTAGCCTTCCAGTATCTGAAGGGGGCCTACAGGAAGGCTAGGGAGGGATTATTTACAAGGTCTTGCAATGACAGGACTAGGGGCAATGGGTTTAAACTGGCAGAGGGAAGATTTAGACTGGATGTTAGGAGGAAGTTCTTTCCAGTGAGGGTGGTGAGGCACTGGAACAGGTTGCCCAGGGAGGTTGTGGATGCTCCCTCCCTGGAGGTGTTCAAGGCCAGGTTGGACGAGGCCTGTACTAGTGGGAGGTGTCCCTGCCTATGACAGGGGTTTGGAACTAGATGATCCTTGAGGTCCCTTCCAACCTTACCATTCTATATTGATAGGGAGAGCAAGCATGAGGAACCAAAGAGTTCTTTCGCCAATGCCAAGCCCACTACTTCTCTCTTGGCCCTCAGAGATCAGCTTTCTTATAAACATTCTTAGAAATCTGCACTCAAATCAATGCCTCTGACTTCTGTGTTTTCAGTCTATGTCTTTGACAAACTTTTTCTGTACTCTGGGCTTTGATCTCTTGTCATTGCAAAAAGAGATTTTGTAATTGTTTACTAGTTTTTACTGAATGAAAGGTATGACTAACATACATCCTCTTACCAAAGTCAGACACTACCAACAGCAACCACCAGAACCACAGCTACCTCTGATGTCTCTGAAATTTTGTTAAATAGAGATCCTCCTCATCTGTTATGTATATTACATGACTCTCTTGCTTCAGAGCATAATGCCTTTAAGAGAAAGGCCCTCTCATAATGCAGATATGGACATGGGGCAGTGGACTTCTAATCCCAAATGGTGTATTTGTATTATTATTTGCCATATAAATAAATTTGAAAGGCAAAAAAAAAAAATAGAGTAAATATGGAAGTAAACTCATCTTCATCTGTAAAGTCATGTAGAATTCTTCATAGTTTCCTGTGATGGTTTGTGAGTTACCTGCCTCCCCACACAATGAAATCACCCAGACTAGACTCAGCCAGCTGGAAGTTAAGGAATGAAGCTTTATATTCACAGTTTAGCACAATATACAAGCAGATTTTTACAATGTATACTACAAATATTTAGAGCTGTATACAGAAATATACAAAAGAAACACAGGACCTCTCTCCCCAGGAGGGTCTCCCAACCACGCTTCCACCTTCTTTCCACCCCTCTACCTTATCCCAGACTCTGTTTTATGTGCAAGGTGAGATGGAAGGATATACAAGGTGGGGTTAGAAGCAGAATGATTAGTCAGGTTACACAGATTCTAGCAGAACAGCAGAAGCCCAGGGAGAAAACACAGACACAGACAACAGACTGTCTTGTCTGCATTTGTGCCCTTGATTTTGTACATTTCAGCAAATCTGTGAGTGAAGTAGACATCACCATTGTTTTCTTTTCACAGCCTATAATCTAATTTTTCTCATTAAAATATTCCAGTTAGCCTCAAACCAGCATATTTGTAAAGCGGGACCTTGAAGTAGTCAATACTTTTGTACAAAAATTACTAGTTTCTTGTCTATTGTTTTGATTTGGTTTTTCTTAAGCCTGTGTAGCTGTACAAAATGTTTTCAGCAATAAGTTCAGTATTTGATAGCCAGGGTCAATATTAGACAGAATAAAATAAGGATAAAATAAGGATTTGGGAGAAAGGGAACAAAAAAAATATATTAAAAAAAAAAAACAAAACAAAAACTTCAGAAAGAATAAAATAACAAAATTAAGAAAAGCAAGAGAAAAGAAAGACGTGTATGGATGGAGCACACAGATCTAGGAATTTGTAAGCTTCTTTGGTTGCAGAATCTGTCACTGCGTGAAGCACCAGGCTGATATGTGAATCGCACCTTTTCAAGGTGAGAACACTTAAGGTACAAAATGAAGGTGGAGTGAGAGTGAGCAGAATTTACACCAGACAGCTGTGTGAACTCACCTAGGGAGCAGTAGAGACAAAGGCTCCTTTCAGAAATGGTACAGCCAAGGTATAACCAAGCTATTAAGGACACGGGGAAAAAAAAAAAAAAAAAAAAAGCATAGTATAAGTTCAGTGCACATTAAATATTGAGAGCTCTGACAACATTAACTTTTGAAGAGCCTTTCACAATTTCTGTACAATGCCAGTAGCCCTACATGCTTTTGACATGTTTTTAATAAGAGTTCCAGGTTGTGGTGTAGAAAGATAAATGTGTGAATAACATCACAAACCATGAAATAGTGAGATCAATGCATTTTAGCATAGGCTTTCTTATTTAATTTCCTACAAATACCTGTTCTCACTGCTGACAGCTTCATTTACACTGGCTTGAATGAAAGATGAGCACCCAAAATCTCCACCACTCTGTACTGTACCTTGCACACAGTGTAAAGCAGAAGTGGCAGCTTGAGTCAGAAGAAATCATGGGAATGAGAAGAGTGGGTCATTTCTGAGAAATGTTTATCTTTCACTAACTTATTTTCAGGTAGAAATTATATCTTGAAGATTTAAAGCTTAGCCTGTACTGGAAAGCCAAACATCTTGTGTGAAAAAAAAAACAAAACACAATTGCCAGCCCCACACGCTCCTCTCATTTATCTGAATTCTTCAGCTGCATTCACCATTTCAGTTTAATATGTTCTCTGAGACAAACGCAGTAATTTCTAACCCACTTCATCCCAGTAACAGACATTGGAAATTAAATTGTCAGTAATTAAAACAGTAGTGACTCCAATATATTAATATATTTGCTGAAATGGAGTCCTATCTTTCAGCAATTTGCTATGTTCTGTAAATAATTTGATTTTCTTGTCCCCATGTACAGAAACAGAGCTCCTAAGATGAAGTTGCTAATGGCATTTGAAGTGCTTTCTACCTGGAACTTGTTTAAAAGAGTTCAGTTTAAATTTTTAGTAGTTTCTGCAGTGCAACCCCATCAATATCATATAAAGCAATGGGGCTATTGACCGTTGTCCAGCCAAATTTCTGCTGCCACACTTCATTTATATGCAGCACAACCATACACTGGAGGGCATTCTTGACAGCAAGCCAGGTTACTCCCTTAGAACCTAGTGTTTACCAACATACCACTGATGAAAAGGTCATGGAGTTAATAGCCAGGTAAAGACTTGAGGCTTCACTGGCAGCTCAGAGGCACCAAGATCAAGCATAAAGTGTTTTTTGAAGTCAGCAATTTTAAAACATGTGAAATCTTGAATGGCAGTTGCTACTCTGAGCTCTGAGAGATTACAGGTGGGAGAAAAAAGAAAAACAGAGAGCGATCTTCATGGTAGACTGCAGAGATTTGGAATTTCTATGAAAAACAGTGAGGTTGAGTCAAGCTTAAATAGCCCTGTGTCTCATTCTATTCCAGTAAAAGCCACAAATATTCCCAAATCTTCTCTGTCTGTGGAGACACTGCAAGGCTAGTATTTGCATAAACTTTTTCTGCTCTGATCACAGGCCAATAAGCATACCAATAAGCAAAGCCTTTGCCTTGGCTGTAGGATCATACAGCCCTTTGGCAGATTACTCCTACTAAAAAGAATATCACATTTCCTAGTTGGTCCATGGTACATAAACTTTGATGGCAAGGATCTCCTCCTCAAGGTTATCCAACACACTCTCATCACTGTGCTGTAGAGGAACATGGGCACACACACACCTCAGGTCCCAAACACACTTTGATTACAAGCAATCAGTGCAGAAAAATAGCAGTCATCCTATAGCTGAGACTGCTTGCTCTAAAAACCTGTCATAAACTGTCTGGTGCAGAGTATCTTGGAGGGATTTTGGACAGGACACAGAAATAAAAAAGGTCTTTTCCTTTAAAGGGTTATTGTCCTTCACCCTGTTCCCTGGAGGCAGACTTTTGCATTGTGGCGAGCTCAACTGAAATCAGTATGGTTCAAAAGGGGTGTAGGGCTTCACAGCTCATACAGAATTGGAGGATAATTAAGGAGAAGACACAACAAATGCATTACAGACACTGGGAGGCAGTAAGAGAGAAAGAAGAAGATTACAAGCAATCTTGCCGTTATGTAGGCTAACAGTGTGCACAGCTTGACAGTTCAATATATAGCTCGTAAATTGTATACAATTTTATAGTTCAAAAATACTATACTGAACTAGTACTTCAACAAATCCCACTAATCCTTGCCCTGGATCTAACAGTATCACACAAAAGTATCAAACTGCCTTGCTCTTTTTGAGGTGCTTGGCATGTCCTGAGTTCCATGGAAGGCATATTCTCTCATAGCAGTAAGTCTTTCAGATCCAAATCCATATCCATGTCCCACAAAACAGATCCGCACAGCTCAACAGTACTGCTGTGGAGATTCAGCAAGATATTCAGAATCACATCTGCAAAGCCAGCTTCATACCCTGTATATTTCAGTTACCATTTAAACAAAACAGAGTTGAATGTGTCTATGGAGGAGGTGGAGATAGGTTCTCCCGTTGGGAATAGCAGCTGCTCTTCTATAATAAGCTAACAAATTATAGGAATAATTTTGAAAAGGCATAACTTTGTTGTATTGAAACTATCTATCACTGTCAAATACATCAAGCAGAATTACTTAGTATTTGCATGTAGTGAAAATTATCACTGTGGAAGTCTGACGTGTTGGTACAGATTATCAGATCTGCCTGGCTTGCTACAGAAAAAAAAAAAAAGGTAGCTGTAGACTATGATGGACAGGAATGACACCAAACAGGAAACAAAAAGACAAAGATGATGAATTAGAGATACTATCAAATCAGTGTTTTTGTTTTCTTGCCATTCTTTCCTGTCATGGCCACACCTTCCCAGTATCCATGTTTTCTGTCCATTCCTGAAAGCTCCCTTGAATAATCTGACGTTCCTCCCAAACTCTGACAACGGTTTATGTACTACTGAACAGGACAGATGCACTCCTTTCATCAAGGGCTTCTACAGAGGGGAGTCCTATGCTTTGGAAAGGAAAAGGTGTTAGCCTGTTTCACACACTTCAGTTTGTAAGTAAATAAAGAGACAGAAAATGGAAGATAGCCTACAACAGACTCCTGAAACAGAATTGGTATGTATATATTCCACTTGGGCTTCCTTCAGACCGTAGTACATAACAAATGGAGGCCCAGAGAAAAATCTATATATTATACATTATGTATCAGGCATTGCAGAAGCTACCTGCAAGCGTCAGGGTTGATGAATGATCAGAAAAAATGCCTGTTGCTGAGGACCTAATACTTGGATGAAACTGTAAAAGATTATCATGCAAACTATTGAAAAGCTTCAAATTATAAACTTTATATTATAAACTTTCCTATAATTGTAATTCTATTTCATTCAAGATTTGCATGGATCTCTTTATATTCATTAAGTGCCTCAGTACGTACAATTTTCTCATATATCTCAGTCATGATTTAATTAAAAATGCAAATAAATTATCCTATGACTTCAGAGAAGAGACCTCATTATTGAAATAAAATCATTACTAGATCATCAGTGTAATTTTTAGAGACAATGTGCAAAATAAAAGTATGCATTTTAAAATCTGTGAGTGAAGTCTTGGTTCTAATAAATCAGTAGGAATTTTCAGCTGATTTAAAGGAGTAAAAGTCTCCACCAAGCATCATTATTTCAATAAAACAAATCAGTTTGAGTCATGATGAAAAATATTGAATAAGTTTATATCTACACAAAATCTGTTAGTTCTCATTCCAGCAATAAAAAAGCCCAGGGTTGATAAATGTTCCTATTTGAATGAACAATAATTATTTCATTTTAATAATATGAAAAAGAATAAATATCCAGAGGACTATCTTCTTCCTGGAACTCAATAGAATATAGGTGCTCTCTACCTTAAGACAAAGCTCTAAAAACTCATAGTGCACTCTCTGCTCACACAAAAAGCCATCTGTTGCACAGCTCTTCATTTTCTCTATTTGAGATGGTACCTTGGTGTTGGTTGTTTTATATATAAAAACTCCCTAGTAATAAGTGATAGGAAGAGAGAAAATGGCCTCAAGGGACTCCAGTGGAGGTTTGAATATGGTATTAGAAGAAACATCTTCATTGACAGAGTTACTAAACACTGGAATAAGGTCCCCAGGTAAGTCATTGAATCCCCATCCCTGGAGGTGTTTATGAGAATCATAGATGTGTTAGCTATGTTAGCTATATCTAAACTCATCTTCTCACCTATCAGACATTCCTTAGTGGAAGAATAAGGTCTTAAGAGGTGTGGGGCACTTTTGGTTTGCCAATCCAGTATGTTTGATAGCAGTCCTAAAAGGGACCCTAAACCTCTTTCTCTATTGTAAAAATGTGCATTCTCGTTCTAGCATAAGGCACAATTTCTCTTTGATGAACACTAAGAAGCTGTATAGCTGGCACACAGTGTCCACATTTTTCCACAAATGCCATCAGAATTGCTAACGCAAATGTCTCTATTTAGCAAAGATGTGGTGGGCACTGGGAAAGCCTGTGAGCAACATGGGGAAAGGGCTGGCAAGGCAACTCATCCTGCAGATCAGCTCTGCCTGGAGAGAGACTTCTCTGCTTTGCAGGACAAACATAACCCATGAGACTTGCAGTCAAATTAGAAAGAAGGTGCTATTGCAGAAGCTGGGAAAAAGTCAGATGTCTTGACAGTCGTCTTACCATGAGGAGAACTATGAATAGTTACCTAAACTACAGAAAAGAGGAAGTATTACTTAATCATTCTCTTTATTCCTTTCAGTAAAGGATTGTTCTTCAAGCCAATGACAGCTTTGTGACTAAGGGAAGAAAAGTAACTTGCTGAGCATGAGGCGGTTCACATTTGCCCTTGCAGACTTGCTGGTGAAGACTGGAACTGGTCACTCTTAATAATCCCAAAAATTTAAATCCAGACTTAATGACCATTAAGCAGAGTAATTTCACTAGGAAAACTAAACAAAACCTTAGGGATGAGGATCAGGGCTGGCATTTTTCCTGTTCAACTCAACTAAGTTAACTAGTCATCTGAGAAAATAAACTCTCTCATAGGAGTTTGTTTCTGTCAAGTCCAGGCACATCTACTGTAGATCTGTAAGGAATTTGCCTAAACTTGCCATCATGGTTGTTTATCACAGGAGACTTCCAGAGAAGTAGACATCAATTTTCCAGCTGTCCTAGCAGCAAGGCTTAGAAGGTGGACAATCACTTTCAGCCAACTATAATCTGGAGGGGAAAAAAAAAAAACCAAAAAACAAACAAACAAACAAACAAAAAACACAAACAAACAAAAAAAAACCCCCAAAACACTCTTGTTCTGGTTTCACTGGGATAGAACCGTGTCAGCCATGGTATCTAAGCTATTGGGAGTTTCAAGCTGGAAGGGGCAAAAGCCGGGGTAGCTAACCTCATCTGGTTAACAGGGGCATCTCATACCATAAATCTCATACTATGCTCTTTATAAAAAGAGAGAGGCTTACAGAATATAGTGATTCTTTTTTCTCTCCCTATTAAGTGTTGTTATTCCTAGAGAGCTTTTTTTTCTTTATGCTTCCAAGAACTGCTTTCCTGCTTATTGTGACTGCAGTGTACTCACTGGGCTGAGTATCCTTTTTCTGTAGTTTATACTGCCACTAGTATTGATATTAATTTTGGTGTATCATGAAGGCAGTTCTCATTTAAATCCATAGGTCTCTTTTCCTGATCCCCCTTCTTGCCTGGGGACCAGTTGTTTGGTATAGAACAATTTATATAGCTTATTCCTGGATGTGGGCTAAACATAGGTAATGATTAAAAATAAGTTTTTACCACTCCATATTTTAAGGCTGCACAGGTACATCACAATTCAAAATGTAATTCTGCTTTCAAGTGTTGCACTCTTTTATGAAGACTCACAGACTTTATAAAATAATCTCTCAAAAGAAGATGGCTCACAGTATAGGGCTGTGCTAAGGTCCTTCCACCAAGAATAAATAATCAATAGAGAGCCACTCTACTGAGTAAGAATATTGCAAGGAAACAGCATGCTATGGAAAACTACGTTATCATTTTATGCCTAAGCAACAACAGAAAGAGAGGAAAGATTGTTGAAACTACAAGATGTGCAGCAGGACTGTCATCAGAGCAGGAACTGGTAAGTGAAACTGAGAAATATTAAATTGCCTTTCTTCAGATACAGAGTTAACGGGGTCTGAATCGCTTCTTTTGTGCTCTCTGAAGGCATTAGGAGTGACACAAAGAATGCAAGATCAGAAGCCTGCAGCAAAACCAGGGCTTAGCTCACCTGCTCAGGGAATTTATGTTCTCTCTGTTAAGATAAATTAGAATAACAAATATTGGGAGAGAGTAGACAGGGAGTTCACCTTGTTAAGTGGCTACCATTTGTTCCCCAAGCAGAAACATAGAGTAACAAGATTATGTCTGATTTACAAACAGGCAATTCTTTACTTGGAAGAAATAATGATGCATTCCTGCCTTCATGTACACTTTTAAGTCTCTACTCATGTAAGAGTTAGGCTTCTTAAGCTGAAGCTTTCATTGTTTAATTCATTATTTATATTAGTGTTAGCATTAATATTTCATAGCCATTGGCCATCTGTGAGACAAAAGAGAAACTCAACTTTTAGAAAGTCAGAGAAGCAAAAATATAAAACTGCATTTTCAAATATAAAATTGCTACATAAAAAATTAATGCAGGAGAAGTTCATTTTCACTACATGTAAACTTCATTAGTAAATTGAAAGCTAAGATAACAAATCCCAAAGGTCAAGGCTTCCAGGTGATCTGGCTGACCCTGAAATCATTCTGTGTGCCTCTCTCAGTGTATGCTTACGTCTCCTGAGCCTTAGTGATATTAGGTCTTTTAAGCCTGACAGCCCTCATCCTTCTCATTTCTCTCACGAATCATAAAGGAACTCTGCCAAGATACACTGAATACATCCACAGCTTCCTTTGCCAATTATGTAAACCTGTAAAACATCTCACATAACTACCATAATGCAGCAGGTGTTTATTCAAAAAGTAGACCACAGCAAACAGGATTGCTGTAATGTCACTTTCTTGTCTGATCTTCAAGATACTTTCACAATAAAAATCATAGCCACAGATCTATAGCAAACAGCTCACCTAGAAAACAGCTCAGCAAAGCAGCAAATGCTGAGGTGCTTTGGTCACTGCTGCTCCTGCAGCTCCCCACTTCTAGAGTGAGCACATCCAGCGGAGGTGCTGCAGCAGCTGGCAGGCTGCAGCAGCTGGCAGGAAGCAGAGCCAGCTGAGGCAGCAACCCAGATGCCAAAATGTCTCATTATGGTCCTGTAAAGACGTGCCTAATTTAGCCCATATTCAGTATCACAACAGGTAATTTTCTGTTTGTTTTAAATTTTATTATTGATATAGGACTCCAGATTCTCCCTTACTGTTTTATTGAGACTGTCTTTCAATTGTGCACCTTCTGCATCTAGCTACTAAATTGAGTGAGATGATAAAGCATAATTTTCTGTTTTAAACAGAACTCTACATTTGTTTCACTGACCCAATTTATTTCCTGGAACATCCCTACTTTTACCTTGCATTCCAAATTAGCCTGTTTTTCGTTGAAGTTATTAAACTCTAACTCAAGCTTTTGAACCAGAGAATCACAGAATCAAAGAATGGTTTGGGTTGAATAAGACCTCAAAGATCACCTAGTTCCAACCACCTCCTGTCACAGGCAGGGACACTTTCCACTACACCAGGTTGCTCAAAGACCCACCCAACCTGGCGTTGAACACTTCCAGGGATGAGGCTTCTATAACCTCTCTTGGTCTCGCTTAAAAAATAACTCGCTTAAAAAATAACATTTGGAATATGTGGAAATAGATCATACTGCAAATGTATGAATCCCTTGGGGCATTAAATCTGAATTTCACAGGATGCTGATTTGAAGCCACTTGTGGTCTCATAACTCTAATTCAGAATAAAATAATTTCATGATGAGTAAAAGGAATATCAGTTATGATAAATATACTCTGTAGTTGTAGAGCCTTCTCATTGTGGGGTCTTTTAACCAACACTACAATTTTGAGAAAAGTATTAAAACAAGTTGTAGTGACTCTTGTACATGGGATAGTTTCTTGACATGCTGTGCCCAGTGTCGTGTTAACACTGATCTGTAGGAAACAGGAAGCAAGTGAATATCTTACATTTGTTCCTAAAACATGCTCCGCGAGACTAATCTGAAGTAAGCAATATCTAGTCCTCAGAACTTAATTTTTTTATTTAAAAATTGATGATAAACGTACGTGGTAGTGGTGAAGAAAACTGGAGCATTGGTCTGTGTATCCAAAAAATCTTGATGTCTTGGGATAAAAATAATTTATTTACTGAGAGTGCAATCACAAGATTTAAATAAGAAGACAGATACTTAACATCCATTTTAGTATTTAACACTATGAGTCAATAAGTTTGGGATTTAACTTGTATGGTGCTGAGTCTGGTTGCTGCCACTTACTGTCTTTATTAGGGTGAATTTTATCAATGGAGAGAAGGTACTCAGCTTCGGGAAGAGAGCCGTACCGAGGCTAGCTCTGCTGGAAAGGCGCAGGGGGCAGGGCAGCGGCAGGCGCGGCAAGATCCGTGACGTACGTGCAGGCTCGAGAGAGCGACGCAGCAGCCGCGGTGCTGCGCGCGGGTGATTTAAACGCGAAGCAGCAGCAGCAGCAGCGCCAGACCCAGCTTCGGGAGGAGAGCAACTTCCGCTCCCTCTGCTGAGCCCAGCCAGCGGTTAAAATTCGGCCAAGGCTGTTTGTAAAGCTGCGGGTACCCAAACAGAGCCCGCGCATAGGTATACAGGCGTCCAGGCAACTGGCTGCAATGACTGTTGGAGCCTGGCTCTCGAAGTTGAGGGTGGCAGAGACAATGCCTGCATTAGGTGTGAGCAGATCAGTGATCTGCTTAACCTAGTGGCTGAACTGAAGGACAAAGTAGAAAGACTAAGGACTATAAGGGAATGTGAAAGGGAGGTAGATTTGTGGCACCAAGCTCTGCAGACCCCTTTAGCAGAGGGAAGTGACCCAAGAAACAGGGGGAATGGATATAGGTGCTTGTCAGAAGGGGCAAGGGAAACCCCTTCCAGCCCCGCCTCACCTCCTCAGTTATCATTGCACAAGAGATGTTGGGCACTAGAGGTTGAAGGTGAGGTGGTTTTGGAAGCAGAAGTAACACCCTCTGGGTGGGTTGACTACAGCAAATCAATCCCCCCCCCCCCCCCCCCCACCCACCC
>VWZE01001777.1:729661-740195 GCA_013396675.1 Eubucco bourcierii | reverse complement strand
CCCCCTCGTCATCAGAACTTCTACTCAAAAAGAAAAGAGGAGAGCAGTTGCTATTGGTGATTCCCTTCTCAAAGGAACTGAGGGTCCCTCCCACAGGGAAGTCTGCTGCCTCCCTGGGGCCCGGGTCAGGGATGTTACCAAAAGGCTGCCTAATGTAGTGCTGTCTGATTACTATACTGGTTATGCGGTTGGGAAGTGATGAGGTTGATACCAGAGGTCTAAAAGCAGTCAAAAGGGTCTTTAAGGCACTGGGAAAAGTAGTTGAGGGATCATGGGCACAGGTAATCTTTTCATCAATACCCTTAGTTGCAGGTTGGAATGCTGAGAGGAACAGGAAATCATGCCTGCTTAACAAGTGGCTCAGAGGCTGGTGCCACCAACAAAATTAGGGTACATCTGTCTCAGAGGGGAAGAAAGATCCTGGGACACGAGCTGGCTTTAAACTAGGCTGGAAGGAGGAGAGGGTTAAACACAGCATTAGTAGAGATGAACTAAAGGAGGCTGAGTGTGGTGAGTCAGAGACAGAGGTAAAAAGCAGCCCAGATGAAGTGTATGTACACTAATGTGCGCAGTGTGCATGTCCCAGGCAACCAGCAACAGAACAAGGGGACACAGTCTCAAGTTGTGCCAGGGGATATTAGGAGGAAGTTCTTCACAGAGAAAGTGATTTGCCATTGGAATGGGCTGCCCAGAGTGGTGGTGGAATCGCCATCCCTGGAGATGTTCAAGAAAAGACTGGATGGGGCACTTAGTGCCATGGTCTAGTTGATTGATCGGGCTGGGTGATAGGTTGGACTGGCTGATCTTGGAGGTCCCTTCTAACCTGGTTGATTCTATGATTCTATGATTCTTATATGCTCACTAGATTTAGCTTTGGGTAAGCACTCTTTCTTGTCTTTGAACTCCTTGGTACATCAAGCTCTGATTCTTAAAATCTGTTAAGTAATCTACATTAGTCTAAATATCAGGAAAAACTACTCAACCTTGCTGATGTACAAGTACACCAATCTATTTAATTATGGTATAAAGGAAGCCATTAATAAGGAAAAATATTCCTGCTGAGAACATCTACAGGCTAATAGGCATTGCTATGTTTCTGAAAGTATGTTGAAAATGGTGACAAATGGCAAGTATGTGAAGTACATAATAGTAACACACACACACAAACAAAAAAAGTAATGTACTTCATCTTTTCATTATGAAAAGAAAGAGCACCACACAGTCTAAGATGGTGTAAATATCCTGGTGTGACATCTAGTCTGTCAAACTGAAGCACTCAGCTTTCACTTATATGCCCCTAAAGGCATCAAATAAGCAAATCATGTCTCTTTACCTTAGGTGCTTGAACTGACACAGGTAGGTTTTTCCACTGGAAAATTTCAGAAGCACCATTCTCCTTTGTCTAAAAAGGACCCCAGAAACACACTAAAAATGTCATAAGATATACCTGACACATGCGAAACTATTTCATACTGTAACTCCCAGCATTTTTGTTTTCAAAACGTAGCTCCTGAACAAGTACCAGTGCAAGAACAGGTGTATGTGGATTTTCTAAGAGTCAGTATGTTCATGGATATAGCCTGGGTGAATAATGAACATGTTAACCTTATCCAGTCTTTCTTGTATTAGGTTCTTTAGTGACTTCTTTTACAGATGCTTATGTGAAGCCAGAGAAATTATTAGGACTGCAGTTCCTCTCTAATATTTCGTAGGCAGCCGATATTCTCCTGCTTCCTCATTCAAGTCTGTCGCATGTTGCTACAATCTCTCACCAGAAACTGGCATCCCTCAGCTGCACCTGCCAGCTGTTAAGGTGACCAATTTCTGAACCAGGCATATGCAGCTCTCCAATTTCTAAAGTGTGAGAAAAGTAATACATATTTTCCAAAAATCTTTGTGAAGCACAATTATATAAATAGTTGAATTGGTATAACTGATAGGGAAGTAAGGTCTGATAGTGAAGAGATGGAAGAAAAGTGGTCTACTCTGGTCTAGGCAGAGTAGCCTAGGCTAGATAGGCTACTGACAGAACTAGTAATCTGGAATGACAGCTTCGGAGATTTGTCTAAAGCCAGGCAGAAGATTTGTGTCACATCAGCAAACCAGCTATGCATTTCAAAATCTAAAGGGCTCCCTAAGCGATAACCAACCTTCCTCTTAACTCAGATTAGCAGTGTGGTGTAGATTTCTGGCAGGTGTACATGTTTCTGGATGCAAGTATACTGATTGCTTTTCTCCACGTTAGTGGACTGACTGTAGAATGACAAAGCTGAAGATGCTTTGGTCATGGAGCTGCATTGCTGTGGGTTAGAACTAAGGTTCTAATCTCAATTGCATGGCATTTCTGTTTGTGGGACATTAAGAGTTTGGGGATAATGACTGCTTATGTAGCATTGATTCTCAGGTGGACAAAAGTTTGCTGATTTAGGGGACTGCAAAAGATGTAAGTAAAGGAAAATTTTATGCAAAGACTTTCTGTTGGTAAGGGCAAATGAATCTATCAGCCTTTGTGCTGTCAATGCTTATTTATCCAAAAGAGCAGCTTATTATGATATGACACTTTTGAAAGACCCAGAGGGAAGGATTTTGACAGTCATTCAGGATACAACAGGATAAGAAAAGAGTGCTTGTCATCTCCAGAAACAACCCCCCAGTAGAACTTGCAAATGTCATAGCTACCTGCTTTAAATTACAGTTCCATCCTTTCTGAAAGAACAGAGGTTTCACATTGATTTCACATTTTCTTAAGTGATTTAACTAGAACTTACAGAACTACATCTCTGCAGAGATCCATGAAAGAGTTGTGTTGTATATGGGTCCTTATCATTTTGGACCGAGGATTTATACTTTCATTAATTAAGTATTAAAACAAATGCTAGAGCATTAGTGTCCCCCATGATTACTTTCTGGCAGAGTTATCTGGAGAATGCAAAAATACTGTTTTCATCCAGAATGACTTGTACTACAAAGTATGGTCATGCTCAAACTCTAGAAATCATCTGAGACGTCTGTGGCTCTTTAGTGGGTTGTTTTTTAATAAAAAGAGAAGGAATGGTTTCTGGCTTCCGCTCTACTAGTGGTTATGCTGAGGTACAAGGAGAAGAGGACCATCACACAGGCATGCATAAACCTGCTTTCTATCCATCCGATCAAGTAATCAAGGATTTTCAGATCCACATCACTCTTCTTTGACTCTATGTCTACTTTCTCCTTGCAGTCCTACTGTGATTGACATCCAGTGTGTATGTAGTCCCAGACAAATATATGGGATGCCCAGTCACTGTTACATCCATTTCAGGAGATACACGGGCACTTTTTCTGTACCAGACACTTCTCAAATGAGTAGGGCTTAGGTCCACCAAGTGTTTTTGTTAACATTATGTTTGCATTCTTCAGCTCTCCCTTCAGTAAGTCACAACAACAGTTTAACCTCCTTGTCTAGATAGTCCACAAACCCCATCTTCCTGGACACAAGTGTTTGTAGCTATAAAGTGGAATTTATGGATATGGATGTTTAAGTGCTTTGCTAAAACAAGACCGTAAGGAGGCCAGGTAATGGAAAATTTACCACCTTCACTGGTAAGATATACTGATTTTTTATGACTCTCACTTGTAAGAGTCATATTTTCAGTTTATACTTTGCAGATTTCTCTTTTGAAAAAGCTGGTGAGTTTTTAATAATTGAGAGTTTTGCCACACATGATTAAAGCTTGCTTGCAAAGTAAGGCTTACCTGGGATCTAAAGAGAACGTTGGTCTTAGGCAAGCCTACTGCTTAGGGTTATACTTCATCCTATGAATTCACTCGTTTAGCTTTGCTGCTAGTCAATTAACTGTCAACCTAAATTGGTACTTCACTGCCTTCTGAACTATATTTGAAATGAAAGCATGGGGGTGACTTCTTCAAGCATTATCAGTCATTATAAAGAAATTAGGTCTTCTTTTGCTAGCTCAGTGGAAGAGACAGCTGACATACCATCAAACAAATAATACTGCTGCCAATTATTGCTGTCAAGGAAATGCATTAAATAAGCATATATGAAGACATCAAATAATTTAAAAACAAAATCCCCAGGCTTCTAGCTTCTTTGTTAAAAGATCATCTAATTAACTTGTTAACTTTAAAAATAGGTGAAAATCATGGGTTTGTGATTTAAGATTAAGAGGAGAGAAAAATAATGATGTATAGTTTGGTAATCTCAGATGAGTATAAATATCTATGTGACAGAGAAGCCTTTAAACATTAAGCCAAAAGGAATGAAAGGATTCAGAGCGAGATTTAATTGTCATGCTCTTAGTAAATATTTTTCATCTAGATCTACTGATGTGTATTTATGCAAGGTGTTCAGTCTGATATTTCTTTGCAGAAGCAGTTCCTATTATCTTCTGGTTTAAGTTTATTTTACTATTTTTTCAAATTTCTTTTTACTTCAGAGCTGATTAAAAAAACGAAAGAAAAAAATCGCATTATTTTGAAGGTGAAGGAAGATATCATCACATCATTATATATATTCTAATTCTAAGTCATTATTGCTGAGGTAAATTTAATACACATTAATCTCTGTCCTTGAGCCTTTAGACTATATTGATCATCTGGATTGTCAAGCTTCAAAATTCTACTTGTATTTTCAAATTTAATACAGTGATATACTTCACAATTTAGCCTCTGGGATGGGTAAAATGTTAAACCTAGAGCATGCTGCATTATGTAACTAAAAAGGCACCTATTAACCATGGATCTGTACCTGAGTCGATGAGTTTAGTGAACCAGATTACTGGTACACAGCTTGCACTGCAAACTTTCCCACACCTGGGAATGTCATGCTGCAAAGCTGGTCAGACATCTCATCAGTGATCACACTGAAATAGCTATTGGTTCATTGTGATGGTTCGGGAGTTCCCCACCCCGCCACACTTTGTAAAATGACCCAGACTAGAACTCAGTCGGCTGGAAGTTAAGGACTGAAGCTCTATTTACAGCTCAGCACAATGTACAAGCAGAGATATACACTATATACAGGAATATTTACAGAAATACACAAGTTAAAGGTAATACAGCAACACAACACCTCTCCCAGAAATCAGAGACCCCAGGAGGGGCTCCCAACCACCCTTCCACCTTCTTCCCACCCCTGTACCTTACCCCAAGGTTTGCCTTACATGCAAGGCAAATTATGAGGGTCAGTCAAGGGGTTTAGAAGAAAAGTGGTTGGTGAAAATTAATCATCAGAGAAGCTAGAGCCAGAAACTGCTAGACTGACCGAGCTGCTCTCCCAACAAGCGACAGAGAGAGACTGGCTTATCTATATATTTTGGTTATTGTTCCCAAACAATTTTTCAGCAAGCCTATGAGTGAAGTAGACATTACCATTGTTTTCCTTTCACAGCCTATAGTGTAATTTTCTCTATTAAAATAATCCAATTAGCCTCAAACCAGCACATTCATCATGAAAAGAGACCGTAAATAGGCCTCAGAAGGCAGTTGAAAAAAGCAATCTAATAACATGGCCTAGTGGTCTAGGCTGTAGATACCTCCACCAAGCCATTTTCCACTTCCTTGATTGTTAGTTGTGAATAAAATAATAGCTTGAAGAATGCAATTTACTCCAGTAATTTGACCATCTGAACTAGAATAAGATGATGTCCTAGAATTTCCTATTTTTTTCTGAATAATCGGAGACCAGTTGAATAAGAAGTAGATAGATGTCTATACCTAGTCAGGTGAATCCTACACAGAGGTGTAGAGGAATCCCCACAGAGGTGGGCCCATGTGAACCTCATGAAGTTCAACAAAGCCAACTGCAAATTCCAGTGTATGAGTTAGGGCAATCCCAAGGACAAATACTGGGTAATGAGTGAATTGAGACCAGCCCTGAGGAAAAGGGCTTGGGAACATTGGTTGAAGACTTCAACATGACCCAGCAATAAGCACTTGTAGCCCTGAAAGCCAGCTGTATCCTGGCCTGCATCACAAAGCCACATGACAGGTCAAGGAAGGTCGTTCTCCACTCTGCTCTCATGAGACCCTACTTAGAGTATTGCATTCAGCTCTAGATTCCCCAACACAAGAAGGACATGGACCTGTTGGAGTGAGTCCGGAGGAGATCAACAAAGATGATCAGAGGGATAGAGTACCTTTCCTATGAGGACAGTCTGAGAGACCTAGAGTGACTCCAGGGAGATCTTACAGCCTTCCAGTACTTAAATGGGGGCCCATAAGAAAGATGAGGAGGAACTTTTTCCAAGGGCATGCAGTGGAAGAACAAGGGGTAATGGCATTAAACTGAAAGAGAGTAGATTTAGATTAGATGTAAGGAAGGACTTCATGGTGAGGGTGCTGAGGCACTGGAACAGGTAGTCAAGAGAGGTTATATATCTGTGAGCTATATCTGTGGGGCAAAAAAAAAATAAAATTGTAACTTAGCTATTCTTTGTTATGCTATAGATGCCACCTTAATAACAAAGCTCACAGTTAGGCAGCCACTTTGTCTTCAGTCAGTTTTATGTAAACCAGGAGAGAGAATATCATGTCTCCATAAAAGGATTCTTTTTCACCTTGGTTTTTCACTGAGGCTCTGTAAGATCAGCTTTTGGGAACTGTTTTCCATTTCAGACCCAGCCCTATAGTCAAGTACAGTTTACAGCTTTTGTGATAGCTCTGTCACAAGAACTTGAAAGACTGTTGCTGAAGTTAATTTGACCATAACTTCACCAGGTATTCTAGAAAGTACAAATATGAGAGAAATTGAGTGCTTTATCATTCTTTCTGTGATCATTCCCACATATTCTGACACTATCTAAAGGGTGGTGGCCATTGGTTTGAAAGAATTATCTCTTTGGAAGGGACTTGCCTCTTCTGGACAGAGGATGCCTAAAATGAGAGCTGCTTAGTCTCTTTTCTGCTACTCCAAGATCAGGAGGTTAGGGACCCATCATACCTTCTGTTACTACCAAAAAGACAACAGTCCATTAGCTTCTACTCTGTCTGCTGGCTGTCTGCTGGCAGTGCCTCTCATGGCATATTCCTCACATCACCAGTCTGATCTGATCTAACAACCTTGATTCCTGATTAAGTAAATCCCCTACCTGAAATATCCCAGCAGCATTGAGCTTCAGCTTAGCAGACAGGTATTTATCACACTAGGAGTTATTCTGCTGCTCTCAGTGCTTTCTTTGCTCCTCTCAGCCTCCCTATGGCGGAGTCTAATGCATATGAAAGAGTTACAGCACATCACACTTGAAAACCCAAGGGGCACTCCTGCAGCTGCAGGCTTTGTTGCCTGCCTGAACCAGCCTGTTGAAGTGACACTCCTGGAGGTTGAAGCCCTCTTTGCAGGTTGAACAGGCACACTGCTGGCAGCAGCCATGCAAGCCTCTCAATTAGTGGTTTGGATCTGAGCTGCATTTGAACCAGTGATCTAAGCCACTGAACCTCTGCAAGGAAGTGCCTTGTAATTACTGTTCCTGACAATAGATCATGTATAAAAGATGGTGCTAGTCCCTTCCTTCCAGCTGCTGAACTTTTACACTTTGGTGCTCAGTGTCTGTCTGTAAAAAGAGATTTAGTATTTGTTGTCAAAAGCTCCATTGTAACCAAAAGGACAAAGAGGATCATTGTGAAAGACATGCTATCCATTTTGAGAAGAATCTGTCACGGGTATAGAATCACCCACAAGCAGTTTACTTCATTCTTTCAGTCCAGTTGATGTAATCCTCCACTTCGAACAGCAGCAGTGAAATCAGACAAAGTTAAACACCAGAGGACAAAGTTAAACACAGAGAGGCACACACTCAAGTGTTATATGACATAAGTCTTCTGTGGTCTGAAAGAATTCATGTATCTGTCACCAGTATACCAGCCCTTCCCTCCAAGGAGCAGCTCGGAAAACGCTGTTCCTTATGCCTACGTTCTCATTTGCCAAAGGGAAAATTAACATTATACTTCTGCCTGGGAAACATTATGCTGTTCATTATTTTACCATTAGAAACAAAGTACAAAAATTTGATTTGCGGCACAGTGATGGAATACCAGGAAAAAATGCTGATCAGCTCAAAAAGTGAGATACTACATTAAACGAGCTGACCGGTGCATACGAATTTTTGTAAAATTTTCCACAAGCTACCAGGCAAAATCATCTCAATTACATAAAAATGCACAGTCTTGCAACATCTAGCACACTGAACAAAATCATATCACTGCAAGGGCTGTTGAAATGATCAAATCTTGTGAGAGTAAATAAATTAAATACCAATTAAATGCAAGACCACTGCAAACTGTAGCTACAAGAAGAGGAAGGGGGATCAAACAGTGATTGTCCCTCGTTTTTATTTTGCAGACCACTAGGGCACGTTACCATCTGATCAGCCCAGTTTTTTGTTAAGAAGTATTCTTTGTAGGAGCAAGAATATTTTTTTCCTGTTATAAGTTTTATTACTATTATTTATCACATTTTAAAATACACAGTAACTTATACTGGGAAGGGACTAACCAGGCAGTCACCTGACAGGCAAATTCAGATAATACCCTCTAGCAAATAAAAATGGTGACCGCCTGCCAACCTCCAGTATAATTTTCTCAGCAGAGCAGCAATTCACAAGTAATTCAATCAGGTATTCAATAGAAAATTATTCCTGTTTTACAGACTGCCATCACTAACAGTGGGGCCTGATTTTGCTACTTTACCACTTTGGCATGCTACCAAGGAGCGTGCAGTATTGGATTTTCTCCCATGCTGTCTCAGTGGCAGCAATGTAAAAAGAATGAGACAACACCTACAAAAGTAGACAGGCCTATTCAACTCACTCAATTACAATCTGCACTTCTATAATAATTTTCAAAGAATTCTTAAGTAGGAAAGCATTCAGAAAAATTAATAGCAGTCCCATAGTATCTGAGGAGCCTAATGGTGATGCATCTTCACTTTGACAGCCTAGCAAGTGCAATTATTCTGCTCTTCAAAGAGATGTCCAGAGCAGACCTTAAAGCATGGAAGACATACTGCCTTTCATAGAGTCACAGACTGACTGAGTCCCTCCAGGAGTGAACCTGACAGAAGATATAGCTCAGCTTCCAAAAAAAAAAAAAATCTCTGATGTTTCATGCTCATTGTCTTCTCCCTTAGCAGGGTATGGTTGGGTTGTGGCTGCTTCCATGGTGTTGGTGTCCTGCTAGACCCTCTTCTGCCTGTCTGCCTCTCCTCACACACACTGCTTTGCTAGTAACCTTCACTGTCTCTCACTTCTCATATCTATAAATATTATATACAGACCTGAAGTTTACTATCAGCTCTTTAGCAGTATCTTCTACTTTCCTTTCTAGAGCAAAGGCTCTAAATACTCATGATACTGAAATATGCAATTTGTTATATGCCTCCCTGTTTCATGGAAATGCCCACATTCAGAAGCAAGTAAGAACTGTAGACCACTCCAAACATCCCCTGATTCTTCTTATCATCCTTTCTTCTCCAATCTGTGTCCAATAGAAGGCTCTTCCTCTTTTGTTCATCTGCCTAATGAAATTCTCTGTCTTAAATATCAGTGAAAAAGCAACATCCCAGTGCATATCCTCCATAATATATGCTGCATCACAGAGACTGAATGAGGCTTGCTCCTTCAGTCTCACAGAGAAGACTGCAAAGTAGGCCATTTCAGTTATAAGTGAAAGCCCCCAAAGGTCCTCTGAACATCTGCTCTGTTTAGCATGGGCTATAAAGCAGCTCCATTTCCTTAGGGTAAAAAAAAGTGAACTCAAGCTTCACCAGTTTAAATTGTATAGGACATGCTCACTGAGGTACATTTTTAAACACACAAGAACTTACTAGCCATGTCCCAGGTCAAATTATGTTCCTTTTAGCCTAATAGGCTTACCCCAGCTTTAAAAAGATATGAAATATTTAAAGTACTTACACACAGGATCAAAATTATTTCCTAATTATTGGACCAAGAATTATAGCAAGAAGTATGAAACTTGATTCTCTCATATGCTTCCTTCAGCTTGTTCAAATTCAACTACCTCATCAAGAGCTAGTATCTTATTCTCAGTAGTATCACGTCAACATTTTGTCTCCTAAAGTACTCTTCACTATGACAATCAACAACAGATCATTGTTCTAAGTGATCATACCTCTTTTTTAATTCTAGAAAATTTTAAGTTATTATAAGTCATTCTGTTCTGAAATGTTCTAGCAGGATTTCACTGTCAGGGGAATGCACTGTCAGAAAGAGTCACCCACTGGAAACAGAGAACAGCCCCTGTCTAATCACTGTCTGTCATTTCTTAAAGTGTAAAGCCTACAGATGAATGATACTGACCTCCAGACTTTAGCTGGGAAAGCAGGAGTTCAAGAAAACCACTTGAAAGAGATTGGGCTTTCATAGTAACAATCAACAAGAATTTTGCTTAACAACCCGCCATGCAGTGTAGATACAGGATGGACAATTCACCTTTTACAGTACTACATAGGAGACATATGTAAATGATTAATGGAAATTATAAAGGAACAAAAGAATCAGGTTTGGAAAATCAGGAGTAAAAA
>VWZE01001777.1:709117-729604 GCA_013396675.1 Eubucco bourcierii | reverse complement strand
AAGTGAATAAATCCTAGTAGATTACTAGGATTTCTAACTGCCTCCTGGGACAGATATGTGGTTTTTTTACGTTTCAGAAATTTTTCCTTCTGGCTACTGACATATTTGTAGAGGTCAGAGGCAGCTGAATGCATTTTGGGTGCCAGCAACGTAATACAAAGTGTCTTCAGAAAATTGTACACAATTTAGTCCATCTTTCTTGAGCCTGCAGTGTGGCCCAGACAGCAACTGAATCCTGGGCTGCATCAAGAGAAGCGTGGCCAGCAGGGCAAGGGAGGGGATTCTACTCCTTCACTCTGCTCTTGTCAGACCCCACCTGGAGTACCGTGTAGAGTTCTGGAGGCCTCAGCACATGAAGGACAGTTGGAAGTCTTGGAGCGGATCCGGAGGAGGGCTACAAAGATGATCAGAGGGCTGGAGCAGCTCTCCTGTGAGGACAGACTGAGAGAGTTGGGGCTCTTCAGTCTGGAGAAGAGAAGGTTTCCAGGAGACCTTAGAGTAGCCTTCCAGTATCTGAAGGGGGCCTACAGGAAGGCTGGGGAGGGATTATTTACAAGGTCTTGCAATGACAGGACAAGGGGCAATGGGTTCAAACTGGCAGAGGGAAGATTTAGACTAGATGTTAGGAGGAAATTCTTTACAGTGAGGGTGGTGAGGCACTGGAACAGGTTGGCCAGGGAGGTTGTGGCTGCTCCCTCCCTGGAGGTGTTCAAGGTCAGGTTGGACGAGGCCTTGAGTGACCTGTACTAGTGGGAGACGTCCCTGCCTATGGCTGGGGTTTGGAACTAGATGATCCTTGAGGTCACTTCCAACCTTACTGGTTTATGATTCTATGATTCTATGATCTTTCTTAATCTAATGATGGCAAAATAAGTTTCCTTAAGTTATTTCTTCTATTTTATTCTCTAAGGAAAAAACCTTGTGACAGGTCTTACATCTCTGATATTTCCAGTCATAGAATTCTTAGTGAAAAAAAACCCAAATTGCATGAGCTACCCCTATACTTTCACATATATGCTCAATAATTAAAATAATTAGGACTGTATAAGAGGTCTGAAAAGACAAATCTTGAAAGACCTTCTGAGGTAAGAGCTATTGAAAAAAAATTAGGATCACAGATAATAAAGAACTGTAGTCTATTTTGGATTCTTTTCAGAGACGAAGGATTTTAATTTGCAAATAGCAAATCTATGTCAAGCCACCTTAAGCCAGTTCCATGCTGATCTCTAAGGCCAGCAGAGTGACAGGCTGATATCTCACCTGCAGTTCAGGAAATATGAGGAGAGATTTCAATTCAAACCTCTGCAGGAGCAGAGAAGCCTTGTTTGGAAGTTTCTTTCTTGGTGGTCTGTACTTAAAAGAAAACTCCTTAAAAGAGAACAGATTTTGATTTCTTGTTGCAGAAGGGGTCCTTTTAGTCAGTTTTAAATTGCAGAATGAAACCTCCATGCAAGCTAACATCTACAAATAAAAAATAAAGACTTTTCTTTCCATAAAACATGCTCCTCATTACAATTTACAGCTTGCACCTTTCATTTTATAGGCAGTACAGAGGGCTGTTTGGTGGGGTAATAAGTAAGCGACTGTAAATGTATAAAAACCGAACAACATACACATATAGAGATAGGATAATTACTCAAAAAAATACAGTTCCTTTCCAGAAACAGAAATAAGTCAGTAATAGAAGAAAAATGCAAAATGCACTACAAATCCCACAGAAGACCAGTATAAGTGAGAATAAGTTCCTACAAATTTTATATTGCATTGGGGTAACTTTTAAAGCTTATTCATAGTAAAGAGAAGGTAATAGGAGAAAAAATAAAAAGCATTCAAGCTGCTTTGTGCATATAGACATCTGCTTCTGATGAAAAGCACACTCTCTAATAGACTCTGTAGGGAGGTGTGGAAACAGGTCCCTGCGTCTTTCTGGAGGAAAAAGAGCTCTCATTTTATATTTGCAGAATGTTGCTGTGATGATGTTCTGTCAGTTGCCAGGTCCTATGTAACTCTAAGTACTTCCAAACTTTGCAATGTTTTGACGTGTTAAGAAGGCTGAAAATTGAAAAACTAGTTTGAAAAAAAATAAAGGGGAGAAACCATTTTCCTTCCAGAGTTGAAATGAACTTTTTTTTGTGTGTGATATTTTATTAAGACCATCAGCAAATATGTTTTTAAAATGCATAAAAGGAGGGATTTTAGAATTAATTTAATTTAAAATTAATTAATTTAAATTTAAAGTAAATTCATTACAGTTTGTCAGGGATAGATTGTTACATCATAGAGCATATTTATGACAGTGTAGAGACAGTGCAACAAGTCTGAATTTACACTAAGTAATGCAAACAACAAAAAGGCATAAGGGGACATCTAAGTTCTTAGTTTTCAAATGTACTAACACACTATAGGAGACAGAAGCTAGAATTTAATTTGCTATTTGTTTGTTGCTGGCTAAGAAATCCTGGTTCCTATCACTCCCCTGATGAGTCTGATGAATGTTGTAACATACTGTATCTGTAATTTGCCAGATATCTTTGGGGTTTGGGGTTTTTTGTTTTTGTGGTTGTTGTTGTTGTTTATGCTGCAGATAATCCCTGTAGCTGCTTTTTTCATGATATTGGGTAATATCCATTCCCTGAGCATCCAAGAATACTGAAAGTGTCCTTTCCAACTTTGGGCATCTCTCAATGGGACCTGTATAACAATTTTTTATTCCACACTCTTCTCCACAGGATATTTGAGAGAAGAAACATTATTAAGGGTTCTATAGGCAAACTTTTATAAATCATAATGTTATAAAAATCTGTCCAGATTTGNTTTTTTTTTTTTTTTTTTTTTTTTTTTTTTTGCAGCAACTTCGAATTAAAGAACCATGTAATGTAGCCCCCAAACCATCGGAATATCCAGTGAGCTATTGTATCCAAAAGTCTATAAATAAACAATATAGTTCAGTGTTTGTGTTATACTATACTACAGAGTCTGTCCAATGCAATCATTACTCAATGAGAGAATTTCTATTTCGTTTTTTTACTATCCACTGAAGGGTACTTTTGAGAGCATTCATTGACAATACACTACCAAAACCACTACTTGGCAGCTAGTAACAAAGTGATTTTGATTCTAAAAAAGTACAATAACTTTCTGAGGGAGTTCATCATACTATATTAGTGACTTCTTCATTGCAGTTATTTTCCACCTGATAACAACACTAATTATTGTCTGTGATAGAGAGTGAATAGCTATGGAATAGTATACTTGATATTTTCCTCTGTATCAAATGAATATTGGCTATCACTGGCATATTTAAATAGTGTCCTTCAAAAGTATGTTTTTACCATAAGATAAAATGTCTGTGACACGATGAAGTTGTATTTTTGCAGTAAAAATTATATACAAGGAGTCTGCCAGCAACTAAAATTCAGAATTCTACTCTGCTCTGGTGAGACCACACCTGGAGCACTCCATCCAACTCTGGAGCCTTAAATACAGGAAAGACATGGACCTAATGGAGCAGGTCCAGAGGGGAGCCACAAAAATTATCAGGGGGATGGAGCACCTCTGATACGAGGACAGGCTGAGGGAGCCGGGGTTGTTCAGCCTGGAGAAGAGAAGGCTCTGAGGAGACCTAACTGCCACCTTCCAGTTCTTGAAGGGGGGCCCACAAGAAGGTTGGAGATAGATGGTTTACAGAGACCAGCAGTGATAGGACAAAGGGCCACTGTTTTAAATTACAGAGGAACAGATTTAAATTGGATGTTAGGAACAAGTTCTTTACAGTGAGGGTGGTTGAGTACTGGAACAGGTTCCCCAGAGAGGTGGTGCATGCCCCATCTCTGGAGATATTCAAGGTCAGGCTCTACAGAGCTCTCAGTGACTTGATCTCGTTAAGCATGGCCCCTCTTACTGCAGAGGGGCTGGACTAGATGATCTTTATAGGTCCCTTCCAACCCAGGTTACTCTATGATTCTCTGAATATAGATGTTAATAATAATTTGCATTTGTATAATATTATATACAACTGGTTTTAAATTGACTTACAGATACTACTGAATATTTTTCATTCATATCAGCAGTCTTGTTCCACAGGTAGATAAAATGAGATACAATACTGATTAGGCCAGAATTGTTACCACTATGTTTAATTTTATCATTCTAAGCCCTTACATTATTCCTCCTAAATCAGTGGATTTCATTCCCCGAGAAGCTGAGGGAATTCACTTCTCATAGAATTCCCTGTTTAATGTGTTCACTCTGTTTAGATGTCTAGGTTTTAGGATGTTAATCTAACTGGCTTAAGAGTCAGGAAAAAAATAATGT
Source organism: Eubucco bourcierii (assembly GCA_013396675.1). Taxonomy (NCBI): domain Eukaryota; kingdom Metazoa; phylum Chordata; class Aves; order Piciformes; family Ramphastidae; genus Eubucco; species Eubucco bourcierii. Next base: position 725,290 of record VWZE01001777.1, on the reverse strand, counting down.
CACAGCTATAACCACTCATATTCTGGCTTCTGAGATTGTTTTCTAAACAGTAAGAAAAAGGGTTCTCAATGTCTCTACTGCAGAATACCAAATTTCCCTTTTTTCTCCCAATTTCAAAAAGCTGATGTTAAAATTCAAGTTTTCTTTTGATGCATCATCAGTTTCCCCATTTCTTTATTTTCTTTGACTGAGCAAATAATTCAAATTAATATATGGCACTAGCAATGACCATATGTCTTGATGCGGATCTTGATGGCAGCATGCAAACAGATTTATTCTTCTGTTTTTTACTTACCCAATTAATGGGACCATGACTTCAGAAAATTATTAATGCTTTTTATTACTCAAGATCCTAAATAACAGTTATCCATTCAAAAACTTATTACTATATACACACACATCCTTACCCAGCACCAGCTTTTGTCATCAACAGAAATAGGGTTATTTGAAATTTCTGCCAATAAACTTGACAAAATCTTTCTGAGTCTTTGGTACCTTCATTTATCAGTCATTTATTGGTCACGCCTACACTGAGGAATTAATCCTTATGCTGAGATGACAATGGCACATGTTTAGTCTGTATGCACAGTGAGTGCAGCTGGACATGGTGCCATAGTCATGGCCTTGCATTGAGCTCATGTGGCAATCCTGTGACAAGGCTTGATGACACCAAAGCTTGACTACTCTGTAGCTTGCTCCACAGTGCAATTGTGTCTTTATTCTCCTGGGTTTACAAAGGCTGAATGGTTCCCAGATCTAGAGCACAGAGCACTGTTTGGCCAGGAACCTCTCTTCTCACAGCTGTGCTGGCAAGCTTCAGCCAATGTTAATTTCTATCAGTGAACAAAAATCTCCCGGAAGGGCAACTAGAAAGCCAAAAAATCCCTCTCTGGCTCACATTCTTCTTGAAAGCTTCAGATCTTTAAGTCACATCAATCTTTCCCCTGAATTTTTATTCTATTAAATTTTCATCCCCATTTGGGAAATGAACAAATTTAACAACGTCTTTTTCTTCACCAGGATCACCTACTATTTTCCATCCAGCTCTGCAATGACTGAATGCTTTTTTGACATCTCTAGTGAGATGAGTGAAGCGGGAAATTCTAATCCAAAATATTTCAGCTGGCCTGGAAGATTCTGGGAATCTACATAATTTGTTCCTGCCCTGAGCATCAATGGTACAGTGAGATGGATGCAAAATTCAATTAGATTTGAAGGGCTCAGCTGGCCATCGTTTTAGAACAGTATCAAAGGCATTGGGATCAGCATATCGCATTCGTTTTGACAGTTTCTGGAAAAGCAACCAATGAGAGAGTACAAAATGTCATCCTGGCACTCCTCATATGTCAGTGTGAGACAAAGACCCCAGGAAACCTCTTTCTATGGAGTTGTTGAAGAGGAACAAAGGACTTTACAGAAATATTGCAATCCAAAATTGAAAACTCATGTACCTTTGTCAGAAGAAAGTTGAAAGCAACTACCATTAAAAATTATATAAGGAAAATATTTAAAAGTTTCACGATCCTGGAAATAAATCAGAAATAAATCAGAATCCTGAACCGGCAAAGGCTTCAGTGGGGCTTTGAATGGTACCGATGCAAACAAAACATATTATATGTATAACACAGCTAGGTGCAAAATTAAGCCAAATTCCTGAAGATTACTGAAGGAAAAAGTAGGAGAACAGATCAGAGATTTAACTGTGATGGAGTGTGGAACAGCTGCAGCAGTAAAGAAGTTATCCAGTTGAATGAAAACAACAATCTCTGACTAGATCAGATTTCACGGAAAGAAAAAAAAACACTCAGGGCAAGGGAGAGAAAGAAAAGCAATGACAAAAGCAAAAACCTTCAAATAAATTCAGGAATTCATAAAATCATTTGCTGGAAAAATAGAAATATCCTGTCAGAAGAAGGTGTGTTATGAAAGCTTGATTCGTACCATATGCATTCTGCAATTTCTTTTTTTTTGTTTTTTTAATTTTCTTTTTGCTTTGTGCTCTAGATGGCCTAAAATGAGTCACTGTATTGGATGCTGCTGAAAAGATGAGCTAAGCTGAAATGGAGGTGCCATTATTCTTGAGACTGATCACTTGTTCACAGCACATTAATAACTGGAGCTATTCCCTAAAAGTCTGCATATATGGCTAATCAGAAACTATGTTGATTGAAAAAGACTTACTGTCTATTTTCTTGGTGGAGGTTTTAGATTTCATGTACTAGGAGTAGCCTAGGAACCTTCAGAAAAGTTAGTGATTTCAGTGTGGAGCCAGAGAAGCATCTGCTGTGTGACACTTAAATGGTGAAAAGCTTTGCAGATAAACTTCTAGCCTTGAAAACATGGGAGACAAGCCATATGCTGCTGTTTCATTTGTAATGTGTATAGGAAAATGAGAGGTTGCAGGTATTTTCTAAACATAAATAAGTTTCACGCAATTTCATATCGCATTTTTTTCTTTCTAGTTGGTGAAACCCTCAGCATGTATGTACAGGCAAGTTACTGAACACAAAAGAATCATCAATAATGGTAATTAAGACCAAAATGTACTATTTTAGGAAACTTATGCATAATGCACAGGGCATTTGGGGACAGAAGGCCAAATCAAGAATTCATGTACTTACTTGGACCATTGTTAAAACTCTCTTGTTTGTTGATCTTTGAGGATGCCTGCTTAACCTGTCATCATCCCTAACTTAAAATATGGAAATCCTTCACATCTAGACTTTTCCATACTCCAATTAAGGCAGAAAATTATGGGTCATGCAGAAGATTAAAAATCCCTTTAAGCAATAAAATTTCTAATAATATAACTTTGTTTATTTTGAGTGGTTTTTTGGGGGGTTTTGGTTGGTTGGTTGGTTTTTGGGGTTTGGTTTTTTGTTTGTTTTTTTTTCCTTAGCCACCCAAGGTGATTGATTAACCACTCCTAGTAAAAGTCACCATTAGCACCTCACCAGTCTGTGAATTTACTGTGGCTGCCATTATGCTACATTTATGTAGCCTTATACTTCCCCTGATTATTATTAAACCTCAATTGAATAGATGGCACACCAGTCCTGTCAGACTTCCTTAGGAAAAGTTTTTTGGCTTGTCCCATATCATAAACAGGATCTCAAAGTTCACATACCTTAAGTCAACATCAACTGAACATAGGTACTTAAAGGATCTACAGTGCAATGCCTGAATTTCTGAGAGAAACTGCACATCTGTCTAGTTCTTAAATAATGTGTTCAGATCAGAAGACTATAAATAAAGTTGGCAGTTACTAGTCATGAATCACCCTTTTTTTAGCTTCTACAGGGTTTTCCTAAAGAACAGGCTTATACTGAAGGAGGATAGAAGGCCATATTTTTTGTCCCACTCTTCCATGTGATACTGGTGTTGGAAATGTAGTCAACATTCATTTCATTCTCTAAGAAGTAGAGGTGAAACACTTCCATCCAAGCTGGGTTTTTCTACAACTGTAGCAACTGTTTTGGAAACATCTACATTACATCATCAGTTTAATATTCCATTCCTTTCATTAGTATTTTAAAAGTTCAAACTACATGAAAGATCTATTTTAAGAAAATACACATTTTAAAAAGAAGCTACAATGTTTGTGTCAGCACTTTGCTGGTTATACACTGACACATCTTCAGAAAATTGTATTAAGTGAACATTGGAAAGATTGTAGTAGATGCAGTGATGCAAAAGTGTCCAAAAGTGAAATGTCAAATCTACAAGGGCCACTGGGGAAAATCTCTGCAACATGTTTTAAACCAGCTATTTTTCTGGAGCCTTTACTTGGAAGTATCATTGCAACTCTACAGTATAGTAAATTTTAATCACAGGATCACAGGATGGTAGCGGTTGAGAAGGGACCTCTGGAGGTATTCTTAGTCTAACCCCTCTGTCAGAGCAGAACCATAAAATCTAGTGCAGGCTGCACTGAAATGCATCCAGGTGAGTCTTGAAAGTCTTCAGAGAAGGAGACTCCTCAGTCTCTCTGGGGAGCCTGTTCCAGTGCTCTGTGACCCTTACAATAAAGTTCTTCCTTGTGTTGAGGTGGAACTTCCTGTGTTTCAGTTTACATCCATTGCCCCTTGTCCTATCACAGGACACAGCTGAGAAGAGGCTGTCCCTTCCTTCCTCACACCCAGCCCTCATATATTAATATACATTTATTAGATCTCCAGACTAAAAGGCCTCAAGTCTCTCAACCTTTCTTCATAAGCTAGTGCTCCAGTACCTTAACCATTCTCACAGCCCTCCACTGGACTTTCTCAAGTAGATCCTTGTGCCTCCTGAACTGGGGAGCCCAGAACTGGATGTAATATTCTAGGTGGGGCCTCACTAGTGCAGAGTAGAGGGGGAGGAGAACATCCCTCAATCTGCTGGACACACTCTCCTTAATGCACCTGAGGATCCCATTGGCCCTCTTGGCCACAAGGGCACATTGTTGTCCCACAGACAGTTTGTTGTCCACCAGGACTTCCAAGTCCTTCTCTACAGGTCTGCTCTCCAGCAGATCACCTCCTGACCTGTACTGGTGCAGTTTGTTACTCCTTCCCAGATGCAGGACTTGTCTTTGTCAAACCTCATTTGGTTCCTCTGTGCTCAGCTCTCCAGTCTGTCCAAGTCTCACTGAATGGCCACAGAGCCNGGACTTTCTCAAGTAGATCCTTGTGCCTCCTGAACTGGGGAGCCCAGAACTGGATGTAATATTCTAGGTGGGGCCTCACTAGTGCAGAGTAGAGGGGGAGGAGAACATCCCTCAATCTGCTGGACACACTCTCCTTAATGCACCTGAGGATCCCATTGGCCCTCTTGGCCACAAGGGCACATTGTTGTCCCACAGACAGTTTGTTGTCCACCAGGACTTCCAAGTCCTTCTCTACAGGTCTGCTCTCCAGCAGATCACCTCCTGACCTGTACTGGTGCAGTTTGTTACTCCTTCCCAGATGCAGGACTTGTCTTTGTCAAACCTCATTTGGTTCCTCTGTGCTCAGCTCTCCAGTCTGTCCAAGTCTCACTGAATGGCCACAGAGCCTTCAGGTGTATCAGCCAAGCCTCTCAGTTTGGTGTCAGCAAACTTGCTCAGCAGACTCTGTCCCCTCATCAGTGTCATTGATGAAGATGTTGAACAAGACTGGACCCAACACTGATCCCTGGGAGATTCCATTAGTTACAGGTCTCCAGCTGGACTTGGCAGCATTGATCACCACTCTTTGCACTCTATTGTGCAACCAGTTCCTAATCCATCTCACTGTCTATTCTTCTATCCCATACTTTCTGAGCCTGCTCACAATGATGTAAATTAGATTTATGAAAAATGCATAGCCTGAATATTTTTCACTATGGCCATGGTGTCACTCCTACTGATCCTGTTTGTAAGTGGACATAAAATGAATGCCCTATGCAAATTTGTAGGTGATGCTGAAGGAAATATTTACCGTTTGACTAACTTGTTAGGGCCCCCATGTTTAACTGTAAAATTATATAACATTAGTACAAGGATTAGCTGTGTGACAAAGCTCTGACTAATCACTAAATGTTTGAAGCAATGCAGACCAGCTTGTGCTACTAATTCATAATGCAGTATTTCCAGATGTAGTGCAAGATGACACAGTTAAAAACAGGATGTTTGCCCACCTAGTTTTGTCTGAGGTGAAGTAATATCTCAGCTCCAGGCAAGCTGCCATATTTACCTCCACAAACCAACCAAAATCCAAAGAACTCCGTAAGACCAGATATTCCTTGGCCTCATTTTTTCTTATCTTTTTTTTTTTTCTTTTTTTTTTTTTTTTTGGTGACATTGCAGTTTTTATAGTATACCTAGTAATAAGGAACATTTTTCTTTGTTTGAAGAGGACTAAATTCTACATTCATGTACTTGTATAAGGAAGGATTTTTAAGTAGAAGAGAGATTTTTCCAGTTATAAAATATGCCCACCAGAAAGCATTCTGCCTAAGTTCGGAACTCTGGGGTGCTGGATGAATCACAGACATAACTATGCACCTGCAGTAGATCTGGATGCTCTTGTTTACAGAAGTTGAATAGTTTTGAGTGATGCTCTCTCCTGATACAAGTACACTGCTTCTACCACACTGAAATGTTGTTTGCTATACCAAAACTTTACAGCTTAACAAATACCTCCACACCATACTCTACAAGTGGTACATGAAAGCACCCACAAAATGGCAGCAGCTAGCCAAAATCTGAATTTACTGCAACCAAAAATAGCCCAGCACTCTGACAGACCAAAGTAAATTACAAGTTTGGATCTCAGGCAGGAATATACTACAATACAACTAATTGATACATGTTGGAAATATTCCTTTTAGAAAGATGAAGCAAAATGTGTACAAGTTTACTCATAAAAGGGAAAACCTCCCAGAAGGGGGGGTCACTCACTAATAGGGGATCAAGGACTCACTCAAACATATATCCAGAAGAACCATTCATACAGCAAAAGGGGGATCAGGACTCCAATAACCCCCATGCAGCACTACAGACTGGAGTATGAGTGGCTGGAGAGTGGCCTGGCGGAGAGGGACCTGGGAGTGCTGGATAGCAACTGGCTGAAGTGTGCCCAGCTGGCACAGAAAGCCAATGTCACCTTGGCCTGTATCAGCAATAGTGCGGCCAGCAGGACGAGGAATGTAATTCTGCTTCTGTACTTGGCACTGGTGAGGCCTCACCTTGAGCACTGTGTGCAGTTCTCAGCCCCTCACTTCAAGAAGGATATTGAGGTGCTGGAGCAGATCCAGAGGAGAGCAATGAGACTGGGTTGGGGGCTGGAGGGAAAGTTGTATGAAGAAAGGCTGAGGGAGCTGGGGGTGTTCAACCTGGAAGAGACTTAGAGGGGACCTTTATCACTCTGTACAACTACCTAAAAAGGAAGCTGTAGTAAGATGGGAGTTGGACTCTTCTCCCAGGCAACCTGTGACAGGACGAGAGAGCATAGCCTGAAGCTGCACCAGGGGAGGTTTAGGTTGGATATTAGGAAGCACTTCCTGACAGAAAGGGTGATTAGGCACTGGAATGGACTGCCCAGGGAGGTGGTGGAGTCACCATCCCTGGAGGTCTGTAAGAAAAGATTGGCTGTGGCACTTGGTGGCATGGTTTAGCTAATGTCAGGGTGTTAGGTTATACGCTGGGCTTGATGATCTTGAAGGTCTTTTCCAGCCTCAGTGATTCTGTGATTCTGTATGATGCTACTAACTTTCATGATTCTCACATGACCTATAGAAAGTTAAATGGTTGTAAAAGGGGAAACAAATACTTGGTGGAGTCTTGTGTACAGTTTGGGCAGTAGGGTCAAAAAAAAGACAGCATATATGTTCCATCTAGTTACAAGACTTCATTATATTTTGAACTACAATGAAGTTGAGGTACACAAAGTTTTGCACCTGGAAGATCTCAATTTTCAGCTTAATGGAAATTGGGGAGTAATAACAAAAGCAGAAATGTTTTGCTGCTTTCAGCAGAATAGTTTTTTTTTTAGCAGAGTTACCTCTCTTAACCCGTTCTTAAATCTAATCACATAACCAAAGACAAACAGATTTAGTTTGAAGCAAGACAACTATAAAAAAAGAAAACAATGAAACAGTCAGCCTATACCTCTTCAAACTATCTAGTGACCTTTTCACTTGGGTGTTGCCCTTAAAAAGAAAATGTAACATCATATTTTATATCATATGAGAACAATAACTACAGGAAAATCAAGATGTTAAGTAAACAGCCTTGTTACTGCAGATTCAAGAATGATACAGCATGTAATTATTGAAGTCACCATTAGCAACTACATAGTTCAATTTGCTGAAGCTATTACACTCTTAAACCACATTATCTTCTCTTTTTTTCTAAAATGACTCCTCCTGAATTTAAATTTTTCAGTCTCAGCATCCAAAATTGACTTTATTGTGGAAAATGTGAATAATCTCCCATATCCAACAACTATGTCTTTTATTATTTTTCAATGTTATTTCACTGAAATAAAACCAGTTTTTCTGTACCTTGGTTAGGCTGCAATACTACTTCGTTCATTTCATCAATGAAGTTTTGTATTAAGAATCATAGCTAAATTATTTTGTCTAATTAAATGAAAAGCTAATTCCTTGATGTCCACAGTCAGTATTTCTCAGTTCTTCGCCTTCCTGCCAGTAACAGGCTGTGCTAAAACTGCTAGAAGGAAGTATGTTTCTTCAGGTAAAACCACTGGATTCACATACAAGAGACCCTGCTGCAGACTATCCATATGACCTTTGCCAAAGTCAACTTATAAAATTACACTTTAGAGCCATATCTGTAATCTGAAAATAATGTATGAGCTGTGGTATGGATGCCTTCTCTTTACATTTAGATGTCTAGAAGTAGCTCAGAATGCTGAATTCTCTGTGAAACAATGAATTTGAGTGTATGACTGGAATAAGAAATAAATAAGAGTTCTAAATTAGACAAACTCTAGAAATCTACTGAAAATATTATACAGTAAAAGTACTATTCAAAACCAAATACATTGCATGATATTGTGTAACATCAAGAAAAGAAATTTATAGCTACCAGCAATTTTGGCAAAAAGCTTCTCCAGGACCAATTAGAGATATGACTATTGTTCACAACTCTGTTTTACTCCAGGCCCTATGTTTAATTACTGGCAATTCTTTTTAAGTTTTCTTTCTCACTGAAAAGACTACAGTGTAGTGTCACGCCCGAAAAGTTATTTCCCTGCATTCCTCCTGCAGGGAAAATTATTCCTAGCGCTTGAACTGTGACTGCAAAGGGATACCTAAAGGGGAAGGGCAGAAAATAAGGAAAGAAACTATTAGAGTGACATTCTCAAGAGAAATTTTATCTCTTAGCAATCCTGAAGTACTGAAGATCATAGGGAAAAAAAATCTGTGTATCTGAGGGATTCAGCTAGCACCAAAACCCACTGTGCAGAATTGTTCTCTTGAACATATTTACAGTTGTTACTAATGTGGTAGAAAAGAGATCAGAAACTCATCGTTATCCACTATGTGATGCAACTGCATTTAAATTGTTAAGATTCTGAAAATGCTGCTTTTCACAGAGCTTGGACAAGTTTAAGATGCCTGCTGAAAAGCATATACACTGTGTGAACTGCTTGTACTACACAGTCAACGGTCAAGAACAGGGAGACATTGCACTAATGAAAGTCAGCTGAATCATCTGGGATAGATCACCTGGCAACAAGAGGCTGTTTTAACTGCAGCAGTGCAGCAGAATTCAATGCATGAGAGAAGGTACTGTATACAAGGAGAAATGGAGAGAAAAAATGCAGAATGGTGAATGACAGCCACAGGCCAGAAATATAAGATGTTGCAAACAATGAAAAATTAACCATCAATGGGGTATAGCTCTAATATATTAATTAATAAATCCTAATTAACTAGCCTTGATAATTACAGCAACTGCTCTGTCATTTCAGGATACCTATGTCAACTCTATCCAAATGTTAGAACAAACAGTGGATCCTCAGCAAAGACAGACACTGCACAAGTTTAAGGAGAATAGGTTGCCAGGGAGGTGGTGGAGTCACTGTTCCTAGAGGTGTTCAAAAAATATGTAGACATGGAACTTTGAGACATGGTTTAACAGCCATGGTGGTGTGTTAGGATGATGGATGGACCTGGTGATCCTAGAAGTCTTTTCCAGTCAAAACAGTTCTATGATTCTATGATCTTATTTCGCAGGAAGAAAAGGGGGATAATATGTTTTTCCTTTCATCACCTTTTCTTATCCAAATTCTCCTTTCTTCCCTACCTGCTACTAGGCACATCACCCACTGTCCAGCCTTCTCATCTCCTCTTCTTTTGGCTCACTATTACTCAGCCGGTAGAAAAGTAAGACAAAGGAAAACCAAATACAGCAGATGACTACTTGGTAGACAGTGGGGAGAAGATTGAGCTCCTTCATCACAAAGAGGAGATAAGGGGGAAAACACAGAGAAGTGGTTTATTAAGTGCAAAGTGAATGAATGGAACAGACTTTAGTGACTGATAAATCTAGGCTAGTAACTATGCACTGCTGGATCATAAAATTCATTAGAATATATACATCTGAAGAAAAAATGTTAATTAAAGATCTGAAGTTCACAGTTACACAGGGAAATTTGCTAAAGCCATGGTAGCAAAACCTGTTAGAAAGACTGCAGTGTCTTTTTGTTGTTGGTTAGATCAAAGCCTTGTCGATATGATCATTCTCACAGTAATAAGATTCAAATCACATCCCTTGACCTCTTGCCTGCTAACACAAACTGTGGCCAAGTATGGAAGTAGGAATGCTATTAATATTGGTAAGACTCTGTAACCCTTCAGGTAGTCGCCAAAGGGCAATAAAATTTATTCAAAAGGGATAATAGAAGGTCCATTAAAGTGATCGGTATAATGAAGAACTTGAGTGTGTAAAAATACCCAAAAAAACACAAAACAAAAAAAAACAACCAAAAAACAAACACCAACAAACACCAACCCAAACCAACGACTGCTTTAGCTTATCAGGAAAAAATAATAAAAGAGAGGATGTCATTGTTTTCTATAAATGCATTAGGGGAATAAGCAGTTCAAGCTCAAGAAACTACTGCCTAAAATGAGCAACACAACATTTTATGGTAAAGGGCAATGCTGGCATAGGAGAAAAATGCATAAAACCTAGCTGTGACTCAGTATAAACTGTAAGTATAAGATTTTGAAACACTGGAAAAATAAGGTTCTGCAACAAAACCAAAAATATTGGAAAAGGATCAATTTATTCTGGTCCTAAATACAGTTTAGTATGATCAGGAAGACACAGCTAAATGATGGAAAATGTAATATACGATTGGGCATTATAATCCAAAGACGACTTTAAACTGCAGAACAAGGATTTATTTCAGCAGCATTCCTAACATTTTTCTCACAAACTCCAGATTTAATGACATTATTATACTCCAGTTTTTCTTGTTTTGTGAAGTTATCACCAGAACACAGCAGTACACAGCTTCATCCTTTTACCTGCATCAGCACCTATGTGCATACAGCAGGTACAGATTACTAATCTCTACCTCCACCTCTTAGTTTCTCCTTTATGTATATCCACAGTTAAAATACCTTTGTCCTAAGAGATGACTGCTATCTGTGCCTGCCTATTGAGCATTCTCTGTGCCAGTTACACGGCAAGTGGGCCATGTATGACAATACCTTCACCTGATGGCATGGTAATTATTTCTTATCACAAATTCTGAAGCATAAGGGTTGTATATGTAATTTATTTTTTGATGTCACTGTAATGTTTGATGATTTTTTAAACTCAGATATTACCTTCATAACAGTGTAGCAAAAAAATTACAGATTAATTTCTTTTGTCTGGGAGAAGGCAAGAGAGAATGGTGATGCAGATGCCCCATCCCAATGGAACACTGACTAAGGAGTAGCTACACATCATGAACCAATAGCAACTTTTAAACTACTGGGTTAAGTTCATTGTGTAATTCCTGTGCCATCAGTCAGCATGATGTTACCTTTAGAGAGATGTTTTGTTTTTTTTAATTCAGCAACCAGAAGGGTGTTAGAAGGTATATCCATAGCTACAGATACAGTAGAATAATAATATTGTAACAGCCTTATATATATAAATGCATAACCTTTTTGCTGGTGTAGGATCTTCAAATAAAGCTATAATAGCAGGTCTATAACAGTATAATGTTGCCACTATTGCTATACCAGGGAATTTCTGTTATCCTTGCTCAACACTGTGCTTGCTGTACCAAGTGAAATTTCTCTCCTGGGCTTCAACCAGGTGAGGGGTTTCTGTACTGTTATTAGCACAGCATGCCATGTACATCTGAAAGTTATCTTGATCCCCATATCATCAATATAGGGAATAGCCAAGACCTGAAGATCCACAGCGTATCTATTATTAAATGACAGACTCACAGATACTTTAATACAGAGGTGGCCTTCTGGCCTTGAAAAATATCTGCTATTCTGCTGCACAAGAAGATCAGTTACAATTCCCCACCAAATTTGTTTGCTTGGCTTGTTCTTAGTCATTTATTGGCTATTTCATAACTTTCTCTTAGGAAAAGACATTTGTAACCTATTTCCTTCTCTATGATCCAGTATGGGAAGTATATCCCTCTCAGCATGAGAATAAAACATTCCTGTACATGACACTTCAAGTCTCTTAAAGAAACTGCAAATATCACTTGCTCCACTTTCTAGTTGGACATAATCCTAACACTTATGGAAGGACCTCTATGTTTAGATTGTGTCTGACACTTTAGGTCCTGCATTGCCCTATGCAAAGAGGTGTTCATTCAATCCTCATGCGCTTTCTGTCACATGATGAGAAACTGCAGCACCTGTCACCATTTTGTCTCCTGATAGATTCTCATTTGTACACTCTGGGCAGTGGTACAAAATGTTTTAACTACATACAAAGAACATGATCAGGTTTAGCTTAACTTTAGAGATGGCCCCAATAATTTGTGGCAGCAATATCCTGTGAAAGGCTGCTAGTCTAGCTGTAGTTTACTGTGACCCCATCATTATACTCATATTTTTCCCTGTTACTAAAAATACATCAATAATGGATAATATTGGAGTAGAGGGCACAAAGAAGTAAGAGAAGGGCTGTGAATGTGACTGCTTTCTGCAGCTCTGCAAGTTATAACCCATGATTACCTTGGCTTGTTTGCCCTCCTGTTTACAAGATTGTCATTTTGGAAACAAGTTCATCTAGGACATACTGTTCTGACACTATCTATTTCTTTTCCACAACAAAATTTCCTTACCGTGCAAGTAAATTCTTGTAGCCATGCATTGTATAAAGTGAGATTTCTTCTGTAAAAAGTGTTGTGTATATATAACTGAAATTTTTTTTTTAATTTATTTATGGAATGTTTTCTTCTTTTGCTTTGGTAAAGGATAACTAAGAGAACCTGACTGACCTTCTCCACAACAGGAACTATTATATGTGCTGGTTTTGTTATATCTTCTCATGCTTATTCTTTCCATAATAACTAGCCCTCACTTCCTTAATCTCTGTTCATGTGGAAACTCCCATCAAAGGTTTCCACAGAGAACCAGATTTGGTTTTGAAAAAGAAAACTTTTGTAAAACTAATTGAGAGCCTCTTTGAGGTAAATAGAACAAATGTATCAAGAAAAAGCAGGACAGTGTAAAAAAGTAAAAGTAAGCTTTCTTTTTTTTGCATATTGGAAATACCTCAGGCTAAGAGCTTATTGAAGAGGGCACATATATTATTATCTCCTTCTCAAGGGACTTGCTACAGAAGGCTTTTTGTCCACACTATTAGTTATGTTGGCAGGTGTTCCTTGCAGCTCAGAACTTGGCCATTTGGAAATCATGATTTAAGTTACATCAGAATCTCGGTCTCCTGGCAGGTGTAATTTGATGTCACTCTGTGCTACACAAAAATACATTTCTTAAATGCAACACATCGGGCTGCTACTTTTTTCCTAGCATAAAGCAGAACATTACTGAGCACTAACATTTGATTTCAGTACTTGGTTCGGAGCATGACTGATTTATTGCTGTTAATGTTCATCTTATTCTTGTGAACTTGTCTTTGCTATTATATGACTTTGGTCATATAATAATCACTAATAAATCCACACTTTTAATTTTAGTAAGCTCAACAGTGATCTTACAGAGTCAGGTTTTGCATTCTCTGGGAGCCAAGTGGTTGGATGAAAAGAAATTCCCATCCTGCATACTGGAGATTTCTGTTGCACAATGTATTTTCCATGAAATTTTAAAATTATATATTATAACCTTTCTGTCAGGCATGAAAAATGGCAAGGATCACCTCCCTGTGCTCCTGCTGAAAAGTAGTTAAATGCCACCAACTGGAATCTCCCTCAGGAGCCTGGGAAAATATGTCATGTCACCTGAGTTCTACAAAATGAACAGGGCTTCCCCACATGAGGCCATGTCTTCAGATAAGGAAGCTGAAGAGTTGGCATTTTGTGGAGTCATTGAGGACAAGGGAAACATATTAAGGCAATTCAGAAAACATATATAATTGAGAGAGAGGAACACTGTCACTCCTGGGCTTTACTCATTATCAGTCTGTCCTCTTGCTACAGCTGTCAGCATGTTGGCGTAGTGCCTTTATCCTTCCTGGGCTATTCGCCACTGACAGTTTGTTGCCCAACCTCAGAGAAATCCAACTGTTTGGCACAAGCATCTACTGTTGTTCCAAAGTGAAGCAGAGTTTCCTGGGACAGTATTAGCATGATCTGAAGTGCTGCAGTGAGGAGCACCAAACTTCCTGTTTGAAGTTGTTGTTTTAGGGACCGCAGCCTCCACAGCTGTTGTTTTTGCCCCTTGCTCTCAATTACTGTTTTGAGCCACATGGAAGCATGCACCATCTCCTCTCTTTACTCTTCTGGTTACCTGTCATGACAAGCTCTGCAGTGAGCCAGCTTTTCTTTAGGATTTCTGCCTCAAAGACCTGGCAGACTTCTCATCCTAAGAATACTCTCCACAGCTTTCTTGTCCATCCATTGTGAATCAGGAATAAAAACGTTGCTTTGACATCAGCTTTACAGCACAGCCTTCTTTTCCAAGCCATAATGGCCCAATGTGTTAGCTCATATGGATGCAGACAATATATGATGCTGCAAGAATTTCTGCGTGTGCCAGTGTGCTGGCAGCACACCTTTTCCCTCAGAGGGATGGATGTCTGTCTATCCGAAGTTCTCTGGACCTTTAGATTTCCCCTCTCTCTGTTCTCCATTACCTATCAATGACCGGATCTTGCCTTCAGTCTTACAGCTGGGATTGAGACTTTCCCAAATTATATGAACAGACCGCAGATACAGAAAAAAACAGAAGACTGCATTTTAACCCAGGTATTTCCTCTGCTTTTCTTTATGTGCTATGCTTTCAATATGGAAGATAAATCTGTGTGCAATGGAAGATCAAACCCACTTTATCTTCTTTTAGATGCAAGTTTAGAATATCTTCTCTAATGACAATCAAGCTAATTAACAGTCCCAGTATTTTATTAAAGCATACATCTCAGTGACTTTTCAGTGAAACCATTTCAGTATTTTGAAGTCAGAGAGTTTCCCAGAAGTTAGGACAAAACATCACAAGGCGTTGACTGACTGGAAAATGAGACTTGCCAAATCAATTATGTCATTGATTTATCTACATGGGTAGCTCAGCTCCCATCCTTCAGTAGACAGGAAAAGCACTTCCTCAAAGGGTAATACACCAACCCAATCAGCCGTTAGCTATTTATGTTGGTTTTTTTGGCATGTTATCTATCAGAAAGAAATGTTTCTTACCCAGCCTCAGCAGATGCTGGTCTTTTTCCTGAGGCAAAAGCCTGTATGCTTTATTTTCCTGTGAAAATATTTTTAGAGACATAACTTGATGAAGTCTAAAAATCATTTTGAGTGGATCTGGGAAAGAACCTGTCCAAAACTGAATTCCTCCTTTTCCTAAAATGGTGCTGGTCTGCATTAAAGCAGACTTCTGCCTACATGTCAAATGGAATAAATCTTGGTCCTTGACATGACTTAAGTAGGATTTGGATACAGTGTTGATACAGGATTTAGGAACTAAGAAACTCGTGGGTATAACCAACCCTACCTAGACACAATTTACCTTAGAAGTTGAATCATCTGAGGAGCTAATGAACTTCAGTGAAGAAAGAAACTATATCAGAGAAGCCATGTATTGGAAGAATGTATTTGGATGTTGATCATAATTTAGGATGATGAACGACTCATGGTTCAACTCTGATTTAAAGTTTTAGTATACACAAAATGTCCAACAGCAATTCAGAGATGTAAAAAAATGCATCTGGGATCATATGTCTCTTGAAAATATAAAAAAAAAAAAAATCAATCAGAACAAACTAACATCAGGGGAAGATAAAAACTGTAGAAATAGGCAAAGTGGGAGAGACCATTTTCTCTTTACAAGGTTCCTTGTACTTTTTTTTTTTCCTTCAGTGATCTGTAGTGCTTTACCACAGCTTGCAAGACTTACATGATATTGAACATGATATTGAAAATTATTCATGCTTTGGCTGCTGGTGGAATAGTATTACCTATCATAAGCACACAGCAAGCTGTTCAGAAATTTGTAGGGAGGGAAGGAAGAGGGAGGGAGGGAAGGAGGAGGGAGGGAGGGAAGGAGGAGGGA
>VWZE01001777.1:680534-709090 GCA_013396675.1 Eubucco bourcierii | reverse complement strand
GGTTTTTTGTTTGTTTGTTTGTTTGTTTAGTTCCTCTTTAAAATAAGTAAGAAAGTAAATAGATAGAGAGAGAGATAGATAGG
The DNA here is from genome assembly GCA_013396675.1 of Eubucco bourcierii. Lineage (NCBI taxonomy): Eukaryota > Metazoa > Chordata > Aves > Piciformes > Ramphastidae > Eubucco > Eubucco bourcierii. The sequence continues at coordinate 709,007 of VWZE01001777.1, read as the reverse complement.
GAGGGAGGGAGGGAAGGAGGGAACTAAAAAAGTTACAAAGACCTTTATCAATGTGCAACATGGAGAGAGACAAAATAATGCATGCTCTGTTTTCTATGTTTCTGTAAACATTATCTGGATTTATGGAAGTTTATGATCTGTGGGATCCACTGGAACATTGATCATCTTTACAGAATGCTTAGAGTGTCTTATGTTTCACGGAATCTCTCTGCTGCTCTAATATTAAACTCACTGTTAGCCTAAACTTTATATACACATCCTTTTCCCTCCACTTGTGCTTACGTTTCCCTTAACATCTGAGTTATTTTGTTCCAGCTCATCACATTTCTAATAAACTCTGTTTTTTCATAGAATATTTTCTAACTTCATTTTCAAGAAGTCAAACAGAATTTACAAGGCATATAATATTCCTCAAACTAGGCACAGAAGGGCCTCCTCATCCCAGGGTAAAGCTGTTAGGAACAATGCAAAATTAATAGTCAAAACTAATTTTGATATCCAGGTAGAGATTGTTAATAACTATGAAAATTGTTTATTAATATTAAATCTTGCCAGAAAATTTATTTACAAGGTTTGAAATGCATGGTTTGGAAATTATACACACAACAGGCAAAACACTTTAAGAGGTTAACAATAAAATGCAAACATTATACTGGAAAAGAAGGTTTGTGCAGTCACTATACTGCTTGTGGTTAATTATTCTACTTACCCACTAGATGGATACAGGAAGCTCCTTTCTGCTTATGGCAGAAGGCAATTAGTGAATTACAAGAGGCTTTAAGTACTCACAGAACATTATCAGACAGTACCCAAGGATGTGGAGAGGTTGCTGTGATCTCAAAGCTGTTAGAGGCTTTGGAGTTTCCCAGGCTCTTTTGTCAGGAAGCTGGGAGTCCAGCACAGTCTCTGATCTGGTTCTTCTTGACTCCAAATTCAGCAGAAGCCTTGCAGAGGGGCAGGCAGGATGCAATGCCATGTGCAGTCTTGGCACAATGTTATGCTGCCTGTGCAGGCCAACTGCGTGCAGGTATTTAGAGCTGGTTCCTGGTAGTGGAGTTCCACACAGCTCAGGATGCAATGAGGCAACAGCAGCACAGATAAAATGGCAGAGCACATGTTGTGCTACCTGCTCATCCCTTTTTATCAATACAGCCCAAGACTAACAAGCCTTTGGACATAGATTAGCCAGTCAGGATGGCACTTTGACAAGCTTGACCATATTAGGTGAAACCATAGGATTGCTTTACCCAAATTCGGGCAGAACACAGGCCTTGTACAAAGCAACCATGTGTACCTTGTTTACCATAGGATGCAAAACAAGTCTGGGCAAGCCAGAGTCCTCAGACTCAGTGGCTCCAGGTTCTTTGTCCTCTTTCCTGCAGTTGCTTCTCCCTATAGCAGAAGGGAGAGAGCAGAAAAACATGTGTGGGCAATCCAGGACATGTATAAGCCTATTTTGGCCCGCTTAGACCTACCACAACAAAAGCCCTGGCCATAAGCACTGTTTTCCCTTGCCCTTTTCCTTTCCCTTTCCTCAGAGTTCACAAAAATGCTTTATAAATTGAATTTTATGGAGAAAACTCATAGAGATTTTTTATTCAACTGTTTTTCCTAAATAGAATGTTAATTTCTGAGGAGATGCCTTCTCACTTAAGATGCAGGTAAACTCTTCTCCCAAGAGAGAGTACTGAGCAGAATCATTTCAGTGCACCAGGAAGAAATGGGAAAAGGAATTTGATTCTTCAAAAAGAAGAAGCAACAGAATAGGGTATTTTATGATATAGGAGATTTTTTTGTGCCCTGTATTGTTTATAGGGAAGTATGCCTACATTCTGCCTATAATACAAAGTGTTTTTGAAGTTGACTTTTTACATGAACTTTGTCGTGTAAAAGTTAACTTTTTACATGACTTGACAAGAATCCAAGTCATTCTTTGCTTCCACCAGCATTACTTTCACCTCAGCCTTTAGAGAAATGTGTCCTAGATTTTTCTCAGCACACAGAGAATTTCTTGGTACAGAATATCCATGAATCTGAATATATACACAGATACTGATGGGAGACAAACTGGTTCTGACCATGTCAAGTTAATGTAACTGACCATTAGCAGCCCTTCCTATTCAAACTATTGTGAGAGTCTAGGAGCTCTTCAAACTGAAAGTCTTACTGTGACAAAGAGTTGATCCATGTCACAGTTGTAAATCTGTGCTTGAACTAATTGTCTCTGAGGTAAGAGAAATATTCTCTGTTGTCGTAGGCCTAAACAGACCAAAATAGGCCTGAACATGTCCTGACTTGCCCAGACATGTTCCCCTACTCCCCCTCCTTCTGTGCTGAGAGAAGCGATTTCAGGAAAGGGAAACAAAAGCCCTGGGGCTTCACCTAATATGGCCAAGCTTGGCAAAGTGCCATCCTGATTGGTTGATCTATGTCCAAAGGCCCATTAGACTCGGGCTGCATGGATAAAAGGGATGAGCACCTAATACAAAGGGCTCCTGCTGCCATTGCTGCTTCTGCCTCAATGTGCTCTCTGTGCTGCTGCCTCATTGCATCCTGCCTGCTCCTCTGCAAGTCTTCTGCTGAATCAGGAGTCAAGAAGAACCAGATCAGAGACTGTGCCAGACTCCCAGCTTCCTGAGAAAAGAGCCTGGGAAAACTCCAAAGCCTCTAACAGCTTTGAAACCATCAACAGCAGCCCCTCCACGTCCTTTGGGTACTGTCTGGTACTATAATGCAGCCCCAGAAATCCGGAGAGACTACTTAGAAAATCTTTAGCAACACTCTTTAAATTCTTAAGTGAATCTGAGTACCTTCTCTCTTAGCAGCAGAAAGGAGGCTCTCAAGTCCCCTGATGGACAAGAGTTATAATTGAAACTAGAATCTCTTTCCAGTTTTAATGTTTGTAGTTGCTAGTTTTCTTTAAGTGTTCTAGTTTGCCTGTTCCTTGTGTGTATAAGTATACAAACCATGCATTTCAAACCTTGCAAATAAGTTTTCTGGTGAGATTTAATGTTAATAAACAATTTTCACACTTATTAACAATCTTCACCTGGATATAAAATTTAATAATTAAATTAGCATAATTTGTAACACTACCCTTCTACAAGATAACAATATTGACCTCCTATTAATAGCTACTTAAAATCTACAAATACTACAGTACTGGTGGAACTGTTGACAAAAATAGATCAGGCTGTATGCAGTGGATTTTGCTCATGACACTATTCAGAACTGTCTCACTGTCGCTTTGGGTTTTCCCATGTCGGTTATCCGATTTTTGTTTTGTTCTAGCTGTTTAAAGGATGTCTTTCCATGGCATGCAAGCTTTTTTAGTTCCTGGCTGGGAACTACAAGAAACTACTACAAAACACTTAATAAAGGCATGTCTAACAATAACAACAGTCAAGAACCAAGAAGAAACAGTTATTATTTAATGATGAACAATACTGTTGGTCATGTCGTTGTTATACTACCATTACTATCTCTCTTGTGCTTTGAACAGTTTCTCTCAGGTTTCCGGAAATGAGTAGGCACTTGGAGGCTCAGAGCTGTGCTCTGCCTGAATGCACTCTTTTTCTAGTAAAAGATGAGAGATTGGGATAGGCAGTACACCAGATTTATTACTGTCAAAAATTGTCAAAAATTACTTCCAGGTCAACAAAGTCACCGAAAGTCTAACAGAAAAATTACTTAGGTCCCTATCTGAGATATTTTGATGAAGTCTGATGATTTGCTGTTGCAACTAAGACTAGCATCACAAGGGAGAGAGTGAAAATAGGGCAAAACCTAAGAATTAGGTGCAGTACCAGTGACTAGAAACACACTTACAGATTAGGATATTATACAACCCCATAAAAGGATGAACTAAAAAATGGAATCCACTTTGCAGAAGGGAGCTGCATAAGCTCATCTGCAGGAGATGTTGGAGAGGTTGACTTTTACATGCTTAATTCCAGAAGAGGATATGCTTCCCTCAGTTTTCAGTTTGCAGCTAGAAACCCTCTCCTACAGCTGAGCATGTAACCTACTCTTTTTCATCTATTCTGTAATAATAGTGATTATGCTTTTCTCTTCAGTGTGCATTCAGCTGTTGGAATACACTGGACTGTGAACAGATCAGGTTTAACTGTCTAATTTACAATAACAATTTAAACTTATTCCTATAGAAATTCACAAAGTCTTGACTTCTATGGGAGGGTCTCTTGCCTTTCAAGACAGGATTTCACTCATCCCTGTTGAAGTGCTTCTAATATGCAAAATAATTATGTTTTGGTGGAAACATAGCAAGAGAACAGGCTGAGAAGAACCTTTTCATCTGTATTTTGGCACTACTTTGGAAGACTCATGCTCAGAACAGGATTGTAATCTCCACTTAAAGTTTTGTTGAAAATTAAACACTCTGAAGCTAGAATTATTTAAATCTGCACTGCTGCACTGCACCACCAGTTTCTTCTCACTGTTTTGGGAGACTAGGGTCCTTGACTGGAGCTTCCAATGAGATACCTTTTAAAATGCCTCACATGTTCATCACACAAGCTTGGCTTACATGCACCAATGAGACAAACCCTGAGATACTCCAGTGTCCCAGTTTGTTTAGTGATGTAGAGATATAGCAGTAGAAATCCAAGCATTTGGACCAAGACTCAGAGAGGTTTTAAAGGTCATGAATCTGAAACACTCACCATTTCTACTACCCTCAGTTAATTAAAAGCCAGCAGGATAAATCCCTTTGGGGGTCAGTTTTCTAGTAGATACAGAATTTTACAGGCTTATGCACTGGCTGGGTAAGGTCTTATAAATGCTACTGGCACCTGAATTTTACAAACCCTTAGGAAATTCAAGAAAAGAGCTTAATTCAGTCTTGTCAATCTAGCTCTTTCTGTCTACCTTTAATCTCATTTCATCCTGTCAGAGTTGGTAGATTTACCTTTGTGCTCAGTCTGTATTTGCTGGTAATCATTATTTGGAGTTTGAAGACACAGAACTGGTACCGAGAGTTGTACAGTTTATGTTGACTACGGGGTTTTTGTCAATATACTTTAAAAGATATTTTTGTCATACTAAAATTTGTATTATCATTAATCTTTGTTAATGTGGCTTTAATATCAGACAAACATGACTTCTTTCTTTGGCTAGGATACCAAAATTAAAGTCTGGATCATAAAAGAATTGTTTAGATATAATAGATTTAGACTAAGAAATTTTGTATGGAACTTCAAGAGATTTTGACTGAAAAATAAGCACTATACAGTATCATCCTGGTACATGCTAAGTGAATTTAGAAGTTGTTTGCTGACATATTTCAAATAGCATTTCATTATGAAATAGAGATAATCCTACTGCAGGTACACATTAACTGATACATAAGAACAAACATTTTCACCTGTAAGCAGTTGTAAAACCACAACTCACAATGTATGTGGCTGACACAGAGATGCAGAGTGGCAAACTAATATGGACAAAGCAATTACACGGAGGAATCAGAGCTTCTCTACAAGCCAGACCCCTGATGCTAAAGACAAATGTAAAATATGTGCTTGTCCTGGTTTGAGCTAGAACAGAACTAATTCTGTTCAGTGGTTTTACTTTTCAGCTCAGTCCCTTCTAAGTAACTGCACTTTCTGGAGGTAGCAGCATAGTTTTGCAGACAGCATCTGCTTCTCAAAGTGACAATGCTCAATGTTTATAGCTACTACCAATGGTTGGTGCGCTGAAAGGCTCTTGCTTATTCTTGCTCCAATAGAAACCATGGTCACTGCTAGAACTTGTGTACCATCTTGGAGATGCAGAAATTAAAAGGCTGCACCTTTGGAGAGAAATAGACCATTCAGGTGATCCTAAACTGACCAATAAGGTATTTCATTCCATGTGCATCATATTCAATATAATGCTGAAGGATCACAGAGGTCTATCTCTCTTTTTCAATCTCCAGCATCCAAGAAGGACTCTGTCCATTCTGTTTCCAATCCCAATCTATGCATTCCTGAATTCAGCACCAGGATCCGTCTCCTGAATCCCAGTTCCTGTCTGCCACTCAGTCCAATCTGGGACATACCCAGTGCCTGCCAACAGAATTGGTGCTGACAGTGATGTAATTGCCATTGGTTTGATAGTGGGATTGTATATATTTCTATATATTTCATGTTATTGTTATTGTTTCCACTGAAGCTGTTTCAATTTGCTATTGCCACCCATAAGTGCCTCTCCCTTATATCTTTTTTATTCTCCTTTAGGAAGGGAGAGGGGTTAACAGAAAGTATCTGTCAGAACCAGCTCAGCCCTTGCCCTCAACAGTACTGAAGAACCAAGAATGCTGGCTGTGCTTATGGAGTAAGACATTTTCATCTGGAAAAGACTTTTAGAAAAGTTTGAGTCACTACAAAATAGTACCATGACACGAACCTCCATGGAACACCATGGCGGAAAACCTTATATTTGGACTGGGATTTGAGAAATGACTTTATCATGTATGATGTATTGCTGGGACTAACTTGAGAAAGTTATATAGACGGTTCTGTTGTAACTGCTGAGACTTCATAAAACACAGGCATGGTTCTGTGTTATTTCTTACAAAAAACAAAAAACAAAACAAAACCCAAAAACAACTGGGAAATCTGAAAGCATACAGAAAAGAGTTGTTACAATTATTCAAGTGCTGAAGAAGAGGCCTTACCAAGAAATTTAAATGCCTCAGTGCAGCCTACAAAACAACAACAAAACAAACAAAAACCCCAAGACTGAAAGGTGACTAAATTACCATTTGTAAGTATCTTCCCAGGGGGAAAATACTCAGTTTTAATGGATTATTTAGTCTACTAAAGAAAGACATAATAAACTCTTTTAATATATATGGCAATCATTTCATCCATCAGTCGAATACTTATATTTCTGAATGGGAGTATAGAAGTTAACAGTGTTCAAGAGAAACAAAAATGGGTATAAATAAAGCAGAATGGTCTGGGCAATTAAAGCCAGAGGAGTAAGTTTTCTAGAGATACTTTTTTTCCAAACGTTTTTTCTCTGAACACAAGGCCACAAATTAATTTTCTTTGTGAATTTTCTTTATATCACAGCTTCTTTAATGACCAAAGTGGTAAGAACTTCGATTTTCTGCACCATCCACAGTGTATTCTTGCAAGTAAGGTGTATTGTGTCACAACGAGAAAACAGAGGAGTACCTTTTTTTTCACATGGGTTTCTCTCAAGCTTCACTCATCTCCCAAGGCACCCATATTCTGTTCATACAACTGTGTAGCCACATCAGTAACGACTTCTCATGGCTGTGACAGGTTTTGCACAGAGGAAACTATTCCCAGTGGTACCTTGCATCTCACTGTGTATGAACACCATGTCATCACATGCTCTTGGGGTGTGAAAAAAATATGAGTAGTTGCTCATATCTGTCATTTGCTGGAACAAAGACTAAGCTGACAACTGATATAGTGGCTCCTGTTAATTTGACAATGTTCACTTGAGACTGAGAGCAGAGCATTTATCTGTTATCTAAGCCAAAATCCTGTCATACAGATGAACAGGTAGGGCATTCATTGTTTTTGTGTCACTTTGCCCTCTAAGCATTGCAAGGACAAAAGAGCAGAAACTGTTATATATCAATTTTCTGCCTCAGGCAATGTTCTGAGTTTGGCTCCAATTGCCAGGGAAACAGAGACTTTGCTTTTCTAACAGAAATTCGTTTTGTGGTGGAGTTCACAAAGTGACAAAAAAATCATGATGCCTATACACAGTGATCACTGTGATCAAATTAAAGCACAGTCTCTGGAGATAGGATAATGTAGAGCAAAAAGCTATAAAGGCAAAATCATAGAGACAGAGACCAGAGAAGCAAAGTTTATAGAGAGACAGAATAAAAGAGGAGGCTTGGATGCTGCTGGAGAAGACCTTTGTGTCTAGCTCAGAATGATGTGGCAGCAGTTTCGCCCTACTCTGAGCTCCCTATTGTAGCAAAAGAATGGTAATCTAAACTGATTAATTTTTCTTAATCTTTCCCTACAGAGAAAAACATCTGATGAGAAATGAAAAAAATTCTCCTCCCAGCAGTCCCATAGTCAATATGTGTATGATGGCTTTATGCCAAGACTTCTCTAAATTATACTAATACTTGAAATCTCTTTACCTTTATTCTCAATCAAGTAAACCACTGATATCTGCAACACCATCTTGTCAAGGTGTTAATTCATGAAATAAAACCACAAGTACTTTGTGAACATTCCATTTCTCATGTAGTTTATGGAATGCTGTAAGTTTTCTGTTGCATTTTCTAGAGTTTTTCTTCTCCCTGTCCCCCGCCCCACAGCTGTACTGATGACTAGAACTTCTCTGTAAAAATTTACTTCAGAAAAGCTGAGGGTTTGCAGACAGCAAGACTCCTGAGGTTAAGGCTTTTTAAAATGCACAACAGCTAGGAAATGCAGGATAAAATCATGAGGCTTGCCAACACAGAATGAGTGAAGTGAAAAAATAGTCTTCATGTTTGTGTCCCACATACCTATGGTACTTACAACATTTTGTTTGTAGGCTCTGCATTTACAATCAGGAATTTCACTGATATATTTGAAATATCAGATTTCTAATTTGCTCATCTGATGATTGATGCAAGGATTTTCTCAACAAAGCAGCCTTAACTTGAGAACACTTTGGACAAGAAGTAAGCATTAGATAAGCATTAAAGTTGTATAAGAAAAATACATCAGAAAAACCTGAGAATCAGTGGGAAAATGCTATGGTGATGTAGAAAAAAAAAATCTTCCCTATCTATCTGGTTTTGGTGTGGGTACCCTGTTTTTTGGTGGGGGTGTTTCTGTTTGATTGGTTTGGGGTTTGGTTTCAGATTTGTGGCTTTGTTTATTTATTTGCTTGCTTTTAATATTTTTAATTCTTTCTGGTTTTGGCCAAACATTTTTTGAATTCTTACTTAATACAGATAGTTTATTGCTTGCTGTTGCTTCTTCTTAACTCCAGATTGCAGCAAGACGTATCTCACAATGTTATCAACCCCAGTATATGTGCTCTACTTGCTAAGAACTAATCACAAGCTAAAAGCAGTGGATTTTCATAGAATCATAGAATCATAGAATGGTAAGGTTGGAAGGGACCTCAAGGATCATCTAGTTCCAACCCCCTGCCATAGGCAGGGACACCTCCCACTAGTACAGGTTACTCAAGGCCTCATCCAATCTGGCCTTGAACACATCCAGGGAGGGAGCATCCACAACCTCCCTGGGCAACCTGTTCCAGTGCCTCACCACCCTTACTGTAAAGAACTTCCTCCTAACATCTAGTCTAAATCTCCCCTCTGCCAGTTTAAGCCCATTGCCCCTTGTCCTGTCATTGCAGGACCTTGTAAATAATCCTTCCCCAGCCTTCCTGTAGGCCCCCTTCAGATACTGGAAGGCTACTATCAGGTCCCCTCGAAGCCTTCTCTTCTCCAGGCTGAAGAGCCCCAACTCCCTCAGCCTGTCCTCATAGGAGAGCTGCTCCAGCCCTCTGATCATCTTTGTGGCCCTCCTCTGGACCCGCTCCAACACTTCCATGTCCTTCCTGTGCTGAGGGTTCCAGAACTGCACACAGTACTCCAGGTGGGGTCTGACGAGAGCAGAGTAAAGGGGCAGAATCACCTCCCTTGCTCTGCTGGCCACGCTTCTCTTGATGCAGCCTAGGACTCGGTTGGCTGTCTGGGCTGCATGTGCACACTGCAGGCTCATGTTGAGCTTTTCATCAACCCAGACTCCAAGGTCCTTTTCCTCAGGGCTGCTCTCCAGCCATTCACCACCCAGCCTGTATTTGTGCTTGGGATTGTGCCTACCCAGGTGCAGGACCTTACACTTGGCCTTATTGAATTTCATCAGGTTGGCCTGGGCCCAACTCTCCAGCCTGTCCAGGTCCCTCTGGATGGCATCCCTGCCCTCTAGCAAGTCGACTGTGCCACACAGCTTGGTGTCATCTGCAAACTTGCTGAGGGTGCACTCCATTCCTCTGTCCATGTCACTGACAAAGATGTTAAACAGCACTGGTCCCAGCACTGACCCCTGAGGGACACCACTTGTCACTGGTCTCCAGGTGGACATTGTGCCGTTGATCGCCACTCTCTGGGTTCGACCATCCAGCCAATTCCTTATCCAGCGAGTGGTCCATCCATCAAGTCCATGCTTTTCCAGTTTGGTGACCAGGATGTCATGTGGGACAGAGTCAAATGCTTTACTCAGGTCCAGGTAGATGACATCAGCTGCCTTTCCCTTGTCCACTGTCGCTGTGACTTCATCATAGAAAGCCACTAAATTTGTCAGGCAAGATCTGCCCTTGGTGAAGCCATGCTGGTTCCCACCAATCACCTCTGCTTTGTTTTCCATTTGCCTTAGCAGGACTTTCAGCAGGATCTGCTCCATGATCTTGCCAGGCACAGAGGTGAGGCTGACTGGTCTGTAGTTTCCAGGGTCATTCTTTTTACCCTTCTTGAAGATGGGTGTTATGTTTGCCCTTCTCCAGTCAGCAGGAACTTCACCAGTCTGCCATGACTTTTCAAATATGATGGACAGTGGTTTGGCAACTTCATCTGCCAGTTCCCTCAGGACCCGTGGGTGGATCTCATCAGGCCCCATGGACTTGTGCACATTCAGGTTTCTTAGGAGCTCATAAACATCGTCTTCTACTATAGTAGGCAGATTTGCCTGCTCCCAGTCCTCACTTTTACCCTCTGCAACTTGGACATTGTGGTTGGAGCCCTTGCTGTTAAAGACTGAGGCAAAGAAGTCATTGAGCACCTCAGCCTTGTCCATGTCCTTTGTCAGCAGGTTTTTTTTGGTTTCCAAGTTATTTTAAGGAATAGTTAGAAAGCTTTGTGTCATAAAATGGTTATAGACATGGGCACATAAACTGATGCAAATCTTCCTTGTTTACTTTGCTATGAAGAAAATGTGCATTCAGGTTCTATAAATAGGTTCATTCACAGTTAAAAGGACAACGACAGAAACATTTCTTTGGGAGAAGTCCTGTTTTAAGATAGGCCTTCTTTTCTTCCATTATCACAGATTTTGGTGTGATATGTCTTTGGTTGTACTACTTGAGTAGTTTGTGGAGGGGTTATATAAACCTGTGAAAAAAAAAATGCTGACTGGAAGCCATAGAGATGGTACTGTGAAACCAAATCAGTGTCAGCAGACATTTCTTGATGGAGGTAGAAAATGTCTAAGGCATGTTATTGCTTCTTTGCACGTTTTTTCTTAATCGCTGAATTTCAGTAGCATAAAATATATTTCTTTCTACCTTGAAGAGAGAGAGTGCTGGAAAACTCCAGGTGATTTTATTCCTGAGAGAAAACCAGTCCTGAGACAGGGTTAATAGTCCTTTCTCACTGTGCTAGTCAAATCAAAAAAATGAGTCTCTCAAGAATCAACAACACTCTTTCACTGTCAAGGGCTTTTGACTTTATCTGACTATTCTTAGGAAAAGAAATCTCTAAGACAATGACCAGGAGAAAGCTAGGAGATGGCCTATGCCTCAAAAATGAAATTAAGAGCATTTTTCCCATATCACTTTCAAATCCTCATATTTTTAAATGTCATCTTCTTTTGTCACTGTTCCTAGAAGAACATTAGAATGGGACAGAAATTGTTGTAAGTGTGTATCTGCTAATCAGCTTCTACACATAGGATTTTCTCCTCTTTTATCTCTGTGTCAGCAGGGTCACACGGAAGTGGGCCTGCCACAGCTATGAGTGACCACCCACTGTGACGTAGCAGGGTGCAGGAAATCAAAATTTGCTTTAGCTACCTTAGAGTATTTATTCATTTCATGTTCCAGTGATATAATGCCTGTAAAGTCCAAGAAGATTTGTAAAACTCTTTTTTCAGACAGTAGTTTTCAAAATCTTTGTGAATATTGCTTCATCTGCCACGTGTTTTTCAGAGATATGAGCCTTCAAAGCTCACTGGACAGTTCAGCTTAAGAACAAAAGATCACAGAAATAATCTGATTTATTTTGTGTAGCTAGGATAAAGCAATTTCAAAATATAAGAGCTATATTTTACTGGTATAAAATCGACAATTACAGTTTATCTCATCTGTATTTTTAATTCTATTAGTAAGAAAATTAAATATATAGATATTAACTGGGAAAACAGTTTAAAATTTCTGCAGACATGACTTCAGGCGGCTTCATTTTATCCTGTAGATGGAGAAGATCATGCTGGCTGAAACCTCATTAAACTGTTTATGATTCTGAACTCTGAAAATTAAATGCTCCACAGAAGTTAAAAAAAAGTAAAAACAAACAAACAAAAAAGTATCAGAATTTTAGAGAGCTTTTCAAAATGTCACTATTGCTAATTTTTCTGTCCCTCTGCTTTTAAAGCCTTGCTTACCAGATATCTGAATGTACACAGCACACAGGATGGAGGGAAATTAATAAACCTCTAAAATTATCTGAATGCTCCTCTATATTTAAAATGTCACATTTTTAAATGCTGATGTAAGCCTTTGTGAAATGTAAGCTGATCTTGCTGGGAAATGAAGGAGGTCCTTTTCATGGTACTACGGAGCTTCTACAGCAGAGTTCCAAGAAAATATATATTATTGCTGTGATGAACTTTCACAGAATGCTAGGGGCAGGAAAGAACCTCCAGAGGTCAAGCCTGTCTACCCTGCAAAGGAAGACCACTTTGGGCAGGTCCAACAGAAATGTGCAAAGGCAGGTTTTGAAGATTGTGGAGGAGACTCCACAACCTCTCTCAGTAACCAGCTCCAATGCTCACCTTCACAGTAAAAACATTTTTTCCCATGTTGAGATGGAATATCCTGTGATTGAGCTTGTATCCATTGCCTCTTGTACTGTCACTGGGTGTCACTGAAAAGAGACTGGCTTCATCCTCCCGACAGCCACTCTTCAGATTGTAGACATTGATAACATCCCCTCTCAGCCCCTCTTCTTCAGACTAAACATCCCCAGGTCTCTCAGTCTTTTCTTCTAATAGAGATGCTTCAGTCCATTAACCATCCTCATAGCTCTCCATTGAACTCTCTCAAGCAGTTCCCTTGCCCCTTTTGAATGAGGGAGCCCAGAACAATACCAAATATTCCGGTTGTGTTTAACTAGGAACGAGTAGAGGGGAGGGAGAACCTGCCTTGACCTGCTGGGCAACTTAATGACATCCAAATATTAACAGTCAGTCATTTCTTCTGGGCACAGCAGCCAATAAAAAACATTTCAGAAATATGGTTCTTTTGTGAACTCTTTGGTAAGCTGTGGCTAGTATTATATGCTATCTACACATTGTAGGACAGACAAGGCCATGTGGAAGAGCACTAAATACTTGTGAGTTTTACAAGTCTCCCTCTTGCCGATACTTAAGTAATGTTTTTAGAGTAAAATTTCACATGGCAAGGGTCTACCTCCAAGTGACTTATAGGTTCTTTTTTACCTCTGGCAAAGCTTTTGATCATTTAGAGGGAATAAAGCAGGCAGTAAGGAAGAAAAAAAATAAATTAAAAGCTGGCAGTGTTGGGAAAGGAAGATGGGTGACAGTAGGAGACACTGGGGCACAGTAAAAACATGAGTGATGAGCGATGAAGCTACAGTGGTGTGAGACAAACCAGCAGACTGAGGGACCAGACAGGCCACAATAAAAGAACTAGGGAGAGAGATGAGAGGCAACAGTAATTGAAGAGGAAAACTAACTGTCTGAGTGCTGACACCTAGTGGTAGCACTACCTTGGCCATCAGATCCTCCAAGTGTTTCAGTAAAATATTCATTCCATTTCACATCAACTGTTGTCTAGGAATCTGTTAACATGGGACTTTCTGCTGGAAATTTAATAAAAGTGTGAGTAATAAATTTGTGACTGAAATCAATGAAAGAGTCATTGAATCATAACAGGGTAAGTTCACCATATATAGATACAGCAGAAAAAGAGATTATAAAAATGCCTAAATTCCCCTTGTGATGGATAAGCCAACTGTGACATATTCTGAAGCCATGTCTGTACTCACAGTCATGCCAATGTGACAAATTCCCTGGGAAAATATTTTGAAATGCATTTTATTAATTTGTCAGAATTCCTGTGTGATAAACAAATCACTACACCCACAGGTATCAAAGGAAATTGGTAAACATTTCATTAATCTTCCTTAAATTTAGATTTACAGATTGTATTGAGTTGGAAGGCACCCTCAAAGGTCATCTTGTTCAACCACCCTGCAGTGAGCAAGGGCACCTCCAATTAGATCAGGCTGCCCAGGTCCACATCGACCTGTCCCAGTATTTTACCACTCTTATTGTAAAGATCTTCTTCCTTATGTCCAACCTAAATCTACTCTGCTCCAGTTTCTAACCATCGTCACTTGTTCCGTCACTATAAGTGCTTCTAAAGAGTCCTTCCCCAGACTTCTTGTAGGTCCCCTTCAGATTTTGAAATGCAGCTGTATGTCTAAAGCATGTCTAAAGCTGTATGTCTAAAGGATATGTACTTAATGGAGAGAGCAAAGTATTTCTAGAGGGCCATTCTTCAAATTCCTTCTTGGAGGAATTTTGAATGGCATGAAGTATCCTTTGGATGTTCGTATCACTCCTGACTACAACAGACTAATTTAGACTGATTATGTAATCTGTGCATTCAATCAGCAGAAGGCACAGCACAAGACAGTCTGAGCAGAAGAAATATCACAGCATACTCAGGACTCCAGAAAGGGAGCAAAGAGATAGCACAAAGTGGAACTCTTAAAATCAGTGAATAGTCATTAGGATCAATATCATCATGATTCACTTCAGTAGTTTTGAAATGGGATAATGCCAGCCCTTTACTATGGAGATATTTTGTGAAAATAAGCAAGTGATGACTGAGCAACCTAATAATGTGTGTCACAGAATGGCTCCTGAACAAATTAGTAACTATTGTTAGAGCATGATTTTAATATTATGTAGTAAGCAGGCCCTGTGAGAGCTCACTGAGATCATGGAGTACGCCAGATGAGATAGTTCTCCTTTGGGCAAAAAAACAGAGCAATCAGAATCTTAAAGGAGATCATTTGAAGGCAAAACTTCAGTTGCAGATCTACCTAAATTTGAATTTCCTTACTTTTCCTTGCTTCATTTTGTAATCCTAATAAAGGTTAAATATTAACTTGGTGTGTATTATAGTACACGTTTTCACATAGGTATGCAAACTCTGTGTATATTATGTATATATATATATATATATATATATATATATATACACATACATGTATGTTTACATTTGAAGCTGTGCAGAGGCTTGGAAGGTTAGCTTAAGCCAATGGAGATGATTTAATGTACAGCTGGAAGGTGACATAGTAAAGGTGAGTGATAAATCATGTCTTGGCATTAGCTCTAACTTCCTGGCAGCTAAAACATCTAAATGAAAATATGGTTTCACATACCCTTATTAAAAATATAGAAAAATGTTTAAACATCTATGATTAAAAGATACTCATAGAAGTGATTGCTGTACTAAAAGTTGACAGGAATGTTTCCTAAAGGCAACTTTAGACCTGTTGGAGATTTAGTATTCAATATTTTTGTTGTTAATTGTTCATACAGTTTCTATCTATGCAGATGTTAATGTTGTTCTCTCCCTTGTGGTGCCTAAGTATGCACTAAATAAATAACACAGTAAGATGAATTCAGTAAAGAGCCATGGAAAAAGGAGAATCACAGTCATACAAGAAGTCTTAAGGTGTAACATTTATCTAAAAGGCAACGTTATCTTCAAAGCACAGCAGTTTTTTTCATAAAGCAAGTGCAGAGATGTTGAGTATATTCCTATTTAATGAGCTATTTATAACTTCAAGACAAATTGTTGTCAAATGGCTAGTTAAAATCAGCTTGTGTTTTTCCCTTGAGGAATATATGCTCTCTATAACTGTGTTTGGTTGAGGCTAAGTATCTGTCTGTACTTGAAAAGAGCAACTGGTACATACACAAGTGTACAGGCTGACCAGGCATAAACCTACACTTGGATTAGCCCTCCCAGCTTTACTATTCATTATGAAGATCTTGAAAGAGGCAATGTTTGAATTAAAGCTCATCGCAACTATTGTAATTGTAGACTACTATGTAAGTTTAGGGAGAAATGATCATAAGATTCCACTGATTAACCTGACTCCTTCCACGGACAATTACATTTCAAAGAGAAAATGTAAGATTTTTTTTTAATTAAAAAAAAAAAAAAAAACCAAACCAAAAGCCACCAAACTAACAACTGATAACAAACATCAACTTATGAAAATTGCCATGATCTCAGAGTAGTCAAGGGTGTGATACTAACTTATGGAAGCCAAAGGATTAACCCATGCTCTTCATATAAACCAGTTAATCAATAAGCAGTGCAGTCAGCAAAATCCTCTTCCATATTTCACATTTGCTAACAATAAAATAAAACAAAACAAAACAAAAAAAGGTTTTTGCCATTATACTTTCAGTACTCTAGTTGCTTGCATATCCTGTTCTTTAACTCATAAGAAACAAAACTGGAGGCAAAGAAAAGTTACACTGGTGTAAATGTAGTGGAACACAGAGAACCATGAAGTTGCAGTAGTTTGACCCTTGTCTAATTGAAATCAGTTTTAAATAGTTCCAGTGACCTCAGTGCTGCAGAGTCAGCCCCTAACCACTGAGAAGCTGACAGATTTTACTATCTCTGAATGCTGAATGCCTCATTTGGGATTTAAAGAAATATGTGATTAAAATCTAATTTTATCACACGATGTACTCAGACTGAAGCTGAGCAAATAATTGATCATAAATAATTTATCTGAGGAGGTGTCTCTTTCCTTTGTGCCTGAATATCCATGAATAGATCACCATTTCTTCAAATTCACTTCTGTAGACTTTCTTGACTCTGGATCAACAGGCTGCGCTTTTCTTCATACATGGATTACTTGATTTTCACTTTCAGATGCTTTAATTATTTATGATTAGTCAAATCTTAAGATGTACCCCTTTAATACCATTTCTGGCACAGATACTCGTATAAAACTAAATTTCATTAGAAGGAAAACCACTTGCACAGGAGCTTAACACAATCTCTTTCATTTTTTACTTCAAAATGCAGCTATAAAGAAGCATAAATATGAACAAAGTCAAATTGTTTTCTTTTGTGTAACTGAGTAATTAGTCATAGGTTTTCCCTGTCTGACTTTCCAATAGATCTCTGTTACAGAGGTTGCGTTGCAGTAGAGGATTACAAGTGATTTGCCTGTTCCTGTGTATGTGATATGGTTGCAGTCTTGAAACAGCAAATTATTACTTCTCTCTCCCTAAAACTTTATGCACTGAGATGTTATCATCACTTCAATTTACATCAGATACGTTGACATTTATTTTTAAATTGCACAGATCTGTTTCCTATATCTATTTTCCTATGGTTAATAAAGTTGAATTTGTGTTTGAGCCTTATTTATTGCCTATCTTCTTTCAACTTTCCTTCTGAGTTTTGTCTATATATATATTAAGCGAAACCATTATAAACTGTAAAAAAAAAAATTATATTGAGAAGCTGAAAATTGTGGGGTGAGCTGTTCAAAAATTAAATGGTCACATTAAAAAAAAAAAAAAAAGTAAAAAAAATTGAAAATCAATACCTTTTTGAAACCCATACCGTTTTGAAGCTCTCTATGGTGTACATGAGGTGAAAAAAATTCCTGATGAATGTTTATGTGGCAAAAAAGTAAACGAGTAGTGTTAAAGGACAAAACTAATAAATAAGTTCCTGCAAAATTATAATTTGTGCTGTCAAGAAGTATATAAAAGTCATCCAAAGAAGAGGATGAGTTGTTACATATTTGCAAACTGCATCCTGAAAGCATCCAGAATTGATCAAGCAAAGTGTGACACGGTAAACGACTGTTCAGAAGCTACAAATCTGGAAAAAAATTTATGTGCTACAAATAGTTATTAAATTAAAAACAGCAGGGGTGTTGTGGCAAAATTGTCATATTAGACATTTCATTGTTAAGAGTCTTTCCACCTGAAATTCAGTGTGAAAACGTGACAGTGAAGCTAAGAATGTATTTTCACATGAATCTGAAGATATATTGGGATTATCATTCTCTATTTGACAAGTCAGTTCAGTTTTATTAAAAGCCAGTCCACCATTAAACCAAACATGAACTGCAAGAAAGTTGACAAGAGGACTAAAATGTTTTTTAAAAATTAAATAAAATTTAATTTAATTTTTTAAAATATACTTAAAATTACAAAGAAGAGCTACTGGACAGAAAGATAAGGAAAGGTCTTGAAAACTAATCAAAGCAACTCATTAAATAAGGCAATAGAGTTAATTAGAAGTAATTTTGCTGAGTTTTTAAAGTTGGACACTAAAAGAAACACAAAGACTGCAAACATCAGCTTCACTATGATCAGAAGGACAAGATGAAGGATTATATTACCACTTAAGTAACGCAAATGGAGCATCAAAAGTTAAATATAGGCAGTTGATACAGGTACATAGGCAGTAGATACAGGTATGTAGACTGTGTGTGTTATTTCTATTGTCCTGATATGATGCTATTTCTGTTGCATTAAGAAGTGACCCTCCCATGGGAGTGAAGAAGGAATTAAGGACACTATAATTTGAAAAAGCATGTATTTGCACAATTGGAAAAGATACAGAGAGAAAAAATATAAAACAGTAAAATTAAAAAATCTTTCAGTTAAGATGGGGAGAATAAAAGTAATTTCTCATAAAAATACATCATTCAGTTGGTTAAGAAACACTATTATAAACATGAAGTGCTTAAATTTTGCCTTCATTTTTTAATTAGAGATATATTTTTCTGGGAATTATTCAGGGCTATTGTTTTTTAAGATAAATATTAATTTATTCAATTTGACTTTCAGGAGAAAAGTAGCAAGAAATATTTAATTAGGGATTATGTCTGAAAATATAACTGTAGAGGGGGAAAGAGCATTGTAAAGACATAGATATCCCTCAAAATAGCCCTGACTAGTAATATCACTTAGATATTACTCACATATCATTATTGTTTTCTTTTCTCTGATTTGTATTTCAGCATTCCATAGGAATGCCTGACAACCATTCTAGGAATTCACTTGCTCCAGGCAAGATGTATTAATTTATATTTCGTTTAAGCATCAAGAAGAAAAAAGAGCAATTGAGAAAAACTCTGGATGAGCTTATTTGGTCACATTGTAGCTAACAATGGAAGCTCACAATGGAAGCTCACATTTATTTCAGACACAGAACTTACTTGTTTATGCAAAGAACAAGGAGAATACCACAAAGGAAGATTTAAGGATGCTTGTTTCTCAGTAGCCAGTAGCCTGATGAAGGTGCAAAGCAAGAATAAACAAACAGGTTGAAAATTACATGTCTTTCCTAATTCTTTGTAATGACTTCCCTGGGTTTCCCCAACAAGGCATTCTGGCATCAAGTTATTTTTATATATTTTACAAGGTGTGATTCTTCTACTGCAGCTGGTAAAAAAATAGAGGTCTAATAATAGAATCATAAAAGCTTCAGTATTCATGTCATGGAAGGCCTAAACAGGCCAAAACAGGCCTGAACATGTCCTGCTTGCCCAGATACATTTTCTGCTCTCCCTCCTTCTGTTGTTGGGAGAAGCAACTGCGGGAAAGGAAGACAAAGGGGCCTGGTGCTTCCATGTCTGTCCAAACTTGTTTACAGGGCACCTGCACATGTTTATACATTTGTTTGTGTTCTGCCCTAAAACGTAAAAGCAAGCCCCAGCTTCACCTAATATGTTTAAGTTTGGCTAAGTACCATTCTGATTAGCCAATCTATGTCCAAAAGCCCATTAGACTTGGGCTACATTTGAAAAAGAGATGAGCAGGTAGACCCAGTGTGCTTGCTGCTGCTGCCATTGTTTCTGCCTTATTGTGCTCTCAGTTTCTGGCAGTGTTTCTGCTACTGCCTCAATGCATCCTGCCATGCTCTGCAGCATTATATCTGCTAATCTACAAGGCAACTCTGCTGCATAACAAGCCCTGATATATTGGGCTTGTCTGCCTGGAAACTGTTTTGAGATTACCAGGAATAGGCACCAAATGCCTCCATGCAACAGGCTTGCTTAGCCAGTGTGACACCTGCAAATCTCCTGACAAGACTGCACATCCACGGGACATCCTGCCTGCCCCCTTGCAAGCCTCCCTGTTGAGTCTGGAGCCAAGAGGGACCAGGACCAGGTCAGAGATTGTTTGCTTTCTCCCAGCATCCCTGCTAAGAGCCTGGGAAGATCAGAAGCCTCAACAGCTAAGATACCAACAGAATTCCCTCCCTTCTGTTAGCCCTGCAAGTTGGGAAATAGTATTTTGTGAGTAAATAATCAAAGACTCTTTAGCAAAATTCTGTAACTAGATTCTATGGAGCCTTCTGTCTTAAACAGAAAGGAGCTTCCTGAGTCCATCTAGTGAGCAAGCAGTATAATTAGCTGCAAGA
This sequence comes from Eubucco bourcierii, assembly GCA_013396675.1. Lineage (NCBI taxonomy): Eukaryota > Metazoa > Chordata > Aves > Piciformes > Ramphastidae > Eubucco > Eubucco bourcierii. The sequence continues at coordinate 688,559 of VWZE01001777.1, read as the reverse complement.
ACTTCTCTTCCAGATCTAATGATTTAATGTTGTATTAGTTATTTGTTCTAGATCCAGTTATTCCTTCGTATAATGTTTTCATGACTGTTGCACAGAACCAATTATTATTGAAAATTACTAGATGGGTAGCAAGAGTTTTTAATATCAACATTAATAAACAGTATTATTTTTTTTAAAATCCTATCTCACATCATTAATTACCCTCCCATTAAAATTCAGCAACATCAGATGCTGAAGTGATAATGCTGGCAACATACATTCTGAGATCCTGCTCATGTAAATGCAGAGTGATAAATAAGAAAAATCTTTGATCTGAGAAGACACCTGGATTCAGATCTTTACCTTGGTTGCCTTTGCACATACCTACAAAAATGTCAGTGTCCTGAATAGTAACGTATCTTCCTTATTTTTGTCTCAGTCTATCATGAAAATAACCTTCAAAAGCTGTTAAAAACATTAATGTTTACCTTTAAATATGTCAGGTTATCCCCAGACATACCAATGCCACATACTAATCCAGTGACCTATGAGAAGATAGTTTGTAATGCACACTCATTAAATGCATTAGAGTGATTTAGTATTGTCAAAAGATTTCTTGCTCTTTCTCACTGCTTGAAACAAAGTGTGCTTGAGAACTTGAGAACCAGACATTTTTCATTATAAATGCCTATTAAAGAAACACACATCACTGGTACAATTTAATACAAAACAACAGGAAAAGGAAAAAAAAAAAAAAATATAACAAGCAGTTCAGCTAACCCAACTGGTTTTGCCAGATTTACATTAGGAAGCCTTCATGGTAACCACTCTGCTGTTAAATCGTGGGGGCAGTAACTTCCAAGTAAATGACAGTAGCAAACATCATGGGGAGCAGCAATTATTTCATCCAGCACCATCATCTGAGGAGCTGCTGGCTGAAAGGTTGGCCTTCGTGCCCTCCAGAGTTCTGACAAATCTCAGAAGGTATGCTAGCTAAAAGAGATTACAGCTGAATGAAGTTTTGCTCCTATTTCACACAATTCCAATATAAAAAAGGGAAAACTGTCTTCACTGTGCTGTTAGTCTCTACTGGTCTGGAATCTCTTTTTTTAACCATTTCAGTCTTAGCAGTTCCACTGACTGAAGTAATTCAAACTTGTAAGATCAAAGGGCCTTTTGGCAGTTTCCAACCTTTAAAACTTTCAGACCTTGGAGACAAATGTATTTTTAGAATATATTAAGGAAATATAAAAGTCAAGACATGTTGCATGGCTGAAGTAAATCCACAAAATATATTTCCCAGAATTAATCTCTTGTGGCCCAGTGGTTTTAATGAGGATGTAAATATAGGATAGTACCTTTTAAAATGTTTTTAAAACAAACAATAATGTTGCAGAAAAAAATAAAAAGACATCTTCATACATATCCTGATGTCTATCATAAGGTCATGTAATAGAATCTATGAAGAATAAACGCAGTTTAATTATTACTATAGGTCAGTGAGCAGTTAACATTGGTATCCTGATATAAAACTAAAGGCAACACAGATGGGATAGGTTAAACGTTTGAGTATATGTATGCCCAAGATCATAAATACCTGTCAGAGGCTTACAATAGATATAATTCTCAAAAGGACTTTCATGAAACAGGAATGTGAGTCCCATTGAAAATCTCATTCAATTTCAAGGTGTGCTCTCAAGATTTATATTCTATTAAGTATTTACCATATGTGCTCCTCTGAATCAGATGGCTAGAATCCCCTCTGAATTGCCAAAGGGGGAAATGAACACATTTGCTAACCTGTAAATGTCTCTTGTTGGCTTGGAATTCATGCTCTGTGTGATCTATGATTTGGAGGCTCCTAGTGGAATGGACATCAATCCATTACATCAAAATGAAGAAGAAAAAAAATAACTTTTCTGTCAGTACCTTTGTCATTTCTGTTGTCAGCTGTTTCCAGACTGTCAAGAGAAAAAGCAAAATAAGGACATTTCCCTAGGTTGTAATACAGAAAGAAAGGTAAGTACCAGTGATTAGAGCTGGCTAAAAAGTATAAACAGAGCTATTTCCAAAGGAGAGTACCATGTAAGCAACTGAAAATCTCATGGGATTTAATCAGCTTCACTCAAATGTAGTAGAAATTATTAAATCAAAGTTAAAATTAATTACGTCTTTAAACTTCCATGTTTTTCAGATTATAATATTCATCCTGTATTATAATTCATTATTCATTACACACACACACACATACATATATATATATATTTATATCAACAATTAAATAATTTTCAAAATTGAAGGAAAATGTTTCAACAATATCAGATCTGATTCCAAAATCCAAGAGGCTGGAATTTCCATTCCTGCAAACACAGAGTTTCCGTCCTCTTTAGAAACAGCCTAGAATTCTGAAATGCCAGATTATCCAACCAAACTAGAAATCTGGTTTCTTAATATCTCAAATTTTTAATTTCCCTATGGGATTATTAAGTTCTTAATTATTCTCAGGACTCTTTTGGAAATAAACAATCATGAAACTTGAACCATGCATACAGGCAGCACATTCAGAGCATATGGAAATGCAGCAGAATGCTGTGGCCACTGCAATGGGTCAGGCTGCGCTGCAGCTGAGCCCCACACAGTCCCACACAGCCTACTCACACAAAGGCCCTCACCACCCTCAGGTGGGATGGGAAGGACAATCATCAGAAAAAGCTAAAGCCCCATGGACTGAGATAAGGATATTTTAACATAACAGCTGTCTAATTTTAAAGAGTGGACAGAAATAAATTATTTTACTCCTGAAGGAAGTAAAATAAAAACTATTTCACTGAATTGGAGAGGAATACAGGAAACTGTATTTAAAGATGTACAGGGAAATACAGAAACACGAATCCTTAATACCTAATACAGATACAGGATACATGAGAACTTCCCCAAAACCTTCATCCCAACCAAACTAAACCACAAAACCCCAGTGCTCATTTTCTCAGACCCCACTGTCTCCTGTTAGGCCCAAATGGGAAGCAAGAAATTCACTGCGGCCTTGAAGGTCGCAGGCAGGTTACCTATACATTGTTTTGCCAGATAAGCAGAATCACAGAACCACAGAATGTCAGGGGCTGCAAAACTCATCCAGTCCAATCCCCCTGCCAGAGCAGGATCACCTATACCAGATCACACAGGAATGTATCAAGGTGGGTTTTGAATATCTCCAGAGGGGAAGGCTCCACAACCCCCCTGGGCAGCCTGTTCCAGTGTTCTGTCACCCACACAGGGAAAAATTGCTCCTCATGTTCGCATGCAACTTCCTATGCCTCAGTTTCCACCCATTGCCCCTTGTCCTGTCATTGGGCGTCACTGAGGAGAGCCTGGCTCCATCTTTCTGGCACTCACCCCTTACCTATGGATATACATTTGTGAAGCTCCTCTTCTCCAAGCTAAAGACCCCCAGCTCCCTCAGCCTCTCCTCGTAAGAGAGACATTCCATTTCCTCAATTTGTGACTCTGCACTGGACTCTCTCAAGCAGTTCTATGTCCTTCTTGAACTTGGGGGCCCAGAACTGGGCAGAGTACTCCAGATGTGGCCTCACCAGGGCAGAGTAGAGAGGAGAGGAGAACCTCTCCCAGCCTCCTAGCCACACCCCTTCTAACACAGCCAAGAAAGCCATTGGCCCTCCGGCCACAAGAGCACACTGCTGGCTCATGGTCAACCTTCCATCCACTAGGACCCCCAGATCCTCTTCCCCTTCACTGCCTTCCAACAGATCAGTTCCCAACCTATACTGATCTCTGGGATTGTTTTTTCCTAGGTGCAAGACTCTGCACTTGTTGAAATTAATTCAATTTCTCTCTGCCCAACTCTACAGCCTGTCCAACTCTCACTGAGTGACAGCACAGTGTTCTAGTGTGTCAGCCACTCCTGATGACAGTTTGGTGTCATCAGCAAACTTGCTGACAGTGCACTCTGTGCCCTCATCCAGGTCATTGATGAATATATTGAACAGAACTGGTCCCAGTACTGACCCTTGTGGGACTCTACTAGTTGCAGGCCTCCAACTAGACTCCATTCCATTGACCACAACTCCCTTGAAACAGTTCCCAATCCATCTCACTACCTGATCATCTAGACCAGACTGCCTCATTTTAGCCCGAAGGATGCTATGGGACATTGTGTCAGATGCTTTACTGAAATCAAGGTATAAACCACATCCACTGCTCTACCATCATCTATCCACCCTGGTTATGTCCTCAAAAAAAGGCTATCAGATTGGTTAAATACGACTTCCCCTTCGTAAACCCATGTTGACTGTTCCTAATGACCACCTTGTCCTTGATATGCCAAAGGATATACAGTGCCTAGGATAAGGTGCTCCATTGCTGGCCCTGCTTTGAGCAGGCTGTTGGGTGAGAGGCCTCCCAAGGTTCCTTCCATTCTGATTGGATTTAGATACATGAAATAACAAGAAAATAAAGCAGGATAGATGCTGTTTCTAGAAACCCCAAAGGGCATACTGAGCCAGCAGTTGTGTTTGCATTTTATGCTTAATAACCTTTTTTCCCTGAATTAGTCTAATTAATTTATGCCTTCTGTGTTAAGACCATCAAGAATATCTTGTGACAATAGCATTAAAGGTTCCTGCAGTAGCTTGTTTGCAACCATTGCCCACCAACTTATTCAAGGCCACTTCTGTATTATGAGAAACTGTAATTAATTAATTGTTCCATATTCATATTCTTAAAGCCATTTATAATTTCCTTGATGGATTTTTATTTTTCATTTTCTACTCTCAGTCAACTCAAAACTGAAAAATACTGCTCTACTCAATAGCTTTGAAAATTACCCTGGCCTTTCTCTTAACTTTTGCTTATCTTTACTATATGTTTTTTGAAAAGGTAGTGATGAGGACAAGCAGATCTGCATACAGTACTCGGGATTTGGATGCACTATTAATGTTCACAACAGCATAATGATGTTTCCTGATTTGTTCCCTGTCCTTTATTAATAATTCCTAACTTGCTTATTTGTCTGGTACAGAACACTATGTTGTTATGAGATGTTCTCATAGAATTATCCATAGCAACAAATTTTCCTCTGAGTAGTAATAGCTAATTTAGAAGCTATCACTGTGTATACATACTTAGGTTTGTTTTTCTCCAGGTGCATTACTTTGCATTTATCAACACTGGATTTCATCCTCCACTTTATCACCCAGCTACTCAGTATCATGAGACTCTTCCCTAAGTCTCTTCAGCTGGCTTTGAATTTTAATACCCAGAAAAATGTTAAGGTATTAGGAAACCTGTCACTTTATTGTGTATCTTCTTTTCCAGACAAACGACTACACTGAATAGCCTAAGTCCCAGCATACTACACCATTGTATTTCACTGGTAAATCTCTACCCCAGCTGCTCCCTTAATTTCCTTTTAACAGGCTCCCTCATAATTGTAATTACTGTTTGTGAATCTTAACTTGTTGTAGAAGTTCTGGGAGGACTTTTGCTTCTAGAAAAAGGTTAGATTTGGAGTCACTGTCATCATGGTCACAGCAACTCTTAGAAAGGACCCCACAAAGCCAGTTTGTTTAACAGCACTTGTTTAGCAGAACTTACTTCATCCTTTCATCAGTCTTTTCTCCTCTGTTATTTGTAAATCAATTTCACCTTGTTTTTATGGTGTTCTCCTGGGTGTGTTTCTCCCATCAAATTTCTGATTCTCTTTATGCTCAAACCATTTTAATTCCACCTTATTTTTAGACTTCTGCATTTATCTAGACATATTGCCTGGTTCCTTGTTTTCATATGTCATGTTTACAAAGGTCTTTATTTGTTGAGACTGCATTTTGATTATATCTTAACTGAATTTTATTCACACCTGCCAGAGATGTGAGATGTATAGAGTTATCATAAGCCATAGGATACTGTGAGGACTCTTCTGTGTGCAGCTGGGAGTATCACACTTCTTGAAGCATAATCTCTGCCAGCTCTCTCCTCCCCCTGCCCCCTGAAAGTCTGTCTCTGCATTGCTAATTTTCTGAAGTTGCTATATCAGTGCAACTGACTTCACAGCACACAAAGTAAAATATAAATAACACAAACATGCAAGAAGATTGACTGAAGAGTTTTTATATTTTAGGGCTAGGGGAAATCTTGAGGCAGTAGGGTACTTGGAGCTTTTTAGACAATCTATGGGAACTGGCTGGAGCTATACAAGGTGGAAATTACTTCCTCTGTTAAAATGCAGCATTATACTGCAGTATGGCTGATTATCTTTCGCAGGATTACACTAAAATCTTTCTAAATATCAAATCACATTAGGTTGTCATTCTCTTGCTCAGCGTAGAGTCAAACATTTCAAGGACACCAGGACTTTTCTGGTTTGCTCTGGGGAAAAGGAGATAAAAAAATAAAAATGCCCCTTAGAGCATGACAGGAACTATCTTTATCATTGCCAGCGGGGGATTTTATCAACATTTAGAAAGAGAAAAATTAGATTATTCTCTACTGAGAGAAAAAAAAACACTCATTCCACCACAATCCAAACACTGAGTTTTCATCTGTAGCAGATTTAGAATTTTTGCCACAATGTGGAATTGAATAAAACAAATATTTAGAGTGGAAGCCATAATTTTATAATCATATTTTAGAATATTCACTGTATTCAAGCCCAGTCTTTTGGGAGCAAAAATGACAATGAATCAGGAAGAGCAATCCTTTCCCCAAACTGATATCCTGCAACTTCTATTAAAGACAAATATCTTAAAAAAAAAAACCAAAAAAACCACAACCCACCTTTTCACAGCACTTAATATTTTTACATATTGTAAAACAAGGCTAAAATGTAGTGCCATAAGCATAGTTAGAGTATGGGAAAATCTCATGTAATTAAGTAAAACAGGGGAAATTACCATGAAGCAGTAAAATTTAAGATCGTCAAGGAAACCAAGAGGATGTATTCTAAGCTTATGACCCTGGACTATAGGCATGCAGACTTTGATTGCTTCAGGGATCTGCTGGACAAAGTATCATGGGATGAAGCCCTAGAGGGAAGAGGGGCTCAGGACAGCTGGTCACTGTTCAAGGATCACCTCCTATGTGTCCAGGAGCAATGTATACCAACAAAGAGGAAAGCAGGGAAGAATGCGAGGAGGCCTGCCTGGGTGAGCAAGAAGTGCCTGGACACACTGTCACACAAAAAGAAACTCTACAAGGAGTGGAAGAAAGGACAGCTAGAATGGGAGGTATATAAGGAAACTGCCTGAGCAGCAAGAGATCTGGTTAGGAGGGCCAAGGCACAGTTTGAATTTAATCTAGCCAGGGATGTGAAAGGCAACAGCAAGAATTTCTACAGGTATGCTAATGGTGAAAAGCAGACTAGGGAAGGTGTGGGGCCCCTCAGAAAGGAAACAGGTGAAATGGTCAGAAGTAACATGGTTAAGGCTGAAGTTCTCAATGACTTCTTTACCTCAGTCTTCACTGCAAAGGCCTCCAGCCACACTCCTGGACTAATGGGAGATAATGGCAGGGACTGGAAGGAAGAATTGCCCATCATAAGTGAAGATCAGGTTCGTGATCACCTGAAAAACCTGAAAGTGTTCAAGTCCATGGGACCCAATGGCATACACCCACGGGTACTGAGACAACTGGCAGATGAGGTTGCTAAACGCCTCTCTATTATATTTCAAAAGTCATGGCAGTCTGGTGAAGTCCTCACTGACTGGAAAAGGGGAAACATAACTCACATTTTCAAAAAGGGTAAGAAGGAAGAACCAGGGAGCTATGAGCCATTCAGTCTCACCTCTATGCCCTGTAAGATCATGGAGCAGATACTCCTGGAGGCACTACTGTGATAGAAGAACAATGATGAGGTGATTTGGTACAGTCACCATGGCTTCACCAAGGGTAAATCCTGCCTGACAAACCTGGTGGCCTTCTATGAACAGGTCACAACATTAATCAATGAGGGTTGAGCAACTGATGGCATTTACCTGGACCTGAGCAAAGCCTTCGACACTGTCCCACACCACATCCTGGTCTCCAAGCTGGTGA
>VWZE01001777.1:661938-679536 GCA_013396675.1 Eubucco bourcierii | reverse complement strand
TCTTCCAGGGCAAGCTGAAGTTGCCCTCTCTCTATGTTAATGGTTTTGCCCATCCAAACCTAGAAGGAAATGTCCTGCTTGGCTTGCAGTTCTTTAAGAAACTTGGGTGAAGGAGGAGAAGAGGGTCAAAGAGGTTGGGAGAGGAGATTCGAGGAGAGGAGATTCGAGGAGATTCGAGGAGGGGAGGGGAGGGGAGGGGAGAGGAGAGATTTAGAATGTTCGTTTATTTGAAAGAAAAAGATGAGGCTGTTTTATAATTAAAGAAATCATGGACAAGATCATCTGCTTATTTACTGCACAATGTCAAAATGTAGCAGTATTCTTAGTAAAGAAATGTTTCCTATTGACTAGTTTAAGCCTGTCACAGCATACAAAGCAGGAGAGCTCAATGTGTCTCTTCCCAATATTCTCCTCAGGAAGCCGTAGAGACCAATGAGGTCATCCCTCAGCCTCCTTTTCTCCAAATTAGACAAGCCTAAGGTCCTTAGATGCTCCTCATGGAACACACCCTCCAGTCCTTTACCCAGTCATTGCCCTCCTCTGAATGTATTCAAGGACCTTTTCACCCTTCTTCAGTTGTGAGGCCCAGAACTGCACACAGGGTGCAAGTTGAGGCTTCATAAACACTGAATACAGTCAGAGAATCATCTGCTTTAACTGGCTGGCTGGCTGGCTATGTTGAGCCTGATGTATCCCAGGATGTGGTATGCCCTCTTGGCTGCCAGAGCACATTGCTCAGACTAGCTGCTCAGTTTTCAGTGAAAAACCTTTCTCCTTTCAATAGTCTTTTCAACACTTGACTGTGTTCCTTCACGGCTGGTCTGCACCATAGCTCTCTTACTAAGGACTGAATCCTTACCACTAGTTGTGCTGTAAAAAGCACACGGTACATTTATAGCAATGCAATAGTAGAAAAGACAGCATCTGTGCTATTAGAATAAGCCAGTTAGTTATGAGATGATATTGCTCAGTGACAAATGTCTAAGACTCTTTTAAACACAGATTGCTTAGTGGCACCTCTGCAGACATTTGCGCTAAAAGTTAAAGCATTGAATTATGTGAAATGATAGAAATGTTCTCTTCATTTTGCTGTAAGTAAAACAGAGACCTAACTCTTCTATCTGTCTTTGCCAGCAAAAACATTTTTTGAATGCCTTGTTTGAAGTGCCACCAATAATCAAGGACCTGAGATATTTTTAAATCTGCATTGAGAGTCAACCAAAAAATACCTCTGGGCTGTTTTCCCTGATATTTGAAACTTCTAGCAAATGATCAAAGAAACAGCCTATTGGCATAAGGAGGAGTGCTGTGACTGATAAACACCTACAACTGTGGAGTCTGCCAGCTTTACAAATCAGAGTATGGCTTGCTTCAAAGAATCAGTAAGCAAAATTAACATTTCTAAATGGGCTTAGTGTGGATAATAATGTTGCTGTTTGTCTTCTCGTATTTAGTCCTATTAGGCGTATTGAATGATATGTTATAAACAAATTGCATTGGACAGGATAAGAGAAACAAGAAAATAAACATAAAATAACATTTTTGAAAAATCAAGACTTAGATTGCTTTTGAGGCAATTACAGCAGTGTGACCTGGTTAAAAAGGAAAACAAACATTGACAATTAATCATGTGAAGGTCGTAAAATATTTATATTTTTTTATTTTCCACAGAAACAACATCTTAAAACAAACTATGCAAAAAAAAAGAAAAAATGAACCACCACAGAGATGATCCAAATATGACATCCTGGTATATAATGACATTAATATATTTCACTTCTATATATTTCACTCTCGTATGATAACATGTTGCCCTTATGACCTCTATGTCAAAGTTACATTCCTTGAGTTCTCCTAGCCTATGTTGTTATTCTGTATGGAAACCTGATTTCACACTAAGCTATAGCCATCTTCAAACTGTTGGTTTATGTCTTTTTTTTTTTTTTCCCCCTGTCTATTAATGTTGTCGTGTTAGGCCTAAATAGGCCACAATAGGCTTATACATGTCCTGGCTTGCCCAGACAAGTCTTTCTGCTCTCCCCTCTTTTCCTATGGAGAGAAGCAATTGTAGGAAAGAGGACAAAGAACCTGGAGCCACTGAGTCTAAGGACTCTGGCTTACCCAGATATGTTCCCCTGCTCTCCCTCCTTCTGTGCTGGGGGAAGCAACCACAGGAAAGGAAAACAAAAGCCCTGGGGCTTCACCTAAGATGGTCAAGCTTGGCAAAGCACCATCCTGATTGGATGATCTATGTCCAAAGGCCCATTAGTCTCGGGCTGCATTGATAAAAAGAGATGAGCAGGTAACACAATGTGCTCTCTGACATAGTATTCATGCCTGCTGCTGCTGCCTCACTGCATGCTGAACTGCCTGGAAACTCCGCTGCCTTGAGTTTTTACCAGGAACAGGCTCTAAATGCCTGCACGCAGTTGGCCTGCACAGCCATCATGACATTGTGCCAAGACTGCACATGGCATTGCATCCTGCCTGCCCCTCTGCAAGGCTTCTGCTGAATTGGGAATCAAGAGGAACCAGGTCAGACATTGTGTGGGACTCCCAGTTTCTTGAGAAAAGAGTCTGGGAAAACTCCAAAGCCTCTAATGGCTTTGAGACCACTGACAGCAATCTCTCCACATGCTTTGGGTACTGTCTGATAATATTTCAGTCAGTAAATACTTAAAACCTATTGTAATTCACTAATAAGCAGAAAGGAGCATCCTGAGTCCATCTAGCGTATAAGCAGGATGATTATCCACAAGCGGAATATTGACCGCAAAACCTTCTCTTCCAGTATGTTTGCATTTGCTTGTTAACCTCTTAGTGCATCCCAGTTTTGCCTGTTCCATGTGTATAGAAATTTCCAAAACATGCGTTTCGGACCTTGTAAATAAGTTTTCTAGCAAGATTTAATGTTAATAAAGAATTTTCATAGTTATTAACAATCTCTGCCTGGATATAAAAATTAATATCAATTATTAATTTTGCATCATTCGTAACAAATGTTCATCATATCCACAGCAATCTAGAACATTCAGATGAGAGAACTCATTTGCTGTGTACTAATCCCTGACAGTCAAGAGTCAGAGATGTATTTCATCCGCCTCTGTTGAAATGACCAACACTGCACTGACAAACAATCTCACACCACTTCTTCCAGTCTGCTTATGATTCAAGGTTCTCTCTAAATAGTATTTACGGGCAATAAAAAACCAGATATTTACTGCCCAAAAGTAGTATTTAACAACCACAAATAATTTAACTTCTTCATATTCTCATTCAGAACCACTGGTTGTTTACCAAGATGAGTATCCTATGGATGTAATTCAATATCAATGCAATAAAACTGATGGATTAAGTAAACAGAAAGTCACACGTTTCTTTGCATAGTTCACTGTTACAACGTATATCTGTACTCTCTCTATATACCAAAGTATGCATTTGGGCGGTGACCACATCTTTGCTCTGACAATGTCTCTCCTTTATGTAAAGTTCCCTTTCATAGAATTTTCATTTTTGCTTATTTATCTTCAGATTTTTTCTTTTCCTTTCTTAAACTGCTCAAAAGTTTCGATTTAGTTTGTTCCACATCCCTTTTCCCGCAAGGTCAAACCACCTGCTCTTTAAATCACAAATCCAGTTTCAACTTTTGAAAATGGGTTCTATTTTATGCATGATTTCAGGGTAAAAACAGCTCATCAGGAATGTGATCGGTAGTCACGCAGAGCCAAGTCCTGTTGAATCTTCTGTGTACAATGCCTTAAATCAGCAGTCCAAATTGCCTATTGCCAGAGTGCTGTAAAGCTACAGTTCCCCACACCTTACATTTATTTTATCTTTTTTTTTTCTTCTTTTCAATGCATGTGTGTCTATTTGTTACAGTAAAAGGGTGTACTTTTAAAATAAAACCACATGTTGTGTGCTTTCTATCCCATTAGGTACAGCATACTTGTCTTTCTCATTCACATCTAGGTCTATCTAGGTCCATGAACCAAGTGATACAGACTGGTTCATGTTCACATTTTTTATGCCCTGTAATGCCACATTGCATAACTGTTATCTAAGAAAGTTTTGTGTTACCTTCACAATAATTTATACCACAGTATACAGCATTCTGGTTGACAATGGCTGAGGTAGCTTAATTTTCCTTAACTTGATGTGCAGTCTTTCATGGAGGCCATTATATTGACAGTATGGGAATTTGGTAGCCTTATCCTGAAAACACAAGGTTTTCAGAGAGACTGAATTTCTGGATTTCGCTTGAGATATTTCCTACCCAATTCAAAGGTCCACTAAGTTCTCTGAGACCAGCAAATAAATACAAGGTTCTCCCTATGAGAAATCCCTTTAAAGGAAAATAGAGTAAACAAGTAAGGCTTTGTGAATGCACAGGACACTGCAGTGCTCTCTGTGTTCCTTATAAGCAGTGCTCCAGCAAGACAGCTTGGAGAACACCTCTTGTAGGATGACATTATTATGTTTCAGAACTTCAAGAGATACCAGGGGCATCAAGATACCCTTTTATTTTGGGGTATTGGGCCTTCAAGACCAAAACTGGAATGCAATATCCATTTGTTGTGAACTTGCTCACTTTTCAATTCCCAGTCGTACAGTGAGCTACTGGGAAAACTCTAGTTATCAAGGACTTTTCATTTGGTCTGTAATTATATGGAGTTTGACTATCTACCCTGTCATGAGGGGAGTTTTAACTACTGTGAGGTAGTGGATGTAACACTCCTTCCTCCTCCTTGTCCCCTGATACCATTCATTGTGTCCAAAACCTACCCATAGGAGGAAGCAAGCAAACTCTGTTGCACCTCCACAACTCAGAGATCTACATGCTCCCAAACTTATGCTGGATCACCAGTTCAGCAGTAATCCTTCCAAGCCTTGCCTAAGACATTATCACCAGTGGACTATACACACCCTGGGTGGGTCCAAAGATCTGGCTCAACAAGAGGTAGACGCTGGAATGAGGAAGGTGAATTTGATTGTAGTTTTTGTTCACTTCTCTACAATCCAGCTCTTAAATGCATTTCAGAGTACAGAGGCATTTTTATTTTTGTAATTTGGTTGTCATACATACTCAGTTATATGACCTGCAGGCACAACTGCAATACTGTACAATTACAACTGCTTTGGACTTCTAAGAGAACAAGATTGCTGCACTGAAAAATTTTATATTCCCTTCCATTTGTATGAGAGAAAGCAGTGAATTACATGCTTAAAGTAGTTTCCAAACATTATGAAGTGCTGAGTATTCCTAAAGACTTCCAAGGAAGAAGTGCACTCAATATTAAATAAATGCTAATTTAATTTGTTAAAGTTATGCAGTTCTGGCCTGACTCTGACTAATCATAACAAAAATAACTTACTTAAAAATAAATTAAAAAGTATATCCATATCAAGAGTTTGTGTAAGCAGTTCATCTAATGGAAAGAAACTGAATGTGTAATGCAAAATCATTTACAAAGAATTCAAGGGATTAAGGGATTCACAACCATCAAGAAAATTGAGAGTATACGTCAAGAGCCAGCTCGATCCCTCTAGCAGAGGCTTTCTTCTTGTAAACAAAAGGAACTTAAAATGCATCAAATTTTGGTTCTGGGTTTCATGTTTACGCACTGCAAATTAGCTATTTTGCTATAATTTTAACTCGTCATCTGACACAGCAAATCCAAATGAGACAATAATGGTCCTTCCATTATGGGCTTCATTTCTAATTAGCAAGATTATCTGATAAGCCCTAGTTTTATTTTTCAGGGGACAAAATATTTGGATTTAATATAAGACTAAGGGGAGAGGATTAGGAGAATATAATTTACCGTGATAGGCACAAATCCCAGAAAGGCAGAGCACCGTCATGAATGTTTGTGAAGGTATATGGCTTTTGATAGCATTGGGAGTAGAAGGCAGTAAGCAGGAAGCAGCTCAAGTGTGAAGTATATTTTAGTAACTTGAGAAAACTATTGAGCAATGGCAGAGAACTTGTAATGATTTTCAATATATCTCTCAAAGACAACTGGGAATGTCAATTTGCAGACTCTGCAGGAAAAATTTGTAGCTAATCATCCTCATTTAGAATCACACAGAAAACCTACAAGTTTTTATCAGCTCCATGTTTAGTGTAGACTGAATAAACAGGATTATGATGTTTTTATACCTTTCCCCTAGAAACAAGGATTAACATAATTCTAACATATTTCTCAAGAACAGCAAAATTATCTGAATATCTTAATTTTTATATGATTCATATTTCTTCAATGCAAATCACATACATAGGCTCCAAATTCCAGGTTTGAACAACAAGTTGTGTAATAAATTATTTGTTAAGGGATGTTAGGAGCAGCCATCAACTCCAGCAGCCCTGGCCCAGAACTCTCTTCCATGCAACCAGTGAAGTCCAGCTAGGCACCCAGGGACTTGGGGTCTCTTCCTGGTCTGAGGAACACTGAAGCTACTTTCACATTTGCAGATTCATCCAGTAGGGAAGCTGAGCACATGGCTCAGAGATGTACATACAGAAACACACAGAGTTTGCAGACACTGCCAGATGCACAGAAAGGGCACTGCCTTGAGTTGCACCCACTATAGGACTGACAGAAGAAGTAAGCACAGGCAGCAGGTCAATTCCTTCTCTTGGGCTGGCAGAGGCACTATGTCACTCAACGAGGCACACATGTGACACTCTCTTCCCCCATGAATGCCCAACCCACCCAGCTGGTCCAGCTCCATGCTTGGTGCAGACACACACACTCATCTCACAGACACCTCATACTCACAGGTCTCTCCAAATACCCACAGAGATTCTCCACCCACATGATACTCCTATTGAGACCCAGGGCAGCACCTCCTGCTTGCTGACAAGTAGGCACTTACACATGCACAGCACGATTGGGGCAAACACCGACACTCACCACCTTCAGCAACTGGCATCAGGTATATCGGCTGTGATTCCCAGTAACACTCCAGCCATTGGCACTGACTCCTCACTCTCCTTATTCAGTCTAGTTCCTCCCAGTAGCCAGTTTTTCAGTTTTTCTCCTTTTCCTTATCATCTGATTTGACAAGGTCCTTGAACCTTGTCTTAAGGGAGCAGCTTAGTATCACAGAATCACACAGTAACTGAGAATATGTCCAAGGATGGTCCTGTAGACATTCAAGTAACTGTAGACATATGGACATGAAAGAAGTCTCACAAAGCCTTGTTCTACACATGTAAGTGCCTTAAGATAGGTGATTTCTTTAAACTTTCCTTTTAGTCAAGTGAAGGACACGGTATGTAACCCAAGTGTCCTGTAAAGCTCGGATTTCCAGGGAAGATGTAGAGCATCCCAGGGAATCTGGCACTTATGCACTGAGTTCAGTTCCTCTTCTATGCCATTTGTATCTTACCCATTACCATGAGGGCAAGTGTTATGCACAGGTCGTGCTTACAAAGCTAAGACATTCTCTTCATCCTTTTTCAAAGCTTGTCTTGTCCTTACTGCTGATTGACCTATGCTGTCTCCAAGCTGTGCTCTCCTGATTGGTTGGCCCAGGCCAAAACTGTCAGGGAGCATGTTAACAAGCAAACAACATGGGTGATCACACACCAGTCCTCAAACCAGCTTACTTATTACTAGGCATAATCATGGAGGCTGTTCTTCATACCATGCATCTAGATAGAATCATTTTGTACAACATGCCACTTAGATCAACAGTGCCTATAATTGAGTCACAAATTCACACATTTTGAATGCTATAGTCCATGAAGACTTTGCAGCTCTCGGTCATTCTGCCAGAGGTTACTCTTGCCATAGCTCTTCCAGGGGAAGCATCATAAGAATTGTTTCTCACCCTCTTCAGGCAAAGTAAGTCAGCTTAACTTAACCTGTCAATGAAAGTAGTTTGAGCTAAACTGACTAACTGTGCCAAAAGCAGATTAGGGAGAATTCATATGATCCCCCTTTGCTGTAAGGACTTGGCTGGTCAGACTCACCAGCCAGAAGCTAGCAAGAGGCCACTAGTAGAGAGGAAACACAAGAGATATTAAAACCCTCCTACAGTTATGGAAGGTGGCTTTTGGGGGGGAATTAGGCACCAAAATGCAAATAAATTAAGTCTTGTGTGCAGCTGCCTACTTAATGAATGTCTGCATGCAATAATTAGGCTGTTTTCAGAGAAAGCAACCATAAACTAAAATAAGTCAATGGGAATTACCAAGTGAGTGAAGAGTTCTCACTGATGGGTGACTCAGCTAAGGATAAATGTGCATTGAAAGACCTTGTGACATAAGGCTGTCAGTGTTTTCTTTCAAACAAAGGTTGATGCTACTGCAAATCTGAGCTCCATGAAGCTAAAAGTTTTGCAATAAACACAGGTCTGCAGTCCTGTAGCTGTCATTTGAATAGGGTCACACTTTTAGGGAACAAGTCCTTGCTGCTGGAGAGAAGTTTCGTGTATACATGTGTACTGCAGCTGACAGCATTAAGCCCTTCTCCTCCTGGTCTTGCTAATGCAAATACATATAACACTACATACCAATGCCAGTGGTTCTCAGATGGCAAGGACCTACAAGGGAGATGGGAAAATGGAGAAGGGAGAAGGGACAAAGAAAAGGAGAAAAGGAAAAACATGGAAGGTACAGGTAAAGGTGAAGGGACCCATAGCCCAAAAGCCATCTCGTTGAGGTCATATAAATCTTAATGCATCTGTGGTTGTAAACAGCTGAAACTGTTCAAGGTTATAGTAGTGTTGTGGTCACACACACCCATCCACTGAAATTGTTGTTTGCTGTTTTTATCTGAGAGATTGCAAAGGGGACAGCAAGCCATTGATCAGTATACTGTTTATGGGCAATGAGTTTCCAGCAAAGTGGAAGCAAGTGGCTCAAATTGAAAAGGGGATGGAAAAACTCTGCTGCCTGTGGAAGAGCAACACTGATCAGAAGGAAGGTATATACTGCTCTTCAGCCAGAAGGTAGTCTCAATTACTTTGTGTTGACACTGTGAACTTGAAAGACATCAGCTGAGCCTGGATAGATGCATTTGAAAAGACCATGTTTTGAAGTTTACCTTAGCCTTTTAGAAAAGCATCAGAAAGGCACTGTTAGGGGTGGGTCATAAAATATTTTGGGATATTTAGTTTAGAAATAAAATCAGTCTGCATTTTTCAATCAAATGCACTCAGTTTTGACCTCCTAAATTCCAATAGCAGATTGTTGAGTGGCCAGAGATAAGCTGCAGCTGCAGCTGCTGCTGTTTGTTCATGCCATTCCTGGGCTTTATCCAGCATTTCTGAAAACCAGGTGGTCTCAGTGAAAGATGAAGCTGCACCAGAGCCCCTCTTCAATCTAGTTCTTCAGATCACAGCTTCGTACCTTTACTTTGCCTAGCATTGGAATGACATTCAAATTTCAAGGAGTAGATGTAGTACTTTCTTCTTCCACATTGTGGCAATTCTTGGAACTTAGGCTGGTGTTGGATGTTTAGTTTGAAGAAGGAGAGGATAACAACACATGTAGTCCTAAGATTTGACATGCTTTTTCAAGTAGATAAGACAAGCTGAATCACAAATACTGTAGGGCAGCTTGTTCCCAGCTCCAATATTTGTTCACAGCAGGAGAGCTATCATGTCTGTGACAGAGTTCATGGTCACTTCCAGAAGAAACAGCTTTTCACAAAAAAACCCCAAAACTTTGGGAAAAAAACATTTCATTGTCAAAAACGCCTCCATGCTGCTGCCAAGACACTTTACTTCCTGAGGTGGCCTTCCTGAAAGTGACATTCAACTTAACAGATCTCACTATCACTTTCTTTAGATGCACACGTCATGGTGTTTCCTGCTGACTGCCAAGCTGTAGCTGGCTATATTTGGAGGAGTGTACCTTTTTTAGAACACTGATCTTTCTGTTATCGGCATTGTTAGTAGAAATTACAGGACAATCTTTCTTGTCCTCTGGGACTCACTAAGGGAATTAAGAGAGCAAATCACATAAAAGTTAAAACTTAAATACAATAAAATGCTAATAACACTTCCTGAATAATGTTTCTTACATTGAAAATATGGCAAAGAAAATATACAATCACTATACTAGAAGTACATTTTTAAAAGGAATCTCATTAATAATAGGCTAACCTTAATTCTTTTTATAATGCTCTCTCATTTTCATTGGGAACAGACTTAGAAAACTTGAGTGCTGTAATTAAAGTAAATGTGTTTTTCAGGCAGGTAATCCCCTTTTGTTTATGCCTGCTAGCTACATATTGACTGTTCTCATTTGTATTAGCACACAAGCACTGTATTTTAATTAAGTAAATAGAATTTCCAATTAGTAAACCTTAATACTTCACATATTTGGCCTAAGCATTTGAAGTTCTCCAGGAATGTTCTTTATTATTCAAGTTAGTTTTGCATACTTGTCATGTGCAATTAGGCAGCTCTACTAACAGTTTACTCAGCACTCAGTGACAATGCACGAGTCAACTGCAATACTTATTTGCTTTTGCTCTTATTGAAATCAGGAAATGTTCAACATCTTAACATATTAAATTATACATTGAATGGCAATGGAATTATATACCTATTAAATAGCTTTTGATCTATATGGAAGCGGTTTCTTACTCAGATCCTGCTACAACAAAACACTTCATCATGAAAAGGTTTAGGGCAGTAAGAGGCAATAGACAACAAATAAAGGGAATAAATGTTCTTCTATTGCATCTGTTCATAAAAACAAAGAGGGCCAAAAATGATCAATTATAGCCTTTCAGAGCTGTTTCAAAGTTTAGTTGGTTTTTTTTCCTGGTACAATGCATGGTCAAATTATAAATTTTTTAGAACAATGCAGAACCACAGACTTCATAACACATTCTCCTTTTTTCTCCAAAGCTATCCTGCATCAATAATCTTAGACCAAATAACACATAGCTTACAGTCTTAGCTGCTGATTTTAAATGACTACCAAACTGCCACATGTAGGTTAATGCATTATCTGACATTTCAAAGCCTCAATCCTATGGCATAGCAAGCAACATGTGGAAAGGAATTTGTCACTTCTTACTTTTGAATATTTCTTCCGTTGCTCATATGTACATGCATGCTTCTTCAAAAATTGGCAAAACTCTGTCTGCTCAACAGAATGCCAGATATGGTACTCTGACCTATCCATGAGAATGTTTAAATGTTTATTATTATTGAATAATTAAGGTTTCCCATATAGCTGATGGTAGTTGCTTCTTACTACCAAAATCATGACCCTAGAATTTTGCAATGGAAAAGAAAAACTTGCCAAAGGAATCAGGATGACTGATTGGAAAAAGCTTGAGAAACACTAAATAAATATGTCATCTGAGGTAACAATTCACAAAACTAAGCAAATATGTGTCTGTGTACATGTATTTAAATAATTTCCCAATTGTAGTATAAGGCTGTTGTAGGTGTACCATCTCAGCATGACTAATCATGACCACAGAACATAATAAGAATTTGACCAGTACATCCATTTAATCTAGGAAAATGGACATGCTTAGATTAGTGAAGGCCCCTTCAGGCCATTTGCACTTGGTTATTTTTTCAGCTTTTTCAGTTTGAAAATGTAAATAAGTATCCATGAGAAACTTGAGCCACCTGTATGTAATTGCTGTCGTCATTCATTTCAAATACTGTCCTGTCCAATACAAAATAGATCTAAACCAAACAATATTTCACATCTCAAACAACAGGATTTGTATAAATTTCTGTTTCTGTGACCTAAATGTGGAGGCAAAAAGATTAGTTTAGCAATCTGAAAAACCACTAGAGCATAGACCTAGAAGAAAACACTAATTTTAAATCTCAGAATCTGTCATGAAGGACATGAGGACAGGAACTTCTGGCAGTACTGTCCTCTCAGTAATGGGAGCATTAGCTGGTCATAACTGTTCAACATGTCCCAATGACAGAGAGGAGCCCTTGAATTTCACACAGCCTGAGTTTTACAGTTGACCTCTATCTAAAAACAGCAGTCACCAGAGATCAAAGGTGCACAAACAAAAATACTACCTACATGAGGTAACTGTATTTTGTTGTCATTCCCATTTCCATTTCAGCCTATAGACCCACACAGACTATATTCTAGTAATTTTATCTTGAACTCACATAGATATAGATCACTATGGCAAGGGATATCTTTAAGTATAAAGATTATGCTCTCCTTGACAGTCATAGCTTTATTAGATGTGTTTCAAACACACGTGCATGCTATAGTGGCACACCTTGAATATGTCTGCATGAAGGTCCCCAAGCTGGCTCTGAATGAGTTAGGTTCAGAAATGGAAGCAATACAGCTACAGAGCCTGGACTAATTCTCCTCTCCAGTGGTTCATCACAACCATATTCACTGGCCAGTCAACACAACGGTGATGCAGGTGTATTATTTCCATGAGCCAAGATCTTTGCTACTCTGCAGTGCAGACAAACTAGTTCACATAGAATTAGCTTTGCTACTGGCATAGTGTTGTACTGGATGGAGAGAGCAAAGCATTTGTTATGAAAAATACCCATTTGAATAACCCAGTAATGCTGGCCTAACCCATCTGCCTGTGTTCCATCAAATAGTCACTTTTAAATTGCATGATCCACAGTGGTCAAACATCCCATACAAGTACAAAAGCTCTCAAACAGCAATGATGAATTTATTGTACAAGTATTTATTTGACCATGGAGAAGACATGAGGAAGCGGAATGGAAAACCCTCTTCAGTTTTAGTTGCACAAGTCTGTGAATTGCAAGGAAATTCTCTGTGGAAGAATGCTGCCTTAGTCTCCAGTGGAAAATTGCACAACAAGAGCAGAACTGACACTGCTTCTGATCCTCCTGAAGGGACTCCCTAAGCATCTTCACAAGATGCAAGGGATTCTAGTCATAATTACAGGGGTCCTGCCTCCAACTACAGAGAGAAGAAGGACAACTGGCATATTGGACTGTACCTCGATTTCTCTAAGGTTTTCTACACGTCTTTCCACAGCCTCCTCCTAGGTAAACAGATACACTATGGTCTAGACAAGTGGTCTGCTTGGTGAGTAGGGAACTGTCTGACAAGCCACATCCAGGTGATGGTGGTAAACAGCTCCTTTTTAAACTGGCATCCTGGTTGAACTTCATGATGTTTAGAAGGGTACATGGTCCCTCTGGATGGGATCTCTTCCATCCAGCCTGTAGGCCACATCACATGGTTTAGTATCACCATCCAACCTGTTGAGAGTGCACTCAATCTTACTATATGTCACCAACAAAGGTATTAAGCACCACTGGTCCCAAGAAAAACCATTTCTGGCCCCTGAGAAACACCATTTGTCTCTGGTCTCCACTCATACACTGAGCTGTTGACCACAATTCTTTTGAGTGTGGCCATCCAGTCAATTTCTTGTCCATTGAGTGATCATCCATGAAATTCATGTCTCACCAATTTAGAGACAAGGATGTTGTGTGGGACAGCATCAAATGCTTTGCACAAGTCTAGGCAGATGACCTCAGTTGCTCCTTTATCCACCAGCACCACAGCTCCATTGTAGAAGGCCACCAAATTTGTCAGGCAATTTGCTCTTAGTGAAGCCATGTTGACTGTCATCAATGACCGTAGCACAGTTTCTGGGAGGATCCACTCCATGATGTTGTTGGACACAGAGCTGAGACTGACTGGCTTATACTTCCCTCTTTGAAAATGAGGATTGTATTTCCCCTTTTCCACCCAGCAGGAACTTTAGCAGATTGCCATGACTTCTCAAACAGATAGGTAGTGGTTTAGTCACTTCATCCACCAGATCCTTCAGGACCTGTGGATGTATTTCATCAGGTCCATAGACTTGCACACCTTCAGGTTCCTCAGAGGGTGTCAAACATGATATTCTCCCACATTAGATTTTTCATTCTCCTCGTCCCTGTCTTTGACTTCTGAGACTTTTGTGTAATCCACTCGAAATCCTGTAGAGTCTTCATTATTCATGCAAGTCAGCAGTCCCATCCTTAACAAAATCATAAATGCTATTAACATTATTAGTCACTGACCTTGGATTAATCTGTGTAAAGAAAAGAGCAACATCTGTTGACCTTGAGACTTGTATTCCTGAGAACTATATATGGGATGAGAGAACTATATAGAAGGTGAAAACAAATGAACTGAATCTACATCTAGCTTCTTTTGCTCATTCCTATTCAGTATTTAGTGCAGGATGGTCTTCCATTGTCACAAAAAACACTACTAGGAAAAAAATACTCCACGGAAACTCAATAGTTTGCAATAGTTTCTTAATAATATGCCTCTTTCTGGCATAAGAAACAGAGACCTTTGATTTTGCTTGAATCCTTCAGAGTCTGGAAGGTAAGTGAACATGGTCAAGTGAACAGCTTCTGGTTTGCATTTATTTAGTATTATACTCTGCAGGTCTGCTTAGTAAGAAACACTTTTTTTTTTATTCATGAGAAATATATAAAAAATGAGCTGATGTTTTCCTTTAAATATACACAAGGTAATATGATTTTTTTATTGGTAATGCAACTTTCTTCCTTTTCAGCTATTTCTTATAGCAGCAAGAAAAATTGAAATCATGTTTTATCTTTCATATTTTCTCCTTTGACTGCAAGTACAGACTATGGATAGTAGTTTTAGTAAAACGTTAGTATTACATATGGAAGATTTATGACTTCTTCATACTTTAGGATACTCTAGGATATTTATGAATTGGGCAATTAATTTTAAAAGATTCTATATTTCTTATACTAGCATTTTTAAACATTTCAATAAATAAATAATGTCCAATTTCTTCAGGTAATTTAATTTGAAACATAAATTTAAACAGTACAATCTTTCAATCTTTTCTCATCTTTGGAAATGGAGCAGAGGGTGATGCTTCATTTTGCTTCTTTTGAAATACATTAATGAAGAAATACAGATGCAGTTAAATAATAAATAATAAATGATAGCTGGTAAATTAACCAAGGAATTCCATTTCAAAATTACTGTGCCTCACAAATCATATAATCACAGAACATGTTGGGTTGGAAAGGGCACTAAAGATCATCAAGTTTCAACTCTGCAAGCCATGGGCAGGGACATAGACCAGGTTGCCCTAAGCCCCATCCAACCTGAACTTGCATGTTTCAAGGGAGGGGACACCCACACTTTTCAGGGCAATCTGTTCCAGTGTCTCACCACCTTCACAGTGAGAACTTCTTCCTTACATCTGTGTGTAAATTTATCATCTTTCATTTTAAATCCACTACCCCTTGTACTACCACTACCTATCTTTGAAAAAAAGTTGCTCCCCAACTTTCCTGTAAGCTCTCTTTAAATACTGGAAAGCTGTTATAAAGCCTCCCTAGAGCTCTCTCTTCCTGTTTCCTTCCAGAGAGAGATGACATTTTCCCTAGTCTTATTACCAAGATACCTATAGAAGCTTTTGTTGTTGCTCTTAGCATCCCTTGCCAGATTTAATTCTGTCAGGTCTTTAGCTTTCCTAACCTTATGCCTAGATGCTTGGATGGTTTCTCTGGATTCCTCCCAGGCTAGCTGTCTTGGCTTCCACCTTATATGGGCTTCCTTTTTTAGCTTCAGTTCACCCAGGAGCTCCTTGTTCATTCATGCAAGCTGCAAACATGTATGATTGCAGGAGACCCAGTGTAACTGGGAAGTACACTTACAGGCTTGCACATGTCTTAGAGCGTTTTAAGATTGAATCCTGCAGCCGAAAATAAAACATTAACATCTGGGCTTCATAGTCAGAGTTAGTCAGAGTGGGTGCAATACTTAGTGTGCCATCATATATCTGCTATAATTAGTTTCCCAGCTTTTTCAAGAGCAAAACTACTGTTCTGCACCAAATTAAAGATGCAGAAACACTGGGTAGAACAATTCCAGTTCTAATTAACCTGTCTAAATACCAGTTTAGGTGAAGGGAGTTGAATTTAATCATTCAGGTTTGCAAATTATACCTATGAATGAGATCCTGAGAGCCCATTTAGGCGCTTAAAAGAATGACTCATGTATTTACAGGAAGACTATTCAGAACACCAGCAATCTCCACCTGTAGCCACCCAGTCCAGCAGCACCCATATTATTCATTACCTATGTTTTGAATCGCAGACATTCCTTTCGCACTTGGCACAAGTACCGTGCAAGATATTATAGATATGATATGCTAATATAGTGATAGCTAAACTCTACCCTCCTCACTAAATAATAGTGCTCACTGGGCACTACTGAAATACATCAAAAGCAATAAGCCCAGTAGAAAGCACTGTCTTACTGGCTGGTGTCCTGCTTATGACAGTCATTTTTCAAAGCAAGCTTTAGCTATATTTCATCCCAGATTTTATACTATGTGGGTCCTAGTCACCTGTACAACATGGGCCCTAGAATAAAACAGTAGGAACCCTTTTTCCCCTGGCTCCATGACACAGCGATGCAGTCCCTAATTTGTTCTTTTTCTGGCATATCCCCAGCAGGATCAATGTGGGTTGTCCCCCAGGTATTCTCCAAACAACTGTCTAGGTAGTTCTTCTGGGAACTGGAATAGATACATTTGTTAGAACTGCTGTTCAATTTTCTGGCTAAATGCTCTGATCACTGATACTTTATTAGGAAAGAGCTTTACCTAGATACACATGACCCCTCAAAAGAGTATGGGTATCTATGGTAGATACAAATCTGTTCAGCTAGCAGTGGAAAACAGAGTTTCAACTCCAGGGAACAGGACAGCTGCAAGCTGCAGATAAGTAGCACTTGTGGTTTTCTGTGTCTTTAATGTTCCCTGAGGACACAAACGTTTTCCAGATTTTTCACAAACCTATGGAGAATGCATCTGGCCAGTGTAGTTTGGAACACTAAGTTACTGCAGCACAGAGCATGTCTGGATGATGCCTCCTACACATTCCTCTGGGGCTAGCTGCCCACACAGGAGACACGCAAGAAGTGTCTCAAGCTAAATACCTACACATTCTCATACAGGTGTTATCACAACAAGGAAAACATGTCTGAAGTAATAATTAATATGTTGGTTTTTGTGATCTTTGTTTTCCCATTCGCTTATTTTTATTTTTGTTTTGTTGCCCTTGAGATATTACTAAACTGTAGATCTACAGCAAGCAATACTTATTTTTAAAACATGACTTGATGGGTGGAGCACTGTTGGATAAGGAATTGGCTGGATGGTTGCACACAGAGAGTGGTGATCAATGGCACAATGTCCACCTGGAGACCAGTGACAAGTGGTGTCCCTCAGAGGTCAGTGCTGGGACCAGTGCTGTTTAACTTCTTTGTCAGTGACATGGACAGAGGAATGGAGTGCACCCTCAGCAAGTTTGCAGATGACACCAAGCTGTGTGGCACAGTCGACTTGCTAGAGGGCAGGGATGCCATCCAGAGGGACCTGGACAGGCTGGAGAGGTGGGCCCAGGCCAACCTGATGAAATTCAATAAGGCCAAGTGTAAGGTCCTGCACCTGGGTAGGCACAATCCCAAGCTCAAATCCAGGCTGGGTGGTGAATGGCTGGAGAGCAGCCCTGAGGAAAAGGACCTGGGGCTCTGGGTTGATGAAAAGCTCAACATGAGCCTGCAGTGTGCACATGCAGCCCAGACAGCCA
>VWZE01001777.1:571545-661870 GCA_013396675.1 Eubucco bourcierii | reverse complement strand
GACCTGATAGTAGCCTTTCAGTATCTGAAGGGGGCCTACAGGAAGGCTGGGGAGGGACTTTTTACAAGGTCTTGCAATGACAGGACAAGGGGCAATGGGTTTAAAATGGCAGAGGGGAGATTTAGACCGGATTTCAGGAGGAAGTTCTTTCCAGTGAGGGTGGTGAGGCACTGTAACAGGTTGCCCAAGGAGGTTGTGGCTGCTCCCTCCCTGGAGGTGTTCAAAAGCAGGTTGGAGGAGGTCTTGAGTGACCTGTACTAGTGGGAGGTGTCCCTGTCTATGGCAGGGGGTTGGAACTAGATGATCCTTGAGGTCCCTTCCAACCTTACCATTTCATGATTCTATGATTCTATTTGCATACTAGAAAGTAAAATCTTCATGGCTATTGACTCATGCACAGTCATTTCTCTAAAAAAAAAATTTAAGTGAAGAGGGGACAAATAGACCACACTCTCTCAGAATGATATGCTGGCAATGAAAGCTAACACAGTCAAGGCATTAGTAAATTCAAGCTATCCTCTTTCCAAACAGGAGCATGGATCTGGAATAAATCCAGAGAAGACCACTAACAAGTACAAAAAATGGGTCCATGGATTACTCTGTCCATCTTCAGCAGCCACATTTCAAAAAGAGCATTGAAATATGAGACAACATTCAGCAAAGAATGACAAGACAGATTTTAAGTTCCTCTCTTCAACACAATGAATCTGCTCTTTCACTTGTCCCTGCACAGACTTGCCACATTAAGGGATGTACCACCCACAAGCATCACTCTAGTCATAAAACAAGCCAGCTACTTTTCAAATACAACTCTAATATTTCATTTCATGACTTTCTGTGGATATGAATTCCACATGCTGAGAATATATCTATAAATAACCTTAATAACCACTGTTGGAATGTAGGTGCTTAGGGAGTTTTCAAATATATTTTATTTACTTGACATACTGTAAGAGCTCTATTGTGTACACAGAATTCTGATAAGACTTCAAAACTTGCAGCATAAGGTATTAAAACCCATAATTGCCACAGTGAATATACTCAGCATATTCTAAAATATAATGAGCTAAAGTAACTATCTTCTGTATGGAAAGGTGATTAAGTATACTTTTATATGGGATCTCGTAACAGCACCATATTTATCAATTTGCAATATGTTATAATATTAATATGGGTATGCATGCACAATTATAAATAGTGGAAAAAGATGTTGCTGGGCACATAAATTAGATAGTTTTCAAGTGATAACAAGTTGTCCCTTAAAAGACCTCAAACTGATAAAAGCATGCATTTGCAGCATGGAAATTGTATTTGAATAAAAATAACTTGAAGAAAATTTTGACAGCTCATCTAATGTAACTTTAAATAATAGGAATTCTGCAAGGATTTAACAATAAAGCATGACCAAAAAAAGGATAACATGATGAAAGAATACAATTCAGACATAATAGAATTGTCTTAGGCCAATAAATTCTGTGAATTTACATGGCAGAATATTTGCAATGCTTACTTGTTTGATAAATACATTGCATGTTCACTGCATGTTTCCTTAGTGTTAAAAAGGTCATTTCTGGATGTTTCAAACATGACAAAACATGGAAACAAAAAAGTGACACTTCTGCCTCAGGCGACCTAAAACAGCATAAACTACAGGCTCTAGAATACATGTAAAATAACAGAAAAAAAAATCCAAATATTCAAATTTTATTTCACACAAATAGCAAAACTCACAGTTTCCTTCTGCACTTTTAGGTCCGTCAGAGAAGATAAACATCTCTGTAGCTTTGGCAAGCTGCTTCAGACTGCTTTTACTCAGTCATCAGAAAGACCAGATAACTACCATCCTGTGATCTGTGATAACTTCTTAAAACTCTAATTCAGCAGTGCAGAAACTTTGCTGATGCCAGTGATGCCATGCTGTGCTGCAGCATCAGTCCTTGTATGTCACCTGCCCAAGTCTTCAGCTGCCTACATAATCCTGAACCTGCAGAAACTCAAAACTCACCTACAGAAACTACAGAACCTAGCCTGGTCAGCTTAAACAGTAGCAACATTATGAAAATTATGTTTTAAAACCAGGAGTTCTGGTTTTGGAACTTTCTACACAATAAAATCAAATAAATTGAAAGAGAATTGTGAGGTATTTTCAGAATTTATTTATATGAAACTGTAAATTCCACTTCTTCATTTTTTATTACAAAATACTTGTTACTGGCTTTCTTGGAGACCACTCTGATTCTCTGATTCAAGGTGGCAGGACTTTACAGTTCAACACAGGCATNGGGGACCTAAAACAGCATAAACTACAGGCTCTAGAATACATGTAAAATAACAGAAAAAAAAAATCCAAATATTCAATCTTTGGAGAAAGAATAGTTAGAAAAGCTCAGTGTGAAGAGGACAGCAGAACATCTAGAACTGCTAGTATTGGTAAGTTAGAAAAAAATGTTGCTTGAAGTAATTTCATTTCATTTCATTCAGAAATCACAGAGGCATTGTCACCTGTTCAATATTGTTCATGGTGGAAATGATGACAGTACCATGTGAGTTCATACACGTGTTAATGCGCTTATATACATATTATTGGAATTGCATATCCTTTCCTTTGTGGTGGTTTGGTTTGTTTCCTCTCACTCAGGAACAACTTAAAAGCCAAAAGCTGCTTAAGCCTAATATCAGAAACCCTGTTTATCACAGAAATGCTGACAGACCTCTACAAATTTTAGACAAGCATCCACCACAAACCTCTAACCAGTGGGCTCAATGTTCTCAGCAGTTTCCCAGTCACACGGCTACGCTCCATAAGAACAAGATGTGCCATATTCCAATTTCCTGTGGTTTGCAGGACCTCAGGGTGTGATTCTGCCCTCACAGATGGGATGTACAACCCTCCATATGGATCACAGTGTTTGCACCCCCAAAATCTTGGAACAGAATAGAATAGAATTTCAGTTGGAATGGACCTACAATGATTATCTAGTCCAACTGCCAAAGGCTACTACATATTCTAACTACCCAACATAGCTGCTACAAATACTAGATTTGAATACACTTTGAGTATGTATAATGCATAACATATTAATATAAATACTAGTACTAAAATATGTACACTTTTTCATTACTTGAGATACTATTCAACGTATTTTTGTACTGCTGAATACAGTCAGGCACTGCATTCTTCAGCTTTTGTTCACACTTAGCAATGATACTGACTTTTACTTCAAACTTAGTGGCTGCTGTTTTTCTGATTTATGATACTAATTCACATCTATGAAAGCATTGGTGAGCTGATAGTTGAATAGTATTAGTCCTTCCTTCTTATTCCAGGAATGATTTGCCATACAAAAAAAAAAAGGGAAACGGGTTGATCCATTGAAATGATTCCATTTAATATCTTGCAACACATGCCTGGGAGAATAATGACTCACAACCAAGGACAGGCATCTTCACTTTGCCTGTGATAATTCAAAAGTCACTGAGATTATTGGTTCAGAATTGAGTGCTATGGAGCTTTTATTTTGTGTAGTCATTCCTTCAACTTGCAGGAACAGATATGATAACAGAAAGTAAAATTAATGATGAAAAATAGGGTGAAATTTGAGCAGTGACTGGAAAGAACGGAAAATAAGAGTATCTCTTTATATAAAAAGAGAGGAAAGAACAAGAAGAAGAAGGGAAAAAAAAGAACAGTGGAGACGTAAACTTTAAGCCTAAATACAGGGAAGAAAAGAATGGTCACACTCGACAATTAAAATATACCATAGACTACCTGTAGTAAACTACAATAGAAGTTGGTTTGCCACAATGTAATAACAAGTACTAAACTTACAAGTGAAACTGGCACAGAACTGAGCCTTCACAAGTTGAGGTTCCAGTCTTCTGTTAAAGATTATTGCCTAGCTCTGATTGAAACATTTGCTTTTTCTGTCTTTTAATTCTTCATTTATGAATGAGGAAGTGGTTCAGGCACTACTTAAGCCCTTTTGCTAAGCTATTTCTTTCTAACACATTCACTCTGCAAAGGACTTTTCATATCACATACAATCCAGTAGTAAAGTGCAATGATTGAACCAACAGACAGGTCACAGAGTTAAATTAATATCAGAGCATGTCAGAAAAGGTGCTTGCTTGTGACTAGCACTTGTGTAGATCTAAAGAAATCATATTAAAATCAAGTAAATCATACTAAATTACACCTCATCTATACTCTCCACCACTTTTTTTTTTTTGTAACTATTTTACAACTAAAGTAAGAATATTTTACAACTAAAGTAATTAGATTTCTGTTACCAATCACATCTGAAATGCAGTTCACTGTACTTTTGCAGGTGTCCCATTGAGACAGAATAGCAGCCTCTGGAGGAGTCCTTTTCCATCCGCTGTAGAAAGAGTACTCAAAAGGTTGTAGGATTAAAGGTCTACCTGGGCTCTTTAAAAATGCTTGGTTTATTTGAATTTAGTGGTGATTTAACACAGAAAAATAGTAATAACAAGTCTCCAAAGACATGGATGGATGTTGACAACTTTGTAATTCCTTTCATAATCAAATATTTGTGACATGGAAAAGTTGGAGAACATGTAAATGCACATAGATCAGTTCGGGAGGTTTTGTTACTCTTCTCATTTGTGTACCTCGGTCTAAATTCTGATTCCTCTTGAGACTAACAAACATTCCACATATCTTCAGAACAACTGGGAGTTGCTCCACTGACACGTATACTCTCAGATTAGGTACCTCTTATTAACATCAAACTATGCACAAGAACTGAAATTACGTGGTCGGACACTATTTTCTGAAGTTCTTAGATACACAAAACAACAGACAAAATTACTCAGAAAGCTTCCATTTGGAGGGCTCTGCATGAGTCCTCTTGCTTCCTGTTGTTTACTCTTTAAAACAAAATAGCCATATTCTGGAGTGATTTGCATGTGATAGCAAGAGTGTTTAAACCTAAATGTTTCTGGATTCTGTTTCCTTCTCAAACAGTAGCAATGTTGCTCCTTTCAGATATTACTGAAATAGCATTGACTGTTTTGGGAGATGTTTGGAATGCCTGTCACTATGTTATGCAAAGGAAAGCCTAACCATCTCTTTTGGGAGATATCATACATCCTCAGTAAGGTCCTGAAAAACAAAACTTGAAATATATAATGTGCTTAACTTATGTAAATGAGTGAACGCTTTCATCTTTCCAAGTCAGCAGTCATTTCTCTGAAAAGAAAGTGATGACTGATGAGTGTGTTTGGCTAGGCAAAGACTAACTTCTAATATGCCGCTACGTAAGAACATATTCTTGCACAGATTAATATGTCTTGAAAGACAGATACAAAAATTCTTATTATGGACGATATTCATCACTGTTATTACTATTTTGTTTGCCATTACTATGTGATAGATGTGACAATTCTTACCATTTTGTTTTCTGTTGTGATAAATTTTGCATTTTTGCCCTGACTTTACAAAGCAGACATTTAACTTCAAGCACATCCATGGTTTCGCAAGCTTTCCAAGACCAAAGTTCTTAATTGTGCCAAGAATATACTCAAGTTTTGTTTACATTTCCTTCCATGTCCTCAGTTTATCCTTCACAACAGTAAATTCAAACATCTGAGTCTTATGCAAGATTAACAGGCATTTCACAATCAACCTCAATAACAATATAAATTAAAATGCAGAGACTTAGTTTTTTAAAAATGCATAGAAGTGATCCTGAAGACTTTAAGCATATTGCCTGAGGAGAAAAATTCAGCTACAGTATTCTAATAAAAGCAAGCATAAGGTGGAAAGCAAATTATATCTGGATGAAAACAGTTACTTGGGTAGGAAGGAATTCTGCAAGCATGTTAAATGATAACAAAGGATTCAAAGGAATCTATTTATAAAATATGTGGATTGCATTATGACAAAGATTTTGCTGAATTTACATTGAAGAAGAATGAAACATCTTTTGATGTTTCAGAAAGTGCTTTCTTTGCCACTTCACCCACGCTATTCTGAGCCATATAAAAGGTCATTCAGTTTAAAAAAAAAAAAATGTGAATGAGGACTACAGAAACAATACAGATGAGTAGAAATAATGGACAAAAAGGTCAAGCAAAACCTTATACTGCATGCAGCAGGTCTACAGAACTGATGACAACTCTTACGATAACCCTGTTCCAAATGGTGTTTGAAGGTGCCAAGCAGTGTCAACCACAGCAAATCCCACTCAATGGATTTGATAGGAATTGGCAAACAGGATTCTGCCTGTGGTTGCTGTTGAGGAGGCACTCACAAAACAGATAGCATCAGCTACCTGAAACACATATTTGATGTAACCAATATTACTCGGCACCCCTTCCTACACAATTAAACTACAATCTCACACGTCAGTCAGGAATATACACTGCTCAGCCAGTTAAGCTTTAATTTTATGTCTTTTTTAATTTTGAAGAAAATTCTTTTTAGAAACGTGAACCAAAATATGTAAGCACTCACTCATAAATGGGAAACTTCCCACTCAAGGGTACCCAAAATATATACACATGAAAGAGGGGGTGAGGACTCTCTCAGCCCACAGAAATTCCCTTAGATGGTATCCCATTCTAAGAGAAGAAGATCAAATAGCTAGACTGCGTGCTTGGAAGGGAACCAACTCAAAATACATCCGCAGCGGGACTCCATTTATACTCTAAGTTGAGAGTGCTTTGTGGTCCCATAGGACCACGCAAAAGCAGGGAAAAGTCCAGGAACACAGGGTCTAGTTAGTGGCTGGGAGGTGGCAAGCCGACTTTTATCAGCTTCCAGAATGGCCTGGCCCTTTGTCAATTGTCTCCTAGGCTTTCGTGTTTTCATCAGTGCGGTTGTAGCTTCCAGTTGTGAAAAATGTACGTGTTATGCAGGAAAATTAAATTAACTTCACTTTCTAACCCTTTCTGAACTGTAGCATGCTACTAAACATTTACTAGTACACAAAATGTTCCAACGCACAGCTGTTCCAAGTGCAATTGCAAACTTCTATTAAACGAATCTATAAAGCCTGGGTACAATTAAGCTTTAATCATAAGTTTGACATTTGCTAATAACTTATTTATAATCTTTAGAGATACTTCTTGAAATAAATCTGAAACGTTCTGGGGAAGAAGTGTGTATTTTTCTGTTTCCATTTTGGGAAACACTTCTGCAGTTGATTAGAACTTTCTGAATAATACAGAATCCCAGGAGTTTAAATGAACTTGCCTGGTCAAAAACTTTTAAGCAGTGATTATAAAGGTAAAATCTACTGTATCAGAAGTGGTATTTTAAAGTGCAGAATTCCACCAGTTTTCTCTCACACAGGTGGCTTAGCTCTGCCATGTTTTTTGCCACTCAGTATGAGGGAGGATTAAATATTTTTTTTAAAAGATAAACTTTTTACTAAGAGTTTAGTGTTGATCTTCTACCCACAGTTTCAACTAGTTAAATTACTAAAGTATACTGCAATCTCAAAATAAAGAGTTACTGTTCGTTTATTTTTATCCAGGAATAATAGTTTTGGAACCTTTTTCTTGACACATTTGAAATCAAGACAATATTCTGGTTATCATCAAGGTTTAAAGGAGAAATTTTATTTTTATAAAGTTTTTATCTCCTGTATCTGATATTGGTTTCCTTTTAGCGAGATAGAAGCCAACAGGCTCCTTAGCCTAACACAAGTTCAGTCTTTCAGTGTTTCAGTCAGACAAAAATCACAGAAATGTGGACTACAGCTGAACCCC
Source organism: Eubucco bourcierii (assembly GCA_013396675.1). Taxonomy (NCBI): domain Eukaryota; kingdom Metazoa; phylum Chordata; class Aves; order Piciformes; family Ramphastidae; genus Eubucco; species Eubucco bourcierii. The sequence continues at coordinate 654,133 of VWZE01001777.1, read as the reverse complement.
TGGAGGGGTTCATAGAATCATAGAACGTTAGGAGTTGTAAAAGAACTCTAGAGATCATGGAGCCCAACCACTCTGCCCAAGCAGGATCAACTAGGGCAGGCTGCACAGGAACCCATTCAGATGGGTTCTGAAAGTTTCCAGAGAAGGAGACTCCATAATCTCTCTGGGCAGCCTCAGTTTCAGTGTTCCATCACTCTCACAGCGAAGAGTTTTCTCCTCATGTGGAGGTGGAACTCCTGTGTTCCAGCTTGTACCAATAGCCTGCTGTAGCATTGTTTAACCAAGTCTTGAAAATCTCAATGAGAATTCAACTTTTTTGTTGAATATAGAGGTTATGAAAAGGAAACCAGTAAAGAGGGACTGAAAACCCCACAGCTAGTACAAAATCACTAGATATAAACTGGGTATCAGTAAATGCAGGTCCAAAATTACCTAGGCTATCAGTCAGAAAGCATGAGTGATTCAGTGACAGAAGAGATCATTTTCCAGCAGCAAGTTCCTGTTTTGGGAACAATGATCATCAAATGGTATGCAATGCAAGCAATGGAGAAGGCTGAGAAAAGATGAGGTCTTGTATAGTTTTAATCTGATCCTGAAAACTCAATCTCTTAGCTAATCTGCCCAGAGATATCTATACAAGTGCAGTAAATGGTCTGCCCAGTTCCTTTCTATGGTACATGCACAGGTACAAAGCTACAAAGAGTTAAAACCAGTACTTCTTAAAAATCAATCCTAGCTCAGCAGGGAAGCCTTGCAAGATCAAAGAAAGGATTTCATTATTTTTTTAAGAAAGTAAGCAAAAAGAGAGTGAGATAATTCTCTTTATCAGCAGGGGTGCAGGTATCCAACTTAGTGTTGGCACCAAGTGTCTCTGTTCTTGTCTTTAGACGCTGTCACATTTGGTAAAACAAATATTATTCTTCATTAGCTTGTTTATTTTGTACGTATTTCTTTACTGGGTTTAGTTTTACAAAGATTCCATCAGAAGGAAGAAAATTATTACTATAATTATACTTTAATTAAAATTAATTGCTCTTAAATTACACATAATGGCTTCAGCTAGCAGATTATGAAAGAGAAAGAAACAACAGAAACAACATATAATCTAGAAACACAGGTTATATATCAAAAACAAAAGACCAAGAGTAAGCTGGTTTGAATTATGATAAATGTTTTAGCATCTGACCTTCAGCTATTATTTTTACAGATTGTTGGAGCTTATATTAACCATAACAGAAGAAAACATTTGGGTGATGTGATGGTTTGGGAGTTCCCTGCCCCCCACACTTTGTCAAATGACCCAGACTAGAACTCAGCCAGCTGGAAGTTAAGGAATGAAGCTCTATTTATTTTCTCAGCACAATGTACAAGCAGATATATACACTATATACAGGAGTATTTACAGAATTATTCAAGTTAAAGGTAATATAGAAACACAACACCCTTTCCAGAAATCAGAGACCCCAGGAGGGGCTCCCAACCACCCTTCCACCTTCTCCCCACCCCTGTACCTTACCCCAAGGTTTGCCTTACGCGCAAGGTGAGTTTGGAGGATTGGCCAGGGTGGTTAGAAGAAAAGTGGTTAGTGAAGATTAATCGGCAAAGAGGTGCCAGAAGCTAGACCGCCTGAGAAGCTGTGCCCCTAGAAAGAGACAGACTGAGACTGCCTTATCTAATGTTTTGAGTTGTTTTTCCCAAACATCTCAGCAAGCCTATGAGTGAAGTAGATATTACCATGTTTTCCTTTCACAGCCTATAGTGTAATTTTCTCTATTAAAATATTCCAATTAGCCTCAAACCAGCACAGGTGAATTAGCATTGTACAACCTAATGAAATCAGGATTTTCACATTCTGAGTGGCAAGGTATCACATTTCACAGGAAAAAAAAAAAGCTTACAGCTTTTTGTAAGCTAACTTCTACTGTTGGGATCCACAACAGAAAAAAACAAAAACAAAAACAAAACAAACAAACCAAAACAAAAAAAAACTCCACCAACTTTAAAATGTCAAAACTTTTAGAAAACATAGATGTTTTTTCCATTATTTATTTTTCTTTGGGAGGAAGGATGTATGCAATAGGATTGTGCATAGTGCTGATCAGCACTGTCCCAAGAACTCTTGAGAGCTATTCAGCAGTTGAAAGGGACCAGACACTGTCTCCAAAAGGCAGGTAATATGCTGACTCTTCTCTGGAGGTTAAAGCCAGTTTTGTGGCCAAAACCAATATAACAGCACGGGCAACAGATATAGTCAGAAAAGCTAGTTGGCACTAGAGCCAGGGAACAGCCACCAGGATATTTAGGTTACTAACATAGCCTCCATGTCAGACATCCATGAGTATTTGCATTCAACATTTTCTGAGCGTATGGAAAAGTCCTGGTGGATTGCCTACTAGAGCACTCCGCTTGCGCTAGGAAGTGTTTGTGTTTTTTCTAGAATGCCTATTCACACAGGTGGACACATATTTCCAGAAGAAAGCAAACAGACTATTGTACTATCTATCTGCTGCTTTATCAAAGCTGCTTTGGAAAGCTATTGCATTTCTCTCCAAGAAAACATTACTTTACAATCCTAAAATAAAATATTGTGTATTTCTATGCATTAAAACGTGTATAGAATCATAGCATAATCACTATTTTTAAACCATTTTAATATATGTAAAAATATAATTCCAGGAAAACAAACAAACAAACAAAACCCTCACTGTTAATAATTGTGTATTAAAAAAAAGAAAAGAAAGAGACAAGAAAAGTCGATAATTTTGGCATTGACTTTTCTTTTTTCAAACAAAACTAATGCCATGTCATTTTGCAGAAGAAAGCAGCAAGAGCAGTATATTCCATCTACGCCAATATAGGAAAAAATACTGGTAGCAAATTAAAAACAATGTTTTATGTTAGTCTGTGATGAAGGAAATATAGAAGAGCTCTGTTTTGTGGTTTCACCTCAATAGAGCACTTGAGCATCACTGGATAGATGAAAGACTGTGTTCTTTATTTTACTCTCTCAAAAACAGTATCAATTGTTTTGAGGAAGATATGTAATAGAGTTTATTGGAAGAAATAGGAGCTGCTGGTAAGATACTAATTTTCTGCCAGGATCTCCCATGACTTCAGAAAAAATAATCAGATTTGCATATTTTAAATTTCCTTAGCTTTACCTTTTTTGATGTGCCAGCTACATGGTATCAAAGCACTTATGCAGCTGATCCAAAGTCCTGGCTTTGAGGGCTCTAAAATTTATAGGAATCATTCCTGAAACAGAGAAATCAAGGGAACTACATTTTCTGATTCTTCTCTGTAAAGTTAGAGATAATTCACTAACTTTCTTTTCAAGTAATACTTAATGCAACTGTGAATGTTTCCATTATCCAATGGAAAACCAAAAGCGTGCTAAGAATGGATAAATTTGATTACTGTTCCAATATTTATGGTATTATTATATGAGTATATATGTCATGGATAAGTTGATATTTGGTGCTGTTATTCAAAAACATCCTGCCCCATGCCAATTTCAAAATGAAAATGCTGGCTCCAGAAAAGTATTATGCGGTTTGAAATTCAGATTGTAACATGGGAGGCTTCCTGTTACAGTTGCTTAGTTAGGGTTCCAAGATTTTGGCTGTTAGCTTTCTTCCACTGAGATGGCAGCAGGACAGGGAGAGATAGGGGAGTACCACTGTGGCTTGGGTTTTTAGCTTGTTTGTTTGCTTTAGCTTGCTGCTGCTTTCTGCTGTGCTTTTCTTTGCAAACAGGCTAAAGCAATTGTGCATTGTATTATTATCTCATTTAATCAGTAAACTCTTATCTCAACACTATCTCAACCTGGATTTTTTTTTTTTTAACACCACTTAAGTGTTGTAGGGAAAAGGTTCTGTCGAACTAGCACAGTACTGAAGAATGTGTTATGTTTGCATCATTTTAATTTCATATTAATATTTTTTTTTCCTTGGAGAATGCAAATATATCCAAAGCAGAGATTTTTATCAAGCTGCTGTGTCCTACACACACACAAAACACCTATATTGTTCTTCACTATTCTTTACTGAAATTACTTTTCATTATGACTAATTCTGTGAAGTACATGGAGGCAGGGGGTGAACAGAGTATATTTAAACTGTAATGAATTTTTTTTTCTGATTTATGCAGTGTCATTTTATACAGCTTGACTAAGCTTTTTTTAAATGCATACTTGACTTACACAGGTATGAGTTTGAGATTTAAGCTGAAGCTTTAGTTCTTAAGCCATTCAGTTGCTGTGGCTGCAGTAAAGTTTGAAAAGGCTTAATAATTTACCTTCTGACTATAATTTATTCTGCACATCAGTGGGGAAATTAGAGCTTGTCATCTGTTTCTTGCATGTTGTCACGCTGTCATTTTGGAAAATTTTAGTGAAAAATTCAAACACTTAAGAAAAAGAAAAACACATATTTTAAATGCATGTCCTCATTAGGGCATTTGTTTCTGGTTTTGTATACTCCTATTTAACTCTGCACATGGAAAAGCTGCTACAGTTTTCTTAATTAAAGAGTGTACCCTCAACAACTTTGCAGATGGTACAAAACTGGAAGGAGTGACCATAGGGTTGTGCTGCTATCCAGAGGGACCTTCACAGGCTGAAGAAATAGGCTGACAGGAGATGTGATGTTCAGCAAGGGTAAGTGCAAAGTGATGCAGATGGGGAGGAACAATCCCAGGCACCAGTGTGTGTCGGGGTCCACTCAGCAGAAAAGAAGTTCAGCACAAAAGGACAGGGTGGGCACCAAGTTGAACACAAGTCAGCAACGAAACTTTGTGCCAAAGGTGAATGGTGTCCAGGGCTGCATGAGGCAGTGCACCGCCAGCAGGTCAAGGGAGGGACTGCTCACCTCTAATCAGTATTGGCGAGGCCACATCTGGAGTGTGTATGTGCGTAACAAGAAACAGAAATCCTTCATTGATGTAGGGGCAACATAGATGTCATCTTTTGTACATGAAGGTTATATTTTAATTCTGAAGGAGAGTTTAGAGACGTCCACACTCACTATTGTCCATGGAGCTGCAGATAAATGTAGCTGTGCCATGACATTGCAACTGTTCGAAGCACTGTGGTGGTTTGGCCCGGCCCTGACTGGGGGCCGGGTGCTCATCAAAGCTGCTCTATCATTCACCTTCTTAGATGGACAGGAGAGAGGGAAAATATAACAAGATACCAGTGGGTCAAGCAAGATAGAAGCAATTTATTGGGGCAAAAGCAAAGGTTGTGTGCAGATGCAAGAGTAAACAAAAAATATTATCCTCTGCTTCTCATGTTCAGTCACTTCCCAGGAAGCAGGGTTTCAACATATGTAGCTCTGGAGAAAAAACACCATTAATGAATGCCCTTACACTTCCTTCTTTCTCTGCTTTTATATCTGAACTGACATCATATGGTATGGAATACCCCTTTTGTCAGCTTGGATCAGCTGGCCTGACCATGTCCCCTCTCAAGATCTTGCCCATCCTTCAGCTGAGGGATGACAGGAGCGGCGGGTGTGGAACATTGGAAAAGTAAAGCATTAATGCTGTGAGAGTACTGGTGAGCAGTAACCAGAACAATGGTTATCAACACCCTTCCAGCTACCACAACAAAATGCAGTACTATGAAAGATGCTGTTATGGCGAGAACTAACTCCATCTCAGCCAAACCTAATGCTAGCACTTATTTCTTAACTGCCCTATCTCCCCTTCCTCCTTGCTCCCCACATTCATCCCCCATTAAGGTGACCTGGTGTAATTAGAAAAGCAGGTATAACTGCTAAAGTGTCACATTATGATGTGACACAGTTAGAATCTGTCCATCAGCACAGTTAACCTGAGGCTCTGTTCATACATTTCCTGGTTTCTCTTTCATACTTTATAGGTTGTTTTAATCTTTATGTATGACATATCCAGGAAGTAATCTGCCTCTAATATATTCAAAGGATACAAAATCATATCTTCATACATTAGTTGCATAGGAAAAATGTATTTGCATTCAAATAAGGATTTTATCTTTTTGTGAATAATAAGGTTTTAACTTCCATTTACCTAATTAACTCCCAACAAATTTCCATTTTCACAGAACTACATAGTTGATTCTTCCGTATCCAATCAGATAATCCTTCCTGTGTCCTTAGTTACCTGAATTAGTTTTAGAAAAGTTAAGTATTTCCATCACAGATTTTTTTTTCTCTGATTTGCTTTTCCTCTCAGTAAGCACATAGCTAAATAGAAAAATACATTATTGATATCACATTTACATCTGGGATGGAAACAACCAATTGTGCCATTAAAATTAGTTTCTTAGCCCTTATTTCAGGCATACAGTACTTCGCCTGCTGCAACGCCACGGTTAGTACAAGATCTCAGGGTTCTCAGGGATTTGTACAACTGAAATTTCATAAAAGCCTGCACTTTCATTCTAAACAAGTATGTCTCATTTACATTCGTCCCAGTGATGCAGGCCAAGAACTACAAAAGCACTTTCATCACCTGCAGGCATTGGCTACTCTTATCAGTCTACAGTCTTCTCACACAAAGTGGTTTCCTTACAGGGGACTCACATGTATGCTTGAGTTTTAAAAGTGTGAATACCATAAACAGAACAGACACTGAGCTGTAGCTGGAAGTTGAAAGAAGACACAGCATGATATCCTGACATCCATGTTTGATTTTCAGGGTAATGAATGTGTATCACTGCTTACTTTATTTTATCCTGGTAACATGTTTTCACTCTGAGATATGTTTCTAACAGTTGATGTGAGGGAGCTTGAAGAGGAAGGAGTGAAGTTCCATTTCCCTCTTGGGTAGCTTTGCTACACAGGTAGCAAGATACAACCTAATTGTTTAATTAAATGGAATTACAGGTGCACCTTATACAAAAGCTATTCCTACAAAACATCTAAAGAGTCCTTCAGCCTGAGCAATAGGCTGAGCTCAGAGAAAAGAAAACAGGGAACTAAATGCTATGCAAATAAATATGTAAGAATTAGAGAGAAATCCTGTACAACATAGAAAGAAGTACAAAGAAGAAAGGGGGGAGAACAGAAAAATGCAATGGGAAATTTAAAAAAACAAACAAACAAACAAACAAAAGAAACACTAACATGCACACAAAAAAACCCAACCAACCAAACAAAAAAATCTTCAGACTTGGCTGTTCAAACTTTAGATGTTCAAGAGATCTTGATTTCATGGGAAAGTATTTAAACATTCTTTAAAATTGTTTTTAAGTTATTCCCAGATAAGTAAAATAATAACACAAGCAAAATCCCTTGTCACTATTGAGCTACTAAGTCCTAAAACCTTCTCTAAAACAAAGAGAAGCTGCATAAAACATAATAAGGAAGTAGGAAATTATTAGGTGCTAAAATAGAGAAGGACAGAGAAGTGTAACTGGTTTTTTAAAAAAGTCTGTTTAACCATATTCAAAAGGAGGTTACAAAAGATCAATAATCAATGTTTGATGATTGAGAAATTTTGCTTTCATTTTAACATAGATTGCCCTTAAAGCCTACAGAGCAGCCATTATTAAGCTGTAGCACTCTTAAACTACCAGCAAAATTAGTGCTAATCCACTATTTCCAATCAGAGATCACAGAGTACAGGTTCTTATTTCTGAGAATATATGGAGTATTAGTTATTACAGCAAGTAGTTATCTCTACTGATCATCATCTTTATTTCATTGAGCTTGATTATTTGTTTTCCTTCAGGACTAACACACTTAAGGTCAGCCCAAATGTATTTTCCCTGTGAAGTAGACTGTCAGCCTTATTTTACTACCGGATTTACTAATCTTGTCCTTTGGCAGCCAATAAGAGCACTTATTCCTGTATCTAAATACTCCTATTGGCAGCCAAAGCCAATATTTAGGACACAGACTGCTGACTGGATTATTCACAATTCTTTCTCAGGCCTTCCAATCAGCTTTAGAGACACAGGAGCAGTGAAACTCAAAAAAATCAAATGAATGTAGAAAAAAAAGAGGCTTGTTCTTATAACAAAATTTGCTAGCTGCCTCTTCAGATAAGGAAATGTGCAGCACAATATGTGTGCTGGCCAGTCTCCAAATCGCACCATGAATCCCTGGACTAGATCCCAGAATTTGAATGTGAGCAGAGGATGCCTGGAAAGCACATTGCTGGCCTTCCAAAGAGGTGAAACTACTCTATATTGGGAGGTGATGCTCAACCTGAGGAAATGTGCAGGTGGTGCCTCTGAAAGGCATTTGCAATTTACAGCAGTGAAATATCAATAGGTCATCCTCACCTGTTAGATCCAGTTTTCCCTACAGTATTATACAATATATGTACAAGGCAAGTGACTTTCTTCACACTAAGCCTAATAAGCCTCAAAGTGCTGAGGAATGAATGCTGGCATGTCTTCGTTGCATTTAGGCATCATCTACAAACAAAGCTTTAACATGCAGTATGCCAAGGCCTGTCAATGTGAGAAAGACACCAACACTTTTAAACCACATTAAGGTTCTACATTTCTTAAGAAGCTAAATGAACTGAAATGAGATAAAAAGTAAGTATGCAGGGATAACAAAATTTAACTGCATTTGGTGCTGTGTAGAAGTATTAGAGCAGTTAGGGGAAGAGCAAAGCTTCCTAGCAGCTGTTGGAGGAACAGAATGAGAATGGCCAATTAAATTTCCAGCTGTAGAGGGAGAGAAACATTCAATCTGGGGTAATAATAATAATCAGGCACAGAGAATGTTAAAGGAAACATATTGCTTTTTGGTCCCAAATTACTTCATGTTCTTAAAGGTCAACTGCAGTGGATATGACTGAGCAATTAGCACTCATACTTGAAACTATAGTTCCTATACTCTCTTATGCCACTATCTAGCCTAGAGAGAGGGCCTGTGTTGATCACTGCTGAATGCCAAACGTTTCTCACTTTAGGAGCAATGCCTGCCACAGGAAAATGAATTGGAAAGGGGTCTTTGCACCTCCATACACAGTGACGTGAGAAAAGGAGCAATGGCTGCTGTGGGAGAGACTGTTCCTTCCTTAAGTCTCTCTGGAGTCATTGCCCTCACTGGGAGCAGCATTAGAAGCATTTTAATCTTCACAAGACTGATATTGGCACAGTTGTCTTCTGTAACGCAGCCCAAATAGTACTGGGTTTGCTTCCACCTTGACCCAATCCTGGTCATACCTGACCTCCAAAAGGAAATATGCACAAAATCTACTATCCCTGAATTACAGAAACCTTCTATCAGGACAATTTCAGCTTTATACAGTCTAAAGATTAGATCCTGTCAAAGGCTCAGGCATATTCAATTCAGACAGCAATGAACAGGCTCAAGCCATGTAACTTCCTAGAGGAACTAGCAAGCCTCTGGTTTAGATTTGGCTGATAGCTGGGTGTTGCAGCAAGCTGTTAAGCAGAAAATTCCTATCTTCTGGAAGGTGTCACACATATACCCTTGTATATGTCTGTTGTGGAAGGCCAAAACAGGCCAAATTAGGCCTAAACATGTCCTGGCTTGCCCAGACATGTTTTCTGCTCGCTCTCTCTCTCTCTCTCTCTCTCTCTCTCTGCTGTTGGGAAAGCGACCATGGGAAAGGAGGACAAAAGGCCTGGCACCACCAAGTCTCCTTCTCTCCTTTTAGACTTGCAAACAGGATACCCTCATGTGTTTATAGGCTTGTTTGTATTCTGTCCTAAAAGGGTAAAAGTAGTCCCTGGTTTCACCTAATATGGTTAAGTTTGGCTAACTGCCATTCTGATTGGCTGATCTCTGATCAAAGGCCCATTAGTCTCAGGCTATACTGATAGAAAGAGATGAGCAGGTAAACACAACCTGCTCTGCTTTAACGTGCTTCTGATAGTGCTCTGCCTCATAGAGCATCTGCCTCACTGCCATTGCATCCTGCCATGCTCTGCTAAGCTGTAAGCTAGCTCTGCTACCTGATACTTTGGGTTTGTATACCTGTAAATTGCCTTGTCTCAGTTTACCAGAAGATTGGCATTACATGTCTTCACACAACGGGCTTGCTTAGCCAGCGCAACATTGTGCCAAGACTGCGCACCTGCAAGTCTCCTTCCAATTCCAAAGAGGAACCAGGATCAGGTCAGAGATCATCTGTCTCTCTCCCAGCACCCTTGTTAGAGCCTGGGAAGAACTAGAAGCATGAACAGCTAAGAAGACATCAACAGAACTCCCCGCAAGTGTTTGGGTACTGTCTGGAAACTGCAGTTAGCCCCAGGAATCTTGAAATATTAATATTTTGTGAGTAAATACTTAAAGCCTCCTGTAAGTGAATCCAAGTGCCTTCTGCCTTAAGCAGAAAGGAGCTTCTTGAGTCCCTATAGTGGGCAAGAGGTACAATTGACCTCAAGAATCTCTTTCCAGTTCTAATGACTTAATGCTTGTATTTTGCTAGTTCTATCTTATAAGTGTTCTAGATTCTGTTCTCATCTATGTAATACTTTTTATGACTGTTGCAAAGAAACTATTATTATTAAAAATTGTGGATGGTAGCAAGAGTCCTGAGTCCTCTTGGTGAGCAAGAGTCCCAAGTTTAAGTACATAAACCCAGTATCTTCATTCACTTATGAATCACATTCAGAGTCCTTTCTCCAAAGCAAACACCTCCAGCTACACTTCGAAAGACAAAGTGAAGTCTTTTTTTTTTCAGTCAAGTGGTAAGGATGGCTCTGCCCATCCTACACTTAAAAGCATAGATTTTAGATCATTTATGCAAGAGCTGAGAGAAATAGTGTCCACATCTTTGTCTTGGGATGTATCAAAAGCTAACTTTTCCATACACTTACAAAAATGCAATAGCAAATGTTTTACTGAGTAGCGTGGGTAAAAGCATTCTTTAGAACATTTTTAGCAAGTATGTATGGAATTTTTTGTGCTTCTCAGTTATATTGCAGCTAACAATAAAGGTAAGGGAAAGGACTGGAAGATGGTTAAACCCTATTCAAGCTTTAGGGTGATTTAGTCTGATATTTAAAGTCTTTTTTTAAAATAAGAAAACTTTTCAAGAGGAGTCAAAAGCACCTTTCATAAGTCTCAGAGACAGAACTATCTGAGCTGAAGATGTAAACTGAGTTGAAAATTAACCAGTCTGTGAATATAGATCTGCATTTGATGGAAATTAAATAATGTAAGTTCTGAAAATCAGCTAGATCTGTTGATGTTAAGGGAATGAGCATCACAAATACAACTAATACAGGGACCAGGATCAGATCTCACTTCACATGCTTTACCTTGATATAACTACTAAATTTTGATGCTTTAGTCATGCCACATAAAGTAAGACGGGTATTCTGCAACTGCTGAATTCGTTACAGGTCCTAACACTTGTTAGGCAATGCACTGTTCCCGGCTGTCTTTGTTAGAAATCAGTGGGGTATTTCACTTACAAATAGATACTGCAGTAGGGCAAACAAGTATGAAGGCCATAAAGATACAGACTCAATATATAGATTTCCTAAGAAAATCATGGAAAGGGTAGCCTTAATTAAATAAAATACACTTAATAGTTTTGTTTCTGCATAAATGAGCAGTGCCCTGGAGACACTGCCGATTCTTTGTTGCAATTAATTGTTTATAATTATAATTAGGAAATATTTCTTCACTGAAAGGGTTAGCAACCACTGGAACGGTCTGCCCAGGGCAGTGGTGGAGTCACCATCTGTGAGGGTTTGGGAGTTACCCACCCCCCGACACTTTGTAAAATGACCCAGACTAGAACTCAGCTGGCTGGAAGTTAAGAGATGAAGCTCTATTTACAGCTTTGCACAATGTACAGCAGATATATACGCCATATACAGACCATTTACAGAAATATACAAGGAAATAAAGCAACACAACTCCCCTCCCAGAAATCAGAGACCCCAGGAGGGGCTCCCAACCACCCTTCCACCTTCTCCCCACCCCTGTACCTTACCCCAAGGTTTGCCTTACGTGCAAGGTAAATTAGGAGGATCAGCCAGGGGGGTTAGAAGAAAAGTGGTTAGTGAGGATTAATCAGTAGAGGAGTCTGAGCCCAGAAACTGCTAGATCGCCCCAACTGCTCCTGCTCCAGCAAGTGACAGAGAGAGACTGACTTATCTATGTGTTTTAGTTATTGTTCTCAAGCAATTCTCCAGCAAGCATATGAGTGAAGTAGACATCATGATGTTTTCCTTTCACAGCCTATAGTGTGATTTTCTCTATTAAAATATTCCAATTAGCCTCAAACCAGCACACCATCCCTGGAGGTGTTCAAGCACCATGTGGACCTCTGGCTTAGGGACATCGTTTAGTGTTGACCCTTCAATGCTGTATTGAAGGTTGAACTGAATGATCTTGGATCATTCAACCACACATATTCTGTGATTCAAAATAATCTATTTGCTTTGGCTACCTGAAGTACCATAACACAAAACATGATGAAAAAAATAGGCCTGCAGTATTAAATAAAGTTGACACACAAAAAAAATCACTGAAGTGTTTCATCTTTTAGAAAATTACTTCAAATGGCTAGAAAGTATAAACCAGAAAACTGGAAAATGCAGGGTGGGTAGTCAACGATTTCTTTACTCTGTTCATTCATTGTCTATTTAGCAGGCTTGACAACACTATTTCATGAGATTGGAATTTGATTTGTATTAAAACTGAAAATCAATTTGCCTTGTGATAGACATTAGTTTCAGTAGAGCAAATGTAAAAGCTTCCAACCTTTCACTGATGCCTGAATTAAACCAAATTAAAGGACCTGATATGCTTGATTGAGTGGTTATATGCCATTTGTCAATATTGCTATAACAAGCCATACTGAAAACTATGAATTAGTAACACTGAAAGAGCACAGGGAAAATTGCTGGAAGATATCTGGGATAATGGTATTTTGTAAGGGTATATAAGGGCAACAGGGCAATAGGTCTGGCAGATCATGAGAATCACATGCAATTATGCTTAATCCATCTTTAGCACTTTGACTCAAGTTTCTATTAATATCAGGAGGAATGCTAGAAGAAAAGTCACTGTAAAAATAACCCAGTTTTCATATTAGAGTGATCATATTGGATTAATCAAAACTTCTGCAAATAAACAGCAACTTCAAACAACTCATGTTCTGAACAAAACAGAAATGCTGACACAGCATCAACTAGGCCCTTAAACTGAGTGAGCTGGTAACAGCTCTTTTATTCATGTTAAATAATTTCCTTCACAAGGAACATTTGCAGTCATTTACAGTTTCAGAACTTTGAGTGTTTGAGATCAAATTCTCTCTGCTGGGTGTTTCACTTTATTTGTTATTTTGACTAGATCAATGTGATTTTTCTAAGTGTGAGGCCTAGGATAAATGTGATTTGCACTGAGTGCTGTCTTGGGCATTTTCTAGAATTTTTAAAACTGATTGTTCATTCTTAATGCCATTCTCTTCATGGTCATTTGAACGTAAACTCAGGTAGCTGCAACTGTTTAACATAGGAGGAAGGAATGTTCATTGTTTGGTTGCTGCTTTAGAATTTTTCTCCAGAATTTTATGTGCTACTTTCTTGGTGTGGAAGGTATTAGCATTTTAGTGTCCAGTACTTGGATTCCACAACAGTAAATTAATTTCTATTTTATGTTTTCAGTTTTATGTATATTCTTGGGGTTTTTTTCAGGAGCTTTTCATGAAATCCCAGAGTAACACTATCAGACCATGGAGGAGTCTTTTATAATTATAGTTTCTCTTTTCTGATGATCTGCTTCTGTAGACTCTGAAAACAAAACCAGAATAAAACAGTTTTCAGATCCTTAAATAGACCTTCTAGGGGAAAGGAAAAAAAAAAAAAAGTTTTACTTATAATAGTAGAGATATACTAAATTTACTCATTATTTATGCTTCTGAAATGGCACAAATCTACATATCCCATGTGAACTCTTTAGTTCACATAACACAGAGTATGACAAAATATTTTCACACTGAAATGTGTTCCCATAAAATAATTTTCATCTACAAGTATTCAATTCTTCCTTCCTTAGTTCTTTCTTTTTTTTTCCTACTTATGTTTATCTTGTTATATAAAATATTTTGGTAGAGAAATTACCAGTGTCAAAATAGATTTTTTGTTTCATTTCATACTGCAAGTTGATCCAAGACATTTGATTCAACAAAGGCCAAGAATGTCTCCTGCTATGATTAGATAATGATTTTTGTACTCAGCCCCCCAAATTAAGCACCTTGAAAAGCCTCTCGATGCTGATCTGTTTTCATCTTCCAATCATTACAATTGTTCAAGGCATTAGCGAGCCCTTATATACACCATGTAGAATTTCATTCGTCTTTTCCAAAAGAGATCAATTCAGGTGCAATGTCTACAGACAAATTCTGCTAGAAATGGTCAACTAAATGGAGAGCTTACATTTGGAAATAACTTTTTTTTTTTTTTTAAATCTGTGTTCATTTAATGCAGGAATGAAAAAAGGAACAGCCTTTAAAATCACCAAGGTGATAAATGACAGTGGAAAAGAAGAGTTAATTTAAGCAAAAATAATTAGGGAACAGACCAAATTAACATGAACTAGCCATGAATAAACTTTGACTGGATTTTACCTATTTCAAGAACAAAATCTAGGAATTGTCTTCCACCTGGATAGTAGAACAAGAAAGCTGACTTCAGCTACCTACCCAGTTCTACAACAGTTCTATAGCTCATATCTTTTCTTTAACTGTTTCTTTTAGGGATTAATGTTCTTTTCCTAACAATTATGTTTAGCAAGCAACCTAATAAAACCCACAGACTCTCTATAGATAATATCCACCACCCTCCATCCCCTGTCCATTAAGAATCAGTCTGTGTTCAGGAAGGCAGAGTTCCTTCTTCATCAGATATTGGGTCAACTATCTCAAGGTAAGCTAGTGAAAATGTTTCCCAAAAGTGTAACTTTGGGTTTGGTTTATTTTTCTACTTTCTACCTCCATTTCTCAGGATACATCGTGGACAGGTCCAGCATATAATCAGAGACCCATACTGTGTGATCTGCTTGCAGATAACCCATTTAAACCAGTTCTCTAGATCAAACACCACAGGTTTTTTTTTTTCTGTTTGAACAAATCCTTTGTTCTTGCCTGCATAGGCACACTTCTATGAATACTAAACTGTCAGAGAGGCAGGAGAACAACAGGGAGAGGCAGGGAAGTGTACCTCAAAGCTGAGAAAACTGACTTTGATTAAGATAAACAACATCCATAATTTTATAAAGAATTCAAAAGTTGTTGGTAGGCAGATCATCTAAATTGTCACAAAATGTACTCAGCAGCATATTTTAGGATTCTACATTAAAACTGCAAAGCAGGCTGTGAAGCAGAAAAATAAAGCAACCAAGATTTGGACACCAAAGCATGTTTGCTTACTTAAAGAAGCACCATATTTCACTAATTGGATTTGTTGCCCAATCAATACCAAAATGCAAAGGAAATCAGCTAATTCTAGGAGCATTTTTTTCCCTGGTAATTCATCCTTTGCATACCTGAGTTCTTTCTGTTAAATTGTAGTTGTTACTTAGCACTTTGGGAGCACGATATTTAATTGTTTTCTTATGCATGTAGATCCTAAGGTGACCCTAACACTGTGCATTACTGTCAGATCAATTTTATTGAAATAGAAATAAATAGAACTGTCTGAAAAAAAATGTTATTGTCACCGTTCAGGGTAAGCTGTATTTTTTAATCATTGTCTGTCTCTGTGGACAATCTTTTCAGGCAAGAAGCCTCTTACCATGCACAATTACATTCTGATTCACAGATTGCATGGGGTTGGGAGAGACTGCTCCTGTACTGTTCCTTGTGGAGTTAACTTTCCTTATAGCAGCCCATATGGTGCTGTGTTTCCTATTTGTGTTTTACAAAAAAAAGAAAAAAAAAAAAAAAGTGTCGAGAACACACTGATGGTTTGGCTTTTGTTGACCAGTGCTTGCACAGCAACAGAACTGTCTCTCCAAATCCCTCTCCTGTTCAAAGGCCAGCAGGCTAGGTGAAAGTGAGAAGCTAGAAGGGGACACAGGCAGTACATTTGATGCAATCTAATCAAAAGATATTCCATACTGTATGACTTGTACTCGGCAATAAAAGTTGAGGGCAAGGAGGTGGATATCAGTATGTTTGTGGATATGGTGTTCTTCCCAAGCACCATTACATGTATTGAGGCCTTGCTTTCCAGGCTGGACACCTGTGAGCCACCTATCTCCAGGTTCAACAAGCCCATCTTCTAGCTAGACTTACTCCAGATGTCTTTCTTGTAATCATCTAAGACCTGTCTTACAATACTTCAGGGGAGAATGCACTTTCTCACTAAGGCTGTCTAGGTTCAGTTACTTTTATTTTTATGACTCAGATACGAATCACACAGAGATACATAACAACCTTCTTAAAATGAAAGTATTAAGCTATTGTGATGAAGGGATGGCACTTCCTGAAAGAGCAGCTGGCATCCTTAATCTTTTGATCTCCTAATGATAATGAAGCTAGTTGTAACTTCTTCTGGTCCTGTGAGGTTTTGTGTCTCAGCTGGTTGTTCCAAGATAATTACTCTCCATGGAGCAAGGGTTCATTTTCAGACCTGATGGAGAGTTCTTTTGATCTCCTGCATGACAGGAACTTTTCCTATCCTGCTTCAGAGGAGTTTCTCAGCTCAACATTTTCATAGGCAACAGTACCCAAGTGTCTCTTGTTTCCTATGCACTGACTTAGCTTGAACAAGTCTTTTGTGTCTTTGAAAAAGCAAGAATCTCCCGATCTACTAAACAAATCCAAACCAAGAAAATGTATCAACACTCAGTACAATATGTGGACTGAATCAATTATTAGAGGACTTCAAATACATAATTTGAGTCTTCCAAGTACACAAATGGAATAAATGCTTCAAGGGAACTCCCACAATATCATGATCCTTGAGCAGAAAACACTAAGCTAGCAGCTTGATATTAGGTCTTTCACACATGGGAAATGTTTCCTAAGCAGCTTAGTACAGATACGCTGGTCCTCACTCTGTGCCAGGCTGCCACCTCTCTGCCCAGTCTAAGTAGGTTGGAAAGTAGCTGGGAGCCCTCTTGAGGCTTTTTATTTTAGTGTGAAGGCTCAGAGCCTTATAATAAACTGATTTGAACACTCAGAAATTATTATAGGGCAGCTCCAAATAGTCTCATGAGGGACTTAACTTACCAGATGTCTGCTGAAAATACAATAGCAGAGAGGAAACAGTGCAGAAGATTTCTGGAGTGTATAGAAGATAACTTGCTGACACAGCTGGTGAGTGAGCCAAAGAGTGAAGCCACCCCACTGGAGCAGTTATTTGTGAATAGGGAAGGACTCTTGGGTGATACAATCATTTGAGACTATATTGAGCAAATGATCATGAAATTATAATTTTCAATTCTTGAAGAAATAAGGAGGAAGATCAATAGAATTGCTACCATAGATTTCTGGGGGGGCAGACATTGGCCTGTTTAGGACACTGGTTGATGAAGTTCCTTGTGAAGCAGTCCTGAAGGGCAGAGGAGTCCAGGAAGGCTGGACATTCTTCAAACAAATCCTTAAGGCACAGGAGCACTCTGTCCCAGACATGACATCAAAGTGTGCCAGATGAGATCTAGATTGAATATTAGGAAAAAAATTTTCACAGAAATAGTTGTCAGGCACTAGAATAGCTGCCCAAGGAATCACGTAATCACAGAATGTTAGGGGTTGGAATGGACCTTCAGAGACCATCAAGTCCAATTCCCTTGCCAAAGTGGGATCACCTAGAGCACACTGCACAAGGAAGCATCCAGGTAGGTTTTGAAAATCTTCAAAGAGCAAGACTCCATCACCTCTCTAGGCAGACTCAGTTCCACTGCTGTCACCCTCACTATAAACAATTGTCTCCTCATGTTGAGCTGGAACCTTCTGTTCTAGCTTGCACCCATTACTCCTTATCCTATTACTGGGCATGAGCAAAAAGAGACTGCACCTTCATTTTGACACCCACCCCTTAGCTATTTATAAATGTGGATAACATTCCCTCTCACCCTTCTCCTCTTAAGGCTAAACAGCCCCAGGTCTCTCAGTTTCTCTTCATAGGAGAGATGTTCCAGTTCCACAATCATCCTCGTAGCTCTCTCTCTCAACTCTCTCCAGCAGAGAAGTTCCCTCTTGAACTGGGAAGCCCAAAACTGGACATAGTATTCCAGGAGTGGTCTCACCAGGGCAGAGTGGAGGGGGAGAGGAACCTCCACAGGCCTGCTGGACTTTGGCCCTCTTGGCCGCAACAGCATGTTGCTGTCCCATGGAGAACTTCCTGTCCACTAAGACTCCAAAGTCTTTCCCCATGGAGCTGTTTTCCAGCAGGACAATCCCTAGTCTTTACTGGTGCCTGATGTTGTTCCTCCCCAAATGTAGGACTTTGCATTTGTCCTTATTGAACCTCGTGAGGTTGCCCTTTGCCCATCTCTCCATCCTGTTCGGATCTCATTGGATGGCAGCAGAGCCTGACAGGGTGTCAGTCACCCCTCCTGGTTCTGTATCATCAGCAAACTTGCTGAGGGTCCATTCAATCCCTTCACCCACATCATTGATTAAGATACTGAATAAAACTGGACCCAGTACAGATGCCTAAGGAACACCACTTTTCTTTAGTTTGCCTACAAGTATGTTACAGGAAACTGTATCAAAAGCCTTGCTGAAGTCAAGATAGGTGGTATCAACTGCTCTTCCTTCACCTATCCATTTGGTCATGCTTTCATAGAAAGCTGTAAGATTAGTCAAACGATTTCGCCTTAATGAGTCCATGCTGGCTACTCTTGATAACCCACTTTTCTGTGGCCTCCAGAATGAGCTGCTCCATCACCTTTCCAGGGATGGAGGTGAGGCTGACTGGTCTGCAGTCCGGCTCTTCCTTCTTGTCCCTTTTGAAGACTGGAGAGACATTGGCCTTCTTCCAGTCCTCAGGCAACTCTCCTGCTGTCCATGATCTTTCAAAAATTATGGAAAGTGGTACAACAGCAGCATCAGCCATCTCACTCAGCACTTGTGGGTGCACCTTATCAGGGCGCATGGATTTGGCCATTTTTATGGTGACTGAACTGTGTTCAACAAAAGAGTGCCCCCACAGACATGCTTAGAGCCTTTCTGGGCCTCACATAAAATACTACATAAAAAAAGAGATGCTGAATGTACAGAAATGGTCCCCTGAACTGAATTCAAGTTATCACTCTTATTATGTCAAATAAATAGATAAATTCATCAAGCCAAAGGCAAAAGACACTATGACAGATTGTTCTGAGCAACAGCACTGCTACTCCTTGCTGAGGTAAAACAACTATCACACAGAAAGGTTTTGAGTTGAGTATTAAAATTCAGAAATCGGGTCTTTCTCTATTTAAGCAGAGCAGCACAGTGCAGGCACTGCGATTTGACCACTGTGTATTAAGACAGATCTAAGTGATGTCCATGGTGAGTTAAATAATTGTCAATTTGTCTCTGAAAAAAGATTCAAACAGTCTGAAATGACAGACGAGTTATCTGTGTTTCAGGAAGCTTAGCCTGTGCAAGGATAAGAAAGAATGGAAACAATGACATAACCTTACCTTACCTTTTTGTGAAAATGAAAAGGTATGTGCATAACATGAAAATACACAGAATTGAACTCTGCAGACTTATAAAACAAGGTCATTAAATATTCTGAAAGGACAATTGACTGTAGAGCTGCTTTCAATTATTTTTTAATGGATCAGCTTGTAATTGTGTTTCTCTGCTCATCAAAAATGCTGGTTAAGTTTTCTGTTGACTGTACAATATAGATAAAATCAGAAGCAGTGCATTTGTTGTAACACTGAAAGAATATTCTAACTGATACGGTGGGTTTGCTGCCAGTTGGTTCTTCTGTCAACCAAAGCTTTCTGTATGTCTTTAACACTAAGCTATCTTCAGAGGAGATTGCATTTTGTAAATTATTTAATATATGTTATATGGTTACTTATCTAAGTAGAGGTTGCTTGGGAAATCGCATATAATAATACAGATATTGCATCATGCAGTTCAGAGTTCTATAACACCTACATTAGGTGGCTTTGTTTGCCAAAGCAGCCACCAGTTAGAGCAATCTCAATGTCAAATAACTGTATGTGGGATAATACTAACACTAGTTCCTCATCTAAATTATGCATTCATCCACTGGCTATAAGTAAAGAGTAAACAGACTTGATCATACTATTAAGTCAGGGTGATTATGAGTGACCAACATGACATGGCTGTTAAAAAGTAAAAGTAGAAATGTAGGATGCACTACATAGTCTTAGGGTGCATTAGGCATTCATACGCAAAGTAGAAGTAAAAGCTCAATCTTATGCTCTTTTCAATGACTTTCAAGGAAAAAAATACGAAAACAAGTACAAATAAGAACAAAAAAACATACAAAAAAAAGAATGCACTTTGCATAAGGAAGGAGACATGCTGTGAATGATTGGGATTAACAAGGAAGGAACGGAGCTATTAAACAACTATTAAACAGAGCTGTCTAGTTGACAAGTTACTGAACATGAGCCAGCAGTGTGCTCAGGTGCCCAAGAAGGCCAATGGCATCCTGGCCTGCTTCAGGAATATAGTTCCCAGCAGGAGCAGGGAAGTCATTCTCCCCCTGTATTCTGGACTGGTTAGGCCACGCCTTGTGTACTGTGTCCAGTTCTGGGCTCCTCAATTTGAGAAAGATATTGAGGTGCTCAAGCATCTCCAGAGAAGGGCAACAAGGTTGATGAGGGGGTTGGAGCACAAGCCCTGTGGAGAGAGCTTGAGGGAGCAGGGGTTGTTCAGCCTGGAGAGGAGGAGGTCCAGGGGAACCCTTATTACTGTCTACAACTACCTGAAAGGAGGTTGCAGCCATGTAGGGGTCAGTCCCTTCTGCCAGGCAACCAGTGACAGAACAAGAGGACACAATCTCAAGTTGCAACAGGGCAGGTTTATGCTCGATGCTAGGAAGACGTTCTTCACAGAAAGAGTGATTGGCCATAGGAATGGGCTGCCCTTGGAGGTGGTGGAGTCACCGTCCCTGGAGGTGTTTAAAAAGAGGCTGGATGAGGCACTTAGTGCCATGGTTTACTTAATTGGAAGGTGTTAGGTGATGGGTTGGACTCAATGATCTTGAAGATCTTTTCCAACCTGATTAATTCTGTGATTCTGTAAAGACCAATGCAATTGTAAGGTCAATAGGACATATGTAAGTATGCTTGACTGCAGTCCATGCACACTACTTCCATCCTATTTTTCTCCAAAAATGCAGTTTTCTAATTTTAGTCTTTCTGATTATTTAAACACACACATTCCTTAATTTAAGTAAGCTTATATTTTCAAAGTTAAGAGTGATGAATAATATTAACTCTATTGACTCATCTGTAGGAAAAGTAGTTTGGAATAAAATGGGACATATTGGAGAAAGATTCAAGAGAAAAAGAAAAATCAGGTAGTGAGCTACTGGTTTAAAATAAACATTGCTGCACTGGTTTGAGGCTAATTGGAACATTTTAATGAAAAAAAAATAGATTATAGGCTGTGAAAAGAAAACAATGGTGATGTCTACTTCACTCATAGGCTTGCTGAGATGTATAAAAACAAGGACACAAACATAGAGAAGACAGAGTTGCTCTCTGTGGGAATCAGTGTGTCTTCTCCCGGGGCTTCTGCTGTGTAACCCAACTAATCATTCTGCTTCTAATCCCCCTCGACGATCCTCCAAACTCACCTTGCATGTAAGGCAGACCCTGGGATAAGGTAGAGGGGTGAAAAGAAGGTGGAAGGGTGGTTGGGAGACCCTCCTGGGGACTCTGTTTTCTGGAAGTGGTATTGTGTTTCTCTATTACCTTTAACTTACATATTTCTGTAAATACTTGTGTGTATATATATATATATGCTTGTAAATTGTGCTAAGCTGTAAATATAGTTCAACTTCCAGCAGGTTGAGTCTAGTCTGGGTACTTTTCAAAGAGTAGGGGTGCCGGTAACCCCCAAACCATCACAATTGCAAATACCTAAGCCATTGAAATGCATTGGTTTATGTCTTTTGTTATTATTCGATCTCAGAGAATATTTAAATTTCTATCTCATTTACAAACAATGTGAAAATATAATTCTTCATACCTATTTCCATTTGGCATTTTTGGATTCTGAGCAATAGATCAATCTTTTATTTGAAAATAATCTAATTCAAAGAAAGCTGATTCTCATTGCAATTGGTATTCTGGTACCTTTAAAGACAAATTCTTGGTCTCTTACTGGAAAAGTTTTATAATTCTGAAATTCTGTAGATTTCAGTGGTTTAGTTCCTGGTTCACATATGCTAAAACGAGAGGGAAAGTGCACCCTTCAAGCCCTGAAAATGTTTATACATGTTTCCCTTGCTTTAAAAAAAAACAAAACAAACAAAAAAAACAATTAAAAAAAAATATAATTTCTTCTCCTTCCATGCTCCACACAGATACTCTTAGTTGCCTAGAACTGGACCCAAAGACTCTCTCAAGTCAAAGTTATGTCAATAGTTGTTTTTGTAATGTTTATGATGGATTTTGAGCTGTGTCAAGAGAGATAAGAATTTATTTGAAAAACAAAGTACATGGTTTGACCTAAGAAGTAAATAACAGAATGGTTGTAAAGAAATGTTTTCAAGACTTGCAATCTCTTATCATTCTTCCTATCCACTTTTAGGTCTAAGAAGTGATGGTGTGCAGAAGCTGTTAAAATAGCAAGACCAGTAATCTCTGTTCAGTTACAATTTCAGTTACATCATCCGAATTGTATTCATCAGCCTATTTTGGTTTTGACAAATGTATTCTGCTACTTATTCACTAAGTCATAACAAACCCAAAAATCCATAATGTATCTCAAACAAAATCACATTTCAAGAGCATTATATTGCAAGTTTTCTTCAAAGCAGTAGATATAAGAGGCAATGATTTTTGATAGCTGAGCACTTGATCAACTGTCAGATGAAGGAATCACATCAATACCAACCTGTTTGACATAGTCTGACATGCAGTGACATTTTTCATAGGAGTCTAGTGAGTGATGCTGCTTTTCTAATAGATTTGTCCCATTTGGGCTGGCAACAATGAATCAAGAAAGTTGTGTAGACAAATCTCTGCTGATCAGTTGAGAAACATGAATGAGGAAACCATTAGTGCTGGAAAATCCTACAAGGTAGACCAGGCTGTGTTTTCCTGGTTGACTTCTGATGGGGTTGGAGAACAATTTTCAACAGCTGCTCAGTTTATAGGGCTGTACAAAGAGACTTGCTCCTATGAGTGGTGGCTCAGTAACAATCCACTGATATTTTTTTGGCCACAGTGCATGATATATTGTGGTTTGTGCTTTGAAACTCTTTCAGAAGCTTGTTTACCCTGTGTCCTTTCACATTTGTATCAAATAAAAATGTTGGAGGATCTTTTTTTTTAAAAAAGTCTTGTGTCCCAACAGCAGTGGTTGAACAGAGTAACCTCAGAACAGTCCTAGGAATTGTTTTTTTCATTAAAAATAAACAAACAAACAAATAAAATATATTTTTTTTAAAAAAATGTAAACTGCAATCCCCTGCTACTTATGTATAAGTTTTTTATTGCATTGTTGATGTTGACCAAGATCCAGGTCCATTGTACCCTTTTACAAAATGTGGTTTTGCTGCTACAGTAAAGTGCATCTGTCCCCCCAATTATGCAAAGCAAGTAGCTGACTGAAAAAGTACATAAAAAATGGAATTAGGATTTTTTCAGTCATTTATACAAGAAATCCCAGCATGAAATAAATGTTTGTTTTGTAGTAGAGGTAGTATTATTACCACTACTACAGGAAATCAGACCTTTGTGTATGTATCAGAATACAATTACCATAATATAAAACTTTCACTTGTTATATTGTCCATTACCTCAGTAACCATTAACAACATCACAGAGAGTGAGATATGACTTATTCAGTCATATTCAGGTCATTTAGATATTATAGAATTACAGAATGGTTTAGGTTGGAATGGACCTTAGAGATCATCTACTCAAACTTCCCCAACATTGGTAGGGATGCCTCTCAGCTAAACACAGCTGCTCAAGGTCTCATCCAGCCTGGGCTTGAACACCCTCAGGGAGGAAGCATCCACAGCCTCCCTTGTCAACCTATTCCAAAGTCTCACCACTTTCATACTGAAGAACTAACTTATCTGTCCTTGAAATAGGCTGATGGACAAGACAAGCTCTTGAAGCCACTTCTATCCCCAGTGTTTATGATTCCATGACATGTGACAGAGTACCATAGCTCTATGCCATTCACATCACTAAAATCCCCATCAGAACCTCAAGTCTCACTCTGAATATCTAGACTGAAGAGAAATGTGCCATTTTGTTTTAGAATCGCAGGCCTGCTTTTGCTGCACACCTTCTAAAGAGGAAGAATGCTTTCTTAACTTCACTGGCGTATAATCACTGAAACTCAGCATTTTTTCAGACATTTTGGACATATTTTCAGGAGCTGTTTTAACAAAACCTCAATAAACTTTGTGTAACAAATTCTGGTTCTGCAATATGCAGAACCTGGGGCAGAACTAAACAAGGGAAAAGATGCTTCCAAAGAGCACTAATTTGTTGGTATTACTTCAGGTGTATACTTCATAAATCTGAATTAAACACCTAAAATATCCATATAGTAGATGAGGTGGTACAGAAATGTTTTCACAGTATTTATGCAATGAACAGAAAAAGCTTCAGGTTCTGGAATAGATGCATCTTAAATACTGCTATTTCCAACTCATATTCTCTGACGAGAAACATCTGTTCATTCAAGACGATATTGTGGATTCTTACCTTTGTAAAAAGATGATTTGCCAGACTACACAGGATGTGCCTAACAATATTTGAATAGTAGCTGGATTTTTTTGCCAGGAATTGAGCCATGTGGTATGTAACTACATTGTATGTAAATCCTCCTACATGTGAAAGTATCACAAATCACATCTTCTCCCTGCCTGTGTTACTGTTCCAAATGTGAGTCCAGCAGTAAATCCACATATTAAGCAGGTATGCTCTATTTCCCATGAGGCAATGTACAAACAAGATTATGATTTCATGAAAGTGAGATAGAACAGTCCTGGATTTCTCAAGTTCTTAATTTACCTTGCTTTTAAAGATTCCTTGACACTATCTTTCAGTAGTTCTGAAATAGGTCTCCTTTTCAGTAAATATACAGATTTTTAAGTAAGTATTGATTTGGAGATAGCTTCCTGCTCACTTGCTTGCTCTAAGTACCTATGAACCTTGCACTCTCTGCTGTACAATATTACAGTTACAACAGGAAGGTTGGAGAAACTGCCCTTCTCATGGTTTCTTTAAAGACAAAAGAAAATAAATAAAAGTAAATAAAGTAAATTGTGATTGACATTCTCTATTTTCACTCACAATTCTCCTTACTATCAGTGGGCAGCTCTGCCTTCCCTAACTGTGCTTTTAAATTAATATGACAACATTGCACATGTACAGTGTTTGTAAGGTTTCTTCTGAGCATTCACAGTGCCCATGCACTGAAATTTCTACTTTTGTGAATCCTGAACAAGACCAAATGTTAATCAGATGGCTGAACACTGTTGAGCATAGGTAGCTTTGTCACTGCAAAACCTGAAGCCCTGGGATATTTCACCATCTTAAATTTTCCTACACTCTCAGACACTAGGTAGACATAGTATTTTCGTGGATGCAGTTTTGGACTCGCATTCCTAAATCCCATTCAAGTTTCACTCTAGTTGCACAAACACTTTTTCTTAATGTGGCCACTTGAAAATATGAAATGAAATTAGACTAAATTAAAATTATATATGGCAAATATGCACAACTACTGGGAATGGGAAACCCAGGCTAAAAATAGAGAATATTAATATGTATAATAAACGTCAGTGAATAACTTGCTCACTTAGAACTGAGTTTGGGCATGACAGCTGCCAAGTCACACATTTTGCCAGTCACACATGCCCACTATTATTACAGGTTCATCTATATCCCTGAGTATTTCTGGTTTTCTGGATTTCTGGCACACAGACTATTAAAACAGAAATGTTAAAAAGTGGGATGTTTTATTAAAGCTTTTTACAAATCCTGCACTTTGATTTCTTGCTTTTTCAATGTTATAATACTGATCTTGCACATTGAGGAAAAGCAGTGCATACTTCAGAATGTACTACTTTGGGAATAATCTCTTAGAACATATTGTTCTCTGGATAAAAAAGAAAATAACTTTAGGCACAGTGTAACAGGCATCCGAGTGTATTTTCTAAGGCATTATTCTTGGCTTTGGAAAAGAGCAATATTGCAGCTAATAATCAGTGTTTCCCTGGTATGTGGTTTCCAAACATTTACATCAGTACATAGTGCCTTCTCTAAATTAACTTTGCTACAAGGAAGATAGATAATTAGAGAACAAATGCAAGCAAGCCTCCAAATGGCTGCTTAGCGTGAGTAAAGTATGAAACATTATCAAGCAACAGCAAAGGTCACAGACCTTTAAGGTATTTTAGTGATCATTCAATCTGGTCACTTGCACAACAAATGCATGGCCAAAGAAACTATCAGTCATCAGCATAAAATTCCTACCCTGTGCCCAAAAACTCTATTTGAAATATTTAGATTTATCAGATGTGATAGCTGTAATCATCTGATTTGATAGCATTAAACACAGAGTTCCTTTTCATCTGGGATTAAATATGTGGGGAAAACACATTATGAAACAATTCAAATGCTATTANTTGTTTTATTTTTATCTATGGAAATATTATATTACCAAGAAAGACTGCTGAATGAGAAGACATGCACTAATTTTCTAAGTCTTTTGCAGAAAACTAATATTCTTAAGTCCCTGCATTACTTCATACTTCTATCATTATGGAGCCATTTGGGTTGAAGGATAGGGAAATATATGAGTTTAGACTGCCTCACTGTTACGGAAATTAATAATCAAATATGAATTAGGAATATTACTTTTGGAATTAACATTAATTTTTATTATTAATACTAAGAAATTCTGGTAAATTCCCTAAGATTCTTTTGGATTTTTAATTGACAGGAAGTAGTTGCACAAAGGGTATTTACTAATAATTAAACAGTTTAAACAATCAGAACTTGGAAAATAGGAATGCGAAAACAGGTTTAACTCTAACTACGCTCATGGAGCCTTAGCATTAACTCAAGCATATGTACTCACAACGTGTTGATCCCTGAGTAAGTCTCCTGTACAAAGATGCTTCCAAAACCCACTGTTATGACCCCAGGGTTAAAATAAAAAATATTCCAGGCAGATGGAAGAAAAAGAAGAGAACTTAGTTGCTGCAAGCTGCAAACACCTGGCCACCATGATTCCTAGTTAAAATGAGCTGCAAATAGGGTGCTCCTCCAGGCAGACGGTCAGCGCTGAAAGGCATGGCTTCTAAATCATCTCCCCATTAAATATATTATTTTGAAAATGAAACTGGTCAATAGGCACTAGCAATTGTTGGTTTGGCCAATGAACTCAAAGCTTCATGTGACTATGCAGGCATGTAGAGGGGCAGCACTAGACACCTGACTTGGTGGTGCTAAGTTCCTAGACCTCAGGGCACAGTTTTGCTGAAGCCAAATGCTCCATTGTTTGACTGCTCATCCACTCAACTCCTGGACCTTGCAACATGGGAGGAGGAGAGCAGTGGCAAACCTGTCTAGCAGGATTCTTGCCCTACCAGGGTGCTCACCTCAAAATATCCTGACAGGAGTACCACAACTTAGACAGCTAAAAGAAAAAATGTTGAAATCATACAGGTTCAAAAATCTTCAATTGATTTCTTTCTTTTGAGTGAAGAGAAAATTGAATACAAAATATTCAAGACAGCTAATAAATTTGGTTTTTAACTGTTATTTTTCCCTTATCCAGAAAGCAATTTTAAGTGAAAAAGAAGACAGAAAAGAATGAATACTATTTCTGCATTTTTTTAGAAGTCAATTAAGGGAAAAAGGATGTCATATAATTTATTTGGCTGCTCAAAGACCGATTAAATAGGGAATTCCAAATATTCATGCCAGCAATGGAACATACAGGTATTAGATAGTCCAAAACTGTTCATATCAAAGCTCTGGATGCAAAATTTGATTAACCAAATGACAGAAATTATAGTCCAGCAACCAGTGAACATGTCCTGACTTGTTTTGATAATGATATTATTCAGCGCAAAGCACTAATTTAGACTCTGTCTTGAAGTGCATTGGCAGTCAGTCAGTTCCACAACTATACACGGGATATCACAGCAAGTCTTTCTGTGTTTATTTTGCTGTATAGCTTCTTTTGATTGTTTTAACACAAAGTACAGAAAATGCCATTACCTGGTAATGCAGCCAAACTTCGCAAATAATTTCAAATAGAGAAAAAAATGCCTTCCTTTTTCATCAGTAATTTCATATTTGATTTACAGAACAGAGTCTCTTCTCATTTATTGCACTGCAGATTAACGATTCTCCTTAACCTAGACTGACATACTGAAGAAATTGTAAGCTCACATTACAATCTGAGTAGGATCAGAACTCCCTTTTATTGAAACAGTCTTTCTGAAATACTTGATTGTAGTGTGGCACTTATCAAACTATAATTATCAACATGGAAGAACATCCTACATAGCACTTTCTAAATGCAGTTTGCTTAGGTAAGAGCATTAATGACAGTATCAGCAATAAAAATCTCCTGGCACATTGGGTACATGCACAGAAGGAGACATTTGGCTGCTCAAACAGGATTTATGCATATCTTTAGAGTAACCTGCATATTACTAGTTAGATGCTTATCACAGCTTGAGAACTCTGGCCCAGACTCATCTCTATATTTGGATGACATTGGTGCAAGTCATCTTAGTCTTGTCATGTGAGGAAGGCAAAGAATGTGTCTCTGACACCTGGTCCCTGACCTGGGAATGCAGTCTTCACGAACTGAATGTGCAAAGCAAAGCAAACCATGCTACCTTAAAATATCTCTGCTGGGCTGAATAACTGACTTGTTCTGGTCCAGGTGTGTATCCCCATGGTTATGGATATGGCAAAAAGGATATTTGTATTAGTCAGTGAAATATTTGTGCCATAAATATGCAAATCAACAGTGCTAATGGAAAAAAATTAATGGAGGTGATAATGATCATCAACTTAGTTGTTCATACTGCTCAAAAAAAAATTTACATTTGAGTGGGATTGTTATTACATTTTAATTGCTGTTTATGAGTTTTATTGATTTAATGCTGACATATGTAGGAGACTAACATTTAAAACAGAGAATAGTGGTTGTTAAATTCAAACTGATGTAATATTACAGCACATCAGGAGATTTCTTTGTTATTTTTTGTCTTGGCCATGTTCAGAGGTCATTCATTGCTCTCTAAATTAGCAAGCTTATTGCAGTCCCATTCAAGGTTATATAACTCTCCAAACATAATTGTTCTGTGTATAATACTATCTAACAAGTAATTATAACTACTAGTTGGCCCCAGATGGTAATATGCTTAGGAAATTCATACATTTGGGCTTGTCAGTTTCAGTTAAAATCATCTGAGAAAATGCCCGACTTAAGAGAGTGATGAAAGAGAGTGATTCACATGCAAATAGTTGTATAGGAAGTGCTTCTCTTTAAAAAATGAATAATTTGAAACATAAATATTTTTAAATTCACAATTCACATATTAATGTCTCATGATACGGATTTGAGAAAACATGATAGTGATAACATTTTATACAGTACTGAAAGCTCAACTCTTGGAGCACATGCCAGGTGGCAGAAGCTACATGGTTTGCATCTATTTTAAACTAAATTACTACTTTGAAGTCAATAATTGTATTACCATCTTGTATACCAAAGGAAGCCATTTCTAGCATCTAATCTTGCTTAATATCCACTTAACTTTCAAAATAATGAAAGTCTTTTCATTTAATCAGTCCTGCCTTCAAAGAAGACTTTCTTCAGTACATTGGATAATGTTGTTTGAGTTTCCCTCCCTTGAGTTTTAATAGCATCAAGATGCTATGTTTTTCTAACCCTTGCATAACAAAGTAAAACTAATCAATAACCAGCCAAGAAATAAAAAACTAAGTATCAAAGAAAGATCTTCAAGATGCAAAGAGCAGAAGCCTGGTAACTTGAACACTGAAAAATCACTAGAGCAGTAACTTGAGAATTGAGTTGTTAAGCTAATTAAGGTGTTGCTTTAGTGAATGTTTTAGCACTGACTTTAGCCCAGAACACATATCACAGAAGAAATGGAAGTTCTCATGACTCAAAGTTATTTGTGAAGCTTTTCATATTTGGGATGTTTAACAGGATCAATCACCATTGCACCAGAACAGGTAGTGCCAAAGAATAATCCCAATTAACACTCAGAGGCAAACAGGCACCAGATCTCTTCAGCAGATTCACAGCTACATACAGCTACCTGCATGTCACTCAATACTTTTATGTCACAAAGCCAGGCCTTGTATGGGCCCTTTGCCATTCTTCCACTAGCTAAGCTCACCAGGACTTTAAAGCTTGTTATATTTATTTAGATTTTGTACCAAAGTAAACAGGACTGGTCTAAAAGTCTAAGAATGTAAACCTGTGACCACATGGTATCATAAGATACCATTTCTCCAGAAGACAACCTGAGAAAGTTGGAAAACTAATAAGAATGTTACATTTAAAAATGCACACTTGTAATTTTTTCATTCTTCTAGTATACACAGTGTGGCATAGAGTCTTTTGAAATGGTATGTTAATTTCCAGAAGTAATTTTTCTGTACTAGAAAAATTCTTTTTGCATTGTTTGTTGTCCAAAAATACTGTCTTTCCTTCACCAGTCCTCCTCCTGTGAGCTCAGAAACATCAACTGTACTAATATTTCATATTTTTTTCCAGCTCTATCATCATGGAAGGACTAAAGAGGCCAGAATAGGCCCAAACATGTCCTGGCTTGCCCAGACATGTTGCCTTGCCCCTCCTGCCTCTTCTGGAGTGAGAAGAGATGCAGGAAAAAGGACAAAGAACCTGGAGCCACCGAGTCTAAGGACCCTGGCTTGCCTAGACTTGTTTTACTCCTGTTTACATACTGTGGTAAACAAGGTACATACACTTGGCTTGTGTCTGCCTCATGCAATGCCTACATTTTCCCAATTTGGGTAAAAGCAAGCCCTAATCACCTGATATGGTTAAGATTGGCAAACTGCCATTCTGATTGGCTAATCTGTGTCCAAAGGCCCGTTAGACTTGGCTACATTGATAAAAAGAGATGACACAGTTAACACAACCGTTCTCTGCTGTTATATTTGTGCTTGCTGCTGCTGCCATTGCTTTTGCCTTACTGTGCTCTCTGCTTCTAGCAGTGATTTTACCATTGCTTTCTGCTGTTGTATCCTGCCATGCTCTGCTAATGTATAAGCTAGCTCTGCTACAAGCTCTGATGCTTTGGGCTTGTCTACCTGGAACTGCCTCAAGTTCACCAGGGAATAGGCACCAAATGCTTTCACATGATAGGCTTGCTTAGCCAGCATGCCACCTACAAGTCTTCTGCCAAGACTACACATCTACAAGACATCCTGCCTACTCCTCTGCAAGTCTTCTGCCGAGTTCGGAGCCAAGAGGAACCAGGACCAGGTCAGAGACTGTCTGCTTCTCTCCCAGCACCCCTGCTAAGAGCCTGGGAAGATCAGAAGCCTCAACAACTAAGACACCAACAAAATTCCCTGCAAGTGTTTGGGTCCTGTCTGGAAACCGTAGTTAGCCCCGCAAGTCAGGAAATAATATTTTGTGAGTAAATATTCAAAAGCCTCTTTAGCAAATAGCAAAACTCTGTGATTGAATCTAATTGAATCCTAGCCTCCTGCTTTAGCAGAAAGGAGCTTCCTGAGTCCATCTAGGGGGCAAGCAGTATAATTAACCACAAGAACTTCTCTACCAGTTCAATTAAGTTTAACGTTTGCATCATTGCTAGTAATTTGTTAAGTGTTCTAGATTCTGTTATTCCTTTATATAATGTTTTCATGACCATTGAGAAGAACCAATTATTATTAAAAATTACCAGGTGGGTAGCAAGAGTCCTCAGTATCAAAATTAATAAACAATATTAATTTTGGAACATCTTATCCTGCATTCATTAATTACATTCCATTACACCTACTCAGGAGGAGTTTTGAATGCCCTTGTGTCTCATAATTTTCCTTCACATTACATTTCAGAAGAATGAATAATCTCCTCTGCCTTTTTGAGATGTATCTTGAATAACTTCATCCTAGCAAAACCTGTCATTTATGAATAGCTATAACTACAGTATCAAAACATTCTTCCTGCTGAATTTGCTTTTTCAGTTTTCAGAGACATCACCTTTACTTAGAAAAATAAAGGAACTGGCTGAACTATAATGACTGCTCAACTTTCATGTGTAGGTTGATGAAAAGCTGGTGGATAGTCTCTACCTAAAATTAAAAAAAAAAAAAAAAACCCAAAAAAAACCCCACCAAAAACCAACACCACCAAAACCAAACCAAACAACAAAAAAACCCCACCCTTTTGTCTGAGATATTTCCTGTTATTATTTGGTTTTCCTTGTGAAAATTACAAAATATGCATTCAGTGCATACTCCTCTGCAGAAGTATATATGCTGCTGTATGCTTTGTAGTAGTTCTATACTCATTCTTTAGGTGTTTCTTAGTTCCACTGATTGAGCTTTTTTTTGTTTCATGCACCTTGTAGTTGCTGATTCACCTTAAAAGAAACTTAAATAATGTGCTACACAAAGGAGTATGTGTACAGGAGAGTCACATCACTGCACTTTTACATGGTTCTGGTCCTGAAAAGAAACCTCAATTTTTTCTGTATTCTCTAGGTCCTTGAAATCAGCTTGTTGAGTTATGTTCAGTTTATAAATTGTTGCACAGCTTACTGTACAAAAAACTGCACCATTATCAGCATATATAGTAGATCCAGCTACTCAGGCCCACATTAAATGTCTAAGTTCCTTTATGGCAGAAAAATATATTTAGTGAAATCAATAGGAGAGTTCATTATAGGATCTTTGTAGTCTATAGGATCTTTGTAGTCTTTGAAATTCATTACTATCCATAGAGTTAGCTGGATCCAGCCCCTGATAAGGCTATCCCATAAGTAACTTACAGAGAAGAGAAAATTTCTATCATTACAAGATTTTTAAAGGGCAGACATACAATCATTGAAGACAGAAACAGAAGAATATTTGAAACTTTCAGCTGCCTGAAAAAATTTATTTTGTTGTGAGATGCCCAAATCTAACACTGGTTCACCAATAAAGTGTAAGGTGATAGCTCAGTACAGTATCATTGCAAGAAATAATATGTGTTCACTCAAAATATGCTCTGACTACAAAAAAATAAAAGAAGTGTCAGATAATAATAGTCACAGCAAAGTGTGGAGCATATTTTTCCTCAGAAAATTTCCAAGTCCTAATGGTGCAGTTGGTAAGCCCACACTGATAACAACAAACTCTTACTGGTGTGACTAACCATATCTATGTCTTCAACTTCATTATCAATTTCACCTTGAGTACACAGCTAATAGAAAAGTTGTGGGGTTTTTTTCTGGACTGATTATAACTTTGAAAGACATATTTTCACTGGATAAAAAAAAAATTTAAATGAGTACAAGACTCTGTTTTGGTAATATGCAGTTTTTATAAACAGGCACATTTTCATTTAGGCTTGGTTCCACATGCCACGTTTTAGCCATGTTTGTAACTGAGATAGGGGCACCTGTAAGTCCAACACAAGGTTTCCTCAACAAGTGTTAATGTTACTAAGAATAGAAGATTTCCTTTGAAAGTTAAGCATAAGGAAGGTACATAACAGAAAGGGAGTTATTTAAATGCTTTGAATAATTTATTTGAGATTTACCCATACCCATACAGGTTCACTCAGTTCAAATAACAGAGCACATCTCCTGTACAGTGCTTGCGGGCACTATTCAGATCTTTAGTGCAGTACACTATGAATATTTTCTAAAGTTAATGAAGCATTCTTCTTTCATAACAGGAAACTATTCTGGTACCAAGAAAAAGTAGATGCATTCAGTTGCATTTTTAGAGCTTTCAGCTGAATCAGTTGTTAAGTAAGCATAATCTGCAGTTTTTGCTCTCTGCTGGTTATTCTAGCTTAAAAAACAACTAAACCGTTACAGTGTCTGGAGAAAATATACAGTAAAAAGCCCAAGGATGATACTAGAAGCTGCTTTTGTTTCTGAAGTAGGGTCAGAAGCTGCCATCTGTTTCAATATATGTGACAAATGACAAACTTGAAGACTACAGGAGGCTTGATTCTTTTAGCTACAACTATAAAGGGATCTAAGTCACTGTTTCATTTTGACTTTGTGAAATCTATACCATGCTGTCAGCCTACACCCAAGTCCAGCCTTTCATCTAAGTAAAACTAGATGCAGCAAATGAGTCAAGTCAGGGTTATAATGTAGGGTAGAAATTGTGGATTTGGGATCCCACTTGGAGCCTCTCTCTGGGAGTGCACAGAAGATTCCTCTTGTATTAGATAGCACATACAAATTTTGACAGCAATGAGGTAAAAGAAAGGCACTGGGCTTTTGATAGTGGTGTTGTAAAGCAGAGAGAGTCAGAAGAGAGACAGTTCTCCTGCAATGAAAAAAAAACTGCATTCAACTCAGTTTGAGATTCAAATACCCATCAGGAGTCTGCAGCTATGCTTACTCTTTGGGACACAGTCTGTTCTACAGGCCTGAAAACAAGTAGCACAATACAACATGGGCAAGCACAATCTAGGACAGAACAAACTGGCACAGGCCACGATTTTGCCAAGGAGCTTACAGATAACGATGTGTCAGTGCACAATTTGTGCCTTGGTGTGATGATTTTATTTACCATAGAAGTAGTTTGTGCGACTATCTTAGAGAGTAAGAACTCTACTATGCTATGCAAGACAATATTACTGCTATGACAGCTCAATACAGCAACTTAATACAATTATGAAATGCATTTGCAAATTAAAGTGTCTGAAGACTCATGGAAATAATTTCCTTTAGCCTTATGAAAAATAATCCCTTAAACTGGATGTTGGGTAACTGGTAAATAGCAGGCCAATATAAAAAAATACTAAATCATAGTATGGAAATTATCATTGCATAATTGTCAGGAAGAGGCACTAGAAGGACTTATTTTTTTAATAAGTTATTAATATACAAAATTACAGGAATCACAATCATTTTCTTTTGGATTGAAGTGGTAATATCAGGCTATGCAAAATGTTTATGAAGGTTGAAAAAAATTGTGACATCTTTCAGGAAGGCATTCTGGTGGCATGCTCTTCTGGGAACACATAAGAGCTATGTCATTCAGATAAGTCACTGAGAATCGAGTCTAAATTCTCCAGCAGTTTACTAAACTAGTGAAGATTATCCCTTGTTGTGAAGATCAGTAATAATGAGCAAGAAAACTGAGAAGGCAGTAACAGTCTGTCTATCAGAGGGCATCCAAGACAAAGTTAAGATGATTTTTATGAGTTCTTTTATGGACATGTGGATGCTACTTGTGGAATTACAAGTGATGCATCAATAGAAGTCAATTCATATTACTATTTCAACTGTGCAATTGATGAATGATACAGGACATCACAAGATGGTAATGACTACAAGCAAGACATTACTCCTGTCTTAAGGCAATTCAAAGCAAGACATGTTAATTTTTGGCCCATGGTAACTATTTGAAGTTTATCCAATTCTTAAGGGTCACATAAACCCAGAGCAATTCTTAATTTCTGGTGATGCCAATTGATAGCTGTTACCTACGGGTGGTTATGTAACGGCACTGTAAAGAAAAAAAGCCATCAGCCCTCACTATTGGAAAGGTTTAACTGACATTGAGGTTCACTGAAGGCACATTGATGTCACAATCAGTCTGTGTTCAGAAAAAGCTGTGCCCACCCCAGCAGTATGCTGCTGTGCAAAGACAACAACACTTCCCTTCCAACAGCTGCAGCTACTGCACAAATATCAGTAGTACAATGGTTATTATAAGTCATACAAAAGTAAGGTAAAAGTTTGAAAACACACAAACCTGTCATCCTAATCATTGACCTCTCATATAAGAGTCAGCTGAACTTACCCCAGTCCTTCTAGTGAAAGAAAGGTGCTAGTGTCATCAGACACACTATTGCAGTGTTTCATTGGTTTTACTGATATCAAACCTGCATATTTCTTTCTGCAATTTAGTAAAACACACTTGGTTGTAGCAAGATTTTTCTGTTCATCAATCTCTGACTGCTGCTGCTAGGTCACCCAGATGGAGACTTCAAAGTTATACAACAGGTCCTTGTGGGATGACAGAGAGGATGACACTGCATCAATCCCCAATTACTCCTTGAATCCCAGACAGATCTTTCACTTTGCTAACCAAGCCAAATGCTACAAGTTGTTCACAATGGTAACTCAGTTAATTCTTACTTCTTTTAAAATGCCATACATGTATCTAGAGACTGTTCATGAAAAAATGTTTAAAATTCCAGTATTGCAAACAATCTCCCTACTCTTGAGTACAAAAGTCAGACCTTCCTGTTTCTGGATGTACCTCAAAATTCTGGAATTTTGCTACACATTTCTACTTACATTACTTATAGAAACGATGGCGCTTTAACAGTGAGGTTTGTCTCCATAGTTGTCTTCAGAACATATTTAAGCTCATACCAAAAACCTTTAGGAAGTCAATAAAGCTACTTTCACTTCCATTATTTACCAACTTGTCTATAATTAATCTGAGTGGAATTTACATGGACTAAGAAATGGAAGAAAATTAGTATGAATGCGAAATGAAAGAAAGTAAAAAGTAATCACATGCTTAAAGAGACATGCTAGCAAGAAGCAGTTGTTGACTGAGGATAAAGATCAGGTTTGTCAAATACAAAGGCATCAGGTTTGGTACAGATATGTATATCTGAGCAAACAAACAGAAGCTTAT
Source organism: Eubucco bourcierii (assembly GCA_013396675.1). Classification (NCBI taxonomy): domain Eukaryota; kingdom Metazoa; phylum Chordata; class Aves; order Piciformes; family Ramphastidae; genus Eubucco; species Eubucco bourcierii. The sequence goes on along the minus strand of VWZE01001777.1, from coordinate 617,165 downwards.
CTGATTTGTAGAACTGTTGAGCATGAGACCTAATAGTTGATATTTCAAAGAGATGAGAAGACATACTTATTTGTCATCTAACTCTTTCAATAATAGGAGGTTTTTTTCTGTTAAATTCATTATGTTTTCATTATGTTTATATCATCAGAAGCAGTTTAAATGAGACATCCTCTCACACAGATCCATAAGCACCACTGTGTTGCATCATCCTAAACTAACTTCATTTAAATTTGAATACATCTTGGTTCATGGAAGATTCATCACTTGAGAGAACTATAAAGAAGTTGTCAGGGCATGTAGGAAGGCAACAAGGAAGGCAAAAGTCCTCTTGAACTAAAACTGGCAAAGGAAGTTAAACAGAATGAGAAAGGTTTCTTCAAACATACCAGTAGGAAAAGGAAGAATAGGGAAGATGTGGGCCCATTGCTGAATGAGGAGGCAGCCCTGATAATTGAGGATGCAGACAAGGCATGGTTGCTGAATGCTGCCTTTGCTTCAGTCTTTACACCTAAGGCTGAACTCTCCTAGGTACTCCAGATCCTGGAAGAAGGAGAGGAAGCCTGGAGAAGGGATTGCTCCCCACTGATCAATGAAGACTGGGTAGGGATCACTATTTGAACATTCACAAGTCCATGAGCCCTGATGAGATACACCCAAGGGTGCTGAGAGAACTGCCTGATGTTGTCGCTCTGCCACTCTCCATCATCTTTGCAAAATCATGGCAGACAGGAGAGGTGCCTGAGGACTGAAGGAGAGACAAAGTCACTCCAGTCTTCAAAAAGGGCAAGAAAGAGGTTCTAGGAAATTACACACCAGTTAACCTCACTTCCATCCCTGGAAAAATGATGGAGCAGCTCTTTCTGGAGGGCATCTCTAGAAATTTGAAAGAGAAAGTTATCAGTAGTCAGCATGGATTTACCAAGGGGAAATCATGCTTGACTAACCTGATAGCATTCTATGATGCCATAACTGAATGTGTAGATTGAGGGAGACCAGTGGGTGCAGTCTACCTTGACCTTAGCAAGGCTTTTGATACTGGTTCCTATGACATCCTAGTGAGCAAGCTCAGGAAGTGTGGGATGGAAGGGTAGACATTGAGGTGGATTAGGAGCTAGTTACAAGATAGAGTTCAGAGAGTGGTGATCAATGGTGCCAGATCCAACCAGAGAGTTGTGACTAGTGGAATCCCCCAGGGATCAGCACTGGGTCTGGCACTGATGAGGGGACAGAGTCTGCTCAGCAAGTTTCGTGATGACACCAAACTGGGAGGCTTGGTTGATACAGCTGAAAGTTGTGTGGCCATCCAGCAAGACCAGGGCAGACTGGGGAGCTGAGCACAGAGAAACCTAACGAGGTTCAAGAAGGACAAGTGCAGAGTCCTGCACCTGGGGAGGAATAATAAACTGCACCAGTACAGTTTGGGAGGTGATCTGCTGGAGAGCAGCCCTGTGGAGAGGGACCTGAGAGTCCTGGTGGATGAGTTGTCCATGGGACAGCAATATGCCCGTGTGGCCAAGAGGGCCAAAGGGATTCTGGGGTTGCATTGAGAGTGTATCCAGCAGATCAAAGGAGATTCTCCTCCCTCTCTACTCTGCCCTGGTGAGACCCCATCTTAAGTATTGTATTAAGTTTTGGACTCCTCAGTTTAAGAGGGACAGGAATCTGTTGGAGAGAGTCCCAGGGAGGGCTATGAGGATGATTAGGAGGCTGGAGCACATGCTTTATGAGGAAAGGTTGAGGGACCTGGGGCTTTTGAGTCTGGAGAAGAGAAGATTCAGAGGGAATTTAATAAGTATTTATAAATATCTGAGGGTTGGGCATCAGGAGTGGAGGGACAGGCTTTTCTCACTTGCTGCCTGTGATAGGACAAGGAGCAATGGATGTAAGCTGCAGCACAGGAGGTTTCACCTCAACAGCAGGGGACACAAAGCACTGGAACATGCTGCCCAGAGAGACTGTGGGTCAGAGAGGGTGTGCTGGTTTGAGGCTAATTGGAATATTTTAATAGAGAAAATTACACTGTAGGCTGTGAAAGGAAAACATCATGTCTACTTCAATCATACGCTTGCTGGAGAATTGTTTGGGAACACTAACCAAAACAATAGATAAGTGAGTCACTCTCTAGTTCTTGCTGGAACAGGAGCTGCTGGTGGGATCTAGCAGCTTCTGGGCTCTGGCTCCTCTGCTGACTAATCCTCACTAACCACTTTTCTTCTAACCCTCCTGGCTGATCCTCCTAATTTACCTTGCACGTAAGGCAAACCTTGGGGTAAAGTACAGGGGTGGGGAGAAGGTGGAAGGGTGATTGGGAGCCCCTCCTGGGGTCTCTGATTTCTGGGAGGGGAGTTGTGTTGCTGTATTACCTTTAACTTGTATATTTCTGTAAACATTCTGTATATAGTGTAAATATCTGCTGTACATTGTGCAAAGTTGTAAATAGAGCTTCATCACTTAACTTCCAGCCGACTGAGTGCTAGTCTGGGTCATTTTACAAAGTGTGGGGGGTGGGGGAACTCCCAAACCTTCACAGAGGGGTTGGACTTGATGATCTCTTTGGGTCCCTTCCAACACCTAACATCCTGTGATCATGCAATCCTGTGGTTTCCTCAGATTTATGATAGTATTGCATCTGTCAACTGCATAAACATGGACAAGGACTACTGACATGATAAACTGGGTGCTTGCTCTTAAGATCTTTGCTTTATGGCATAGTTCTTGATAAAATTAAATAAATAACACTGTATAGTATAGGTTTTACTCTCAGAAAGCACCCAAAGGTCTATTCGTGCGAGAACTGAAGAAGTTAAGATTTTAAGCACTAGCACTTCCAGTGACACTAAAAGAAGGAAATAATAGAATAAAAATCCTAGGGAAAAAAAAAATAAAAACACACCTAATAACAACTGGAGAGCAACATTCCATTCCACTAGTTATCCAGAAATCTGGTTTCCTTTGCTTTTTGTCAGGCACTTAACATTAGTACTGTTGTTAAGGGAACTTTATGAGAGTGATTAAAATAAAACTTGGAGGAGAGGTGTCACAAGAGACTTCAGCATCACCCATGAAGTCATTTATCTACTGTGAAAACACAGGTCTCTTGCTTTATTAAACATCTCTCTACAAGCTTCACTTGATGTCTCAGGCCAGATATTCCCCTGGTACAGTTCCATTGAAATGAATGGACCCATATTGATTTACACAAGCTGAGAATTTAAACCTATGAGTTTATTACAACACCACTAAAAGGGGTAATTAATTGTAGCATGGCATCACAATAGGATAATAATGCTCAGAAACCTGTTCAGAGGGGAATAGAAATATGCTCTGTCTTTATGCAAAACATTTGTTTCATGCAGACTGTCTTCTTTTCAGCTGTGGGAGGTTTTTTGTTTTTAAATTATAGATGGTAATCTTGTTACCACCTCCAGTTTACCCTGCAAATCATATCACTACAAGTCAGCAATACACAATTGTTGGAATTCTGATTGTCGCTGGGCTCCAGCTACACAAATGAATGCCTCTTTGCATGCATTCTCCATTTGACAGCATCCTACAGAAGATGTGCTCTTACTGTCCTACAGGGCAGTTGAGTCTGGCCTCTGCATACAACCACAGTCTCAACCTCCGCCCTGGCCTCAGCAGTCAGTTGCCTCTGATGGCAGCCACCTCTGACACAGTTCAGCTGTCTAAGATGGGATCAGGCTGCTGGTTCCTGGCCCTGTTTCTAACCTGCAGACTTGACCTCAGACCTGCTTTATCACGAGGGACTTGTCTAAGTTGTCACCAACCCTATTTACCATCACTTGACCGGACTTGCTCTCCTTGCTTGAGCACTGTGGGATTGTGGTTTTGCTGTCACCCTGGCACCTGGCTTGCCTTCCCTGGGGAGTAGCCCACTTTTGTTGCTTCCTGCAAAGATGAACTCTTAACTCCTGAACACACTATGCTGTTGGTAGCAGCAATAAGTGAAAGACTATATCCTGCTCTTTTTTAGAACGAAGATGAAGAAATGTGCTTTGCAGGACCATTCATATTTAATACTAAATTTAACAGGAAAGATAAAAATTTAGCCTCTTTCTTTAATTACTATTTTCCTGAGTTTGCTACACAGAAATCTTCTGTCTAGAAAGAGCTCAAAATGTGAAAAGCTAAGTGACAAGAGAAAATCGTATCCAGAGTTCCAACATCCAAGCAAAACATTTCTCAGTATTTGCTTAATTTTAATAATAAAAGAGAGCATTACCATGTTTCCCAAGCTGTCACGCAGAAGAAGAAGCAGAAGACACATACTCAAGGGTTCACACCAGCCTAGAGTCTCCTGCAGAATCCCTGTAACTGCCATGAAGTGTCCCAGTCTCCCCACTGAGATACCACATGAAAAGGCAGAGGAGACCAGGCCCTACGTCTTACAAAAGGTTGGACCTCTTCATGAAGTGTACCATGCAGAAGTTACACCAGAAAATACACTTACCCCCAACATGCTCTCACACCATTGCTTCTGTCCAGTCACAAAATCAGCATGGGGAAATAAGATGAGATGGTGCAGAAGTATGGGCACATGTCCATCATAGGATCCACTTTGTGTAGTCTCAGAGGCTGGGTGAGAGAAAAAGCAGAGGTCTGAATCAAACCATCCTTGACTGGTTCATTTCCTACTTTCCTGCTTTGTGGTAGATCTGGCTCAGTAAAGGAAAAATGAAAAAAGTGAAGTTAATAAACAATGCAGGAGGCTCCAGTCCCAGCTCTGTAGTATAGTTCTGAGAAGACAAGTCCAAAGCTCACTTACAGGACTATAAATAGTCAATAACAATGTAAAGTCAAAACACTTTTAACAGACAACTCTTATCAGAATTAAACTGTTAAAAGGACAAATTCACTTCACAGAGGGGTTTATTACAATGCTGCACACTCACCCCAGCAGCACCACTAAATGTTAATAACATGAAGAAATTCAGTGCAAGTAAGTCTGACATTTTGGTGTCAAGTTTCTCAGCACGAATATCTCACTGAAACGACAGCAGGTATGTTACAGATTCACCCTAATACAGATGTTGAAATTAAATAGCTTAGGAGCATTTTGGGGACCCAGGCTGGTGGCAAGCTTTCCATCAGAGGCAGCAGATCTCACATCATGCCAGACCCAGAGCACTACAGTTCAGCAGCTCATTAAGCATTTCAATCACACCCAGCAGTTCTCTGAATTGTGGTCTTTTCAGTACATCAATTTTTTTTCCTCTCTCTCTCTAATTATATTGATTTTAGCAAATTGCAGTGTCCTTCTGTTGATTTTCAACTATGTACAGCAAAAATTTGGGGTGTGAAAAGAAAAACAAACTCACTGTGCTCCAGCAAATTATTTTATACCATTAGACTATTCATGGGAAAAAAACAAAGACTGCAGAGCTAAAAATATATGAAAATATTACAGTTATTACCAAAATAAACGTAAGTTAAGTTTCTAAATGAGTATAGACCTCATATTCATCACTCAGGGAAAAAAAAAAAAAAAAGGAAAAAAAAAATAGAACATTCAGTTGTCTGGAGCACCACCTCTGTAATTACATGCCCATTTATTTTCAGTGTGTAGAGGATGTAATTGCCTGTGCCCAGCTTTATCTTCAGGTCATCATAATGGACCAATGACACCACATGCCAGCACCTGCCATCTGCAGGCTGTCCTCCCACACCACAGACCTGAATGTTAGCCCACTCTGCTTCCTAAACCACATCTTAATAAGACAGAGAACTACTAAAATCTGCTCCATTAATTAGGGGCTGTCATACAACCTCAGCAATACAAGCCCTACTCTGTTTCTTCCCCATGCAGATAAGTGATATGTGCATGTGTGTTTGTGTGTATGTATGTGTGTATATATATATATATATATACACACACACATACACACACATACACACACATATATATGCATATGTAGCTTCTCTAAAATTCCATTTCACACAAAATGTCAGTAATTTTATTGACAAATCATGCTAAAGGTAGCATAACTGCACTGGTGTAAATGCACTGAAGTCAACACAGACAAATATTAGTAATCTCGTTCATGGTGGGAAGAAGAGAATGAGTACTTGGGTGTTTGGGGAGTAAGTTTCAGTTCCTGCTTCTCTGAACTTTTTGCTCATTTTAGTGAATGATTTTCTAATGGGAAATACTTAAGCAGCTCTGGGAGGCAAAAACAAAGCTCATAGTGAGTGCTTTAAGAAGCCGGACAACATCAAGAGCATTTTACAGGACAGTTGAACACTTTACTATTAATTTAATAATGTATGGACTACATAAAACCATCAACTGTCCTTGTGGATGTAGATTTAGAAAAGGGCACAACACAAATATGCATCTTTATTCAGTATTCCCTTCTTGTTACATCTGAGATGTTCCTAGTTTAATGCTTTTAGTTTAGTCTTTGTTAAGAGTAAACCAATTATTTGATTTAGTCCATAAACTTTACTTTTTTTTTTGTCACCAAACAGATATGATAATATATAAGAAAAGCTTACTCTTCTGTTTCTTTGTTGTGGGAAAATAAATACCTATTCCTATAACTGGGGTTAACCTAGAATTTAGGAGGTAATTTACTCTTACACTTTCTAACTTCTTTATTATGTATTAAAGAAAACAGAAGCATACAGTCTATAGTTATTTCTGTTTAGTTATTGTTCTAGGTATGCTTAGCCCTTATACCAAGAATTTTAGGTATATACAATGGGCAAAATAATTGACACAACAGTAAGAAGCTTGAAATGAGATGTTTAGGGTCATACCACATAACTTTAACTTCTTTGTGTTTGGAATTCCCCTTTCTCTGCAACTCAGTGGGTATCTTGGCAGGATTTATTAAAGGGATTTACCAGCTTTAAAACTTAATTTAAAATCTGTTCAGGTATTTGTCACCTTCACTAAAAATCAATGGACCAAATCTCATACATCTCATGTATATCACCAGAATTCCACTTAAATCAAAGAGTTGACTTAATGTAAGTGAGGAAGGCATTTGCCCAGTGGGAATGTTCATTCAAGTAATCACTGCAGGCTTATGCCTATCCTCATTAAGATTCATCAGTCATTCAGCAATGTCAACTTCATTAATTTACTTCCTCTCAATATTTTTTCCCCATCATTGAAAGAATTCCATGAAATAAGTAAGGAAAAACTACTGTGAATCATTAACCTGTAAAAAACCACTGTCTCTTATCTTCATTTCTTTCCCTCTTCATGTCCAAGCTGAAAGGCGTGAATTAGCAAGGCTACAAGTTTTAGACTGTATCTTAAACTTGATGTCTGTGAAGGACTTTGGAGGCTAAGGAGCTGAGCATCTAGGGAGATGCCATGGTAAAAAGTAGTAAAGCAAGACCATCAGTGGAGGAGTGGAGGGACATAATCACAAAGACTTCAATTCTGCACCTCTGAACTGCTTCTTCATAATGAATGGAAGAGAACTATGTAGCAGATACAGCAAAAACAAAAAAAAGAGCAAACCCCAGGGGAACTTCTCTACCCATCATATACCTCCACAACTCCAGTTTCAGTGTCCATATTTTTCAAAGTAGATTGTGTAGTGAAGAGAAACACAATTACTACTTAAAGACTGGGGGGAAATGCCTGTCTTGGAGCTTGGTCTATTTATCTTATCAGAAACAAAGACTGAGGCATAACTAGATTAACGTATATAAGTGCTTTCAAAAGAAAAAATTATTTGGTACTAAAGGGGACTCTAATTCATCAGAGAAATGCATAATGTGAGCCACCTGACTGGAAGTAGAAGCCAAACAATTCAAACTAGAAATTAAGCACATCATTTTAACAGTGACAGTGAATAGCTACTGCAACAGACTATAGGGAAAAATGGTAGATTCTGACCATATTCAGATTTTTAAGTTAGGACTGGATGTTACGCTGGAAGAAAAGTTTTAGTTACATTATGAACCTCAACGTAGCATTACAGATAGATATGTAAAAGAATAATAATTTTTTAAAATTTTTTTTTAAAAAAAACACCAATAAAAAACAATGCAAAAGGCATTAAAACTCATGTGGGAAGCCCTGTCCCTCTTGAAGTTACTTTCAGATTTGAGGGAACTGAACTTTCAAACTGCTTTGTAGCTCAGCTTATAACTAAATCCATCCTAGGCCCAGTGAAATATTCAGTTCATATTTGACCTGAAAACTTGTGTCAAAAGAAATACAATGATCAATCCAGATTTATTTATTTTCTCCTTTCTCTGCACTGTGTTGTGTTTGACAATCACACTGAAATATCAGATCAGAAAATTTCTTTACTCTTTGCCCACTTTATAGTATTCTTAATATGTTCCCCATGAGGTTAAAGTGAATGAAGATTAAATTTTGCTAACAGACACTTGAAAATCTGTAAGAAAAATGTACAAAGGAGAATTAAATTGGAATATTATTCCTAATATTATGGTTGACTTTAGATATGTTTTTCAACTAAGTAAACTGAGGTTAAGCATTTCCTTGTTCTCAGAAAACAAACAAACAAAAATCCACATAAAAGTGAAGATGAGTCTTACGAATTTAAATGTGTTGATACAAAATGAGAAGTACATAAATTATTTTCCTGTGAATAACATCAATTCTGCAACTTGCAACATCTCTTAACTGTTTTATTAAAACTCAAACCAGAGGTGGAACGGTTACACTCAGTAAGGTATTAAATAGTTTTAGAGCAGTTTTAAGTAGTTTCCATCTCAATAATTTTGTTTGGTTTTGATGTGATGTGTTGCAGGGAAGACAAAGACAACTGAATGTAACACTGTCATTTGGTGTTACCTTTTTCTGCTCTCTCTCTGCCCACACACACTCTTGCACCACTACATATCAGAATGTTTTTTCCCCAATGTCACTTCGAAGACCATGATCTCCGTGCATTTGACTGAGAAGATCTCTCTTACTCTGGGTTATAAACCTCTTCCCTTTATTTTTCCAGTATCATATGAATGATTCTCTAAAGCACATGGAAAAAAAAATGTAGGTAGAAAATGTCTCTACTGGCTAAACTTAGTAGCAGTTTTAATGATAGCTGAGTTCTCAGCAACCCAGAAAGAAAAGTACAAAAAAGGCATTTAGGTCATTGTCAATGACGAGCAACACCAGGGCTGCTGGAGCTGAAGTTTGTCAGTCCACGAGATAGAAAAATTAACATACTACTGTGAAGGTGGGCAGCTACAATCCCTTACACATCTTGTGTAAATCCAAGCCGGTCTGGCAACACCAAAGGGAATAGCTCCCTTTCCAAAAATATAAAGCTTAAACTTGCCCAAATAAAGGTCAAATCAGAACAAAACTTGAACATTGTTGCGACACTGGAACAGGTTGCCATCAAAGTCCGGAGAACAGAGATTAACAGTAGCTCTGTCCAGAGGAGCAAGGTTTGTTCTTTTAGATTTCTGTGTCGTGAAATTAAGATGGAGATGAGACTATATTATCATCACAAAACTATTTATTAAAGGATAAAGTTGAACAAAACAGAGGGAGAGAGGGACGACAGGAGAGAGGGAGAAAGAATGACAGAGAAAAAGAGAAGAGCAGGGAAGGAAAAGAACAGGGATTATATTACAATCAGTCGCAGATAGGGGGAGAGAGAGAGAGAGAGAGAGAGATGTGCCCAGCCCAGGGATGTTCTGTGGAGTTGCTCTGCAGGAGTCATTCCTAGGGTTCTTCTGGTGGATGTGCCCCAGTGGTGGTGCCCTGGTGGTGGTGGTCTGGTGGAGGTGCTCCGGTGGAGGTGCACACTTTTGCATGCATTGCTCATGTCTTTTTATACAGTTTTTAGGCCGTTGTCCAGGTGCAGTTCCCCAAGAAATCTTCCTGTGTATTCTCATGTATTTGCAGGGGTCCGGCAGTACCGGGGAGGGCCTACGCCCCCTCCCTGCACTGCTGACCTGTCCATACCCCAAGTACACATAAGCCTTTTCTCTTCGTGGTAGCTGGTGCTAGGCGTCGCATCCTGGGCATTCAAGCCGGAGTCCCGGAATTCCATAAAGGCACTCTATCTCTGTTGATTAGCATTCCTGAGCTCTTAGGCAGATATCTGGGCAAGTCCTGTAAGTCCATGAAGGTGCTGTTTGCATCCCTGAGCTTTGCCAGGAATCCAGGCAATCTTTAACAAAGGCAACCTTTATCTTTGTTGATTTGAACGAGGAAGAGAGGATCAGCCTCTCACAGTTGCCCAGGAACATTGTGGGTGTTCCCTCCCTAGAGGTGTTCAAGGCCAAGTTGGATGAGGTCTTGAGTGACCTGTTCTAGTTGGAAGTGTCCCTACCTATGACAAGGGTCAGAACCAGATGATCTTTGAGGTCCCTTCCAACCTTAACACTCTATGATTCTATGACCATACAAGTCATGATGATCACAGAGAAGATGCATTGCTGAAGTATGATGAAAGTTAAAGCAGTTAAACATTTCTGTATTTGGATATGCCTGTTTTAGATGAAAAATAATTAAAAACAGAGTTACTCTTAAAAAGCTACGAAAAGTGGAGCAGCCTGCTCTAACAGGAATACCAGTGCCAACAAGTCCATTCACTATGTAAGCAAATCTATTAAACCTCTTAGAAAACCAAAGTACTACAGTGAAAACATTGACTACAGGAAGGTAACTTCAAAAGTCACTTTGCTTCCTTTCTGAAGAATCTCCTTTGAGAAAGCAAGAGAACTGAGACCAGTTCAGCTTAATTGTATTCAAGAGAAAACCACAGTATCTGTCAGTGATGCTGAGGGTCAAAGGCTGCACAGGTTGACATAGACCCTGACAGTTCAACAAATTTGTGAGGACATCCTTTGCAAACATGTGATTTCAGTACCACTGAGATTTCACTCATGATTTTTAAGCCAGTATTATTAGTTAGTAATGAAATACAAGCAAACTACACTTCCTAAGAAAAACATCTAAAGGTATAAATTGTCAACGTCTCTCAAGTCTGAGGGACACCTCTGAAATCCTAAGTAGAAACACAGCATAGCAGACAATCCACTTCTGTGTATTCATACAAGTATGTATATTGCAGGTTGAAGTGCTGCGACTCAAGCATGTTTTGGAAAAGCCTTGATAGACTGTCCTATTTTACCTCATTTTAATTAGGGAAAACAATCTAAACACAAAGCAAGCAAAAATTATTTCTAAACAATAAGATTATGAATGCACATACACAGTGTCCAGCCTATCCACATTGCTCTCCTATTATGAGTCACACTAAAGTGCTCTCCTCGAAGCATGTTTTCCTAAAACTAACTTTGATGAAACCTCTGTGAACTGCCTGAAGAACAGCCTTAGCGATTTCCAGCAACATGAACCATGTTAAGTTACAGGTCGTTTAACCAAATTGCTTTTGATTTTTGAAATGTGCAGGCTGCCTCCGCTGAAGGATCTCTTGGCATGAGAATGCACATTTAAGGTATATTAAAAATGCTAGTTATACAAAAGAGAATGATATAATTGTTATTTTCATACATGAAGGCACAGAGATGATTATGAATTTCACTCTCCAGAGTTATCACCTAGGATTTTGCATACAAATTTGACTCAAAACATTAAGATAAATTTATTTTCTATTTCAGAGTAGAAAGCTCCCTTAAGCTATCATCAAATATTAAAATATATTATAAATAGTACCCTTAAAAGCAAATTGAACTTTCCTTGTGAATCTTAGAGGCTGGGTTAGATAAACTAAAATTTCAAAATTCCAGTTGCTTTCCACTGTCAAGTGCTCTTTTCAAATGGCAGTAAGTAACATGTTTGATTTCATCCTAAAGTAATCTGTGGTAGATAAGATGATACGCTGCCTGTCAACAATAAACTTTCTGTGAGAGTCTTTGGGCAAGCATAATTTTCACGAGGTCATCGAGAAGGAAGATTTGGTACTTCAGGCCCAGTCTATGCGATCTGGTATGAGAGTCCATACTCTCCACAATATAGGTAAAGGAGGATCACAAAGAGGAAGAAGAGGAAGGTGATTGAAGCAGATTTTCTCCACTTAAAATTAATTTTGCGTTCTCACTTAAAATTCCAGCTATGCTATGAAGGACCCAATGCCTGAAATACAAGCTTCAAAACTAAGAGTTTGTAGATCACATTACAAGAACATAACAAAATAGATGCCATTTTGTCACAAACCCGGTCTATATGCTGAAACCAATGGGATTTTACTTTATTTATGCCAAAGAAGGTTGTTACATTTTAAACAACTTTATCAAATTATGTTAATCAGCTCTTTCCCTTCATAAACTGTTTGAGCTTGTGCATATTTGCCCTTGTATTTGAATATCACCAAGGATATTCTCTAGGAATTATTCTGCATGGCTATTGCTCCTTCTCATCCTCCCCCTAAATTCACTTCTAGTGAGTGCCTTGGAGAAATGATGCAACTACAAAAGGTTAGGTTGTGCAGCAGTGAGGAGAAACAGATGTTATTTATTTATTAAAACAAACTTCCAGATGGTTCAAGATCACCACATTGTGCAGTCAGCTTAAATGACTGCTTGCTTCTATTGTCATTAGCCTCCATTTTCCTTCTGCCATCCCCCTCTAGTGTGCATTATGCTCCCTTGCTGCAACTTGTGTCCAAGCATTATAAAGTATTTAAGATATAAGGTTTCTAGAAGACTTTGGAACAAAAATGGCACAATAAAAATGGTTGCAATGGAAGCAATGGATCACCAAATCAGAATAAAACTATCCCTATATCTAGAAATAGAAAATTCCAACCAATACAATAGTATGCACCTATTAGCTTTGAAATTGCTTAGGAATGAAGTAGCTATGTTTTTAACAAAACTACATAGTTTCCCATAAATATCTAACTCCTAAAAAGCAGGGAAAAGTTAATGTATTAGTCACAGCCTGTTGTTCACACAGCATGTTTCCACACAGCAACAGCTTCTGAATCTCCAGAAGGTATTTTCTTCTGCCTCCAGCTGATAAAGAAACACACTACACACAACACATTCATCTCCCTCATAGAATAGCATAAAACTTACCTACGACCTCAGCAAAATAATAAGTACTCATCCTTCAGATGTTTGCCAAGATTAGTTGTGCAGTGCATCACACCTATTGCAGTACAAGACCCCAGCTGATGTTTTGTATTGTAGTGTGAAGAAGCCTGCCATGTAGTTAGTGTTCATGGAAGATATAACGATTCAGCACCTTTTCAAGTGCAAATGTAAAAGGGAATTCAGCACAACAAGCTCCCTGACTGCTTCTTGCATCCCCAGTTTCCCCATCAGATATAAACCACAGCTCAGTCAGGTTCACACTGTTCTAAGAGTCCAAACTTCGATATCTCACATACTTCAGTGGCGCATGCAATGCAAGAACCTCCTCAGAAGGCCCAGTTTCTTCAGCACTGAGTGCAGTGAGATGACTGACTTAAAGACTAATCAGATAGATGGTGCTAGACTTACTCTAATCAACTCTGGTGAGGGCAGCATTCAAGAACCTTCATAATGCCTATATGTGGATATGATCATGGATGTAGTATATATTTAGACCTGAATGTGACCAGCATTCATGATGTTGTATTGATCTGCCTGATCACATTCATTATGTTTTTACACCTGTAAGACACTATTTCACATTAGTGCCTCCATAGTCTGCCTTGGCACATTTGGATACTACTTAACTATGTTACCTGAAAACCAAGTTAAGGTATTCCTATACCCTCGTGAGGTATGTCCTTTAAAAGCACCCAATAATAAATAAGTCAACCTTCTTAATATTTTAACAAGGTGAAAATTATCTCCGAAGATATTTTTCTGTGTTGAATTTTTAGCATATTATTCAAGACAATGGCACAGAGAGCATCTATTGTTTATTTTCCTACCACTGCTTTAAATGGTGGAAGAAAGGTTTATGAGTCAGATGAGCTACTTCTCCAGAACTGTCAGAGAAGTAGCTGGTGATTATAGATGCCTCAGATACATGGGATTCTGCCCCTATTATGTAAGATACCAATTATCTCACTTACAAACTGCCATGAGAAACAAAAGAAGAATTGGGAAGGATTTCTTTAACAGATGCATTTGTGTATGTTGTTTTGGGCTTACACCTAAATAATAGTGGCCTGGTTGTTCTAAAACAAAGATAAACCAGTTCATTAGTAGCACTGGAGCTCTCAGTTACTGAAACACAACTGTATCTATACATGATGCCAAAAAAATGTGTGAAAATATTATTAGTATCCTCAGCGGGAGCAGAATGTTAACTTATCCCCATGTAGTTGGACAGCCTAGAGATACAAAGTGTGAAAAATAGCTAGTATGTTGTACGGGAAATGCATGGCCAATTCAGCATATTCATCATTCAGGTTATTGTGAAAAGAAATGAAAGAAACTATAGGTAGTACTCCTGCCTTTAGCTCTGGAGGATACTTCTTCACAGAAAGAGTTACCATTTCTTATATTCACCCATTAATCATAGTCATGCCTGAGGACTCAAAAGGAAGTGTCAATGAACATGAAAGGGCTCAAGCAGACCTTGTCAGAAAAGAGACCAAAAGAAGACTTACTGGTTGCATGTTGGAGATGCTCAGAATTCCTTCATTTTCTTCCTCTGTCTACAACTTTGACCTCTTGAAATATACACTTGATATGAAGTAGTGCACTCCTTTTTGATATGTGTTCTTTGTATTTCCACAGACCATTTTGTGTGTAAGTATTTGAGCTAGCTGAATCATTCCCAGCCTACACTGTACAATTTCAAAGGGACTATAACCAGAGAAAAAGAAAATTACAACTTTCAGCTTTATTGGAAGAGCTGTATCTGGCTCTAGTTAGTTAGCTAAGTGAATAAATGAATGAATGTACAAACAACTGGAAATGGCACTTCAGTTATTTTTGCTAGCTTGGAAGCTGTTAATCTTGTAATTAAAGGGTTCGAGATTTGAAATTCTATTACAGTATTTCTGACAAAGAAATATTTCCATAATAGCTCTGGGACTGGAAGTAAGACAGGTGAGAGCCATCTTGATAATTTTCTTACCAGCCAGAAAGATTCAAACTGGGACCAGTGTGCCCTCAAGCACTCACTGCAAGTAATTACTCTTCAGAGGGAACACAGCCAGAGAAATGTTACAGCATTACTATTATTACTTTTTTTGGATTAAGTAATAAATATTTAAGAGAGTAAAGCTAGCCCACATGAAATGACAAATGAGCACACACCAAAAGTCCACCTACTCAATTGTGCACCTTAAGGCCTCTTCTACATGAAATAAACAGCAAAAAATAGTTTCCCCTCCCCATCATTGTGGGATTTTATTTTCCAAAATTAAGCTAAACTCTCCTTTAAAGCTAAACTTTATTGTAATATTAGCTACTTCTATAAATGTTTCTGCGTTGTTTCTTTCGGGCAAAAAAAAAGAATCAAAATCAGACACCATAGAATCATAGAATCATTATCCTAGAGCTAAGATTCTTGATGNCCCTTGTCCACTGTCGCTGTGACTTCATCATAGAAAGCCACTAAATTTGTCAGGCAAGATCTGCCCTTGGTGAAGCCATGCTGGTTCCCACCAATCACCTCTGCTTTGTTTTCCATTTGCCTTAGCAGGACTTTCAGCAGGATCTGCTCCATGATCTTGCCAGGCACAGAGGTGAGGCTGACTGGTCTGTAGTTTCCAGGGTCATTCTTTTTACCCTTCTTGAAGATGGGTGTTATGTTTGCCCTTCTCCAGTCAGCAGGAACTTCACCAGTCTGCCATGACTTTTCAAATATGATGCACAGTGGTTTGGCAACTTCATCTGCCAGTTCCCTCAGGACCCGTGGGTGGATCTCATCAGGAGATCCATGACACAAGACCCTCACCATGACACAAGACGTTTTCTATCCTAGAGCTAAGATTCTTGATGGTCTTTTACAGTTGTAGATTTCTAGGCATGTCTGAGGGAAGTGTGGGTCTTTGAAAAACAGAGTCAACTCCCATCCACAGGACCATGGTTTTTAGACACTTTTGCACAGGATTTGAATGTAATTCAGTCTCTCAAAGACTCATAGGCTCTGAAGTGAACAAATCAAGAAATCTGCTCATCTGGTAACACTGTGGTGGTTTGGGGGTCCAGGTTCCCTTAAGAAGATCACAAAGTCCTCCAAAAAGAGATACAGAGTCCCAGAGGGCAGACCTGGTTATCCCAGGATATTGCAACACTGTTACTCTACTCACCTTCCTGGAATCACAGTTTATAAGGCAGTGCCTAACTGATACCACTCTCTTCTCCCTGCCTCTCCTCCCTCAGGAAAAAGAGTGTGTCCCTGTTTATCTCATGGTTTATGCGGGGAGATGGCTCCTAGCCGGCAGGAAATTTTGTGCTGCATCATGTGGCCTGCTGAGGCCTTGTAGGCCTGTGGGGGAGGGCAGTTTTAGCCTATTCTCAGGCCTGCTGAGGGTGGAAGGGATGGAGGATTCTAGAAGGTTTTAGTCTGATAGACTTGGTCTAGTTTATGAATGTATTCATGCTACATGATTACCTTCTGTATATATGTACTTGTAAATAGTATCTCCCTCTACTTCCAGTCAGTGTGCAATATTTTCATTTTTACTCCCCAAAAGGGAGTAAATACCGTTTCTGTCCTCCAGTCCCAGGTAGCTCATGGCCCTGGACTGGGACACTCATCAAATTTTGTGCAACCAAATTTGTGAAAATAGATAGTAAAGAAAAAATAGCAAACCAAGAAACATTTATTAAAATCTCATTTTGCATCTATGAAATTCACTTCCACTGACTCCATTATCTGATCTTTCACTACACTTTCCCTTAGTTCAGAGAAGAAAAATAAATTTTAAATAGACAGCTGTCGTACCATCTACTTCAGCTTTATAACAGAGGATATCTCTAAGTGGCATAGCAAAGGTGTTCATAAGCACAACTGTGTCCAGTTCTGGAGCCCCTGTTACAAGAAGATACAGACAGAGCCAGCACAGAGCCACAAAGATGATTAAGGAAGTTGAACATCTTCCTTATGAGGAGAGACTGAGGGAGCTGGGGCTTGTTAGCTTGGAGGGGGGAAGACTAAGGGGTGACCTGATTGATGTTTATAAATATGTAAGAGGTGAGTGCCAGAAGGATGGAGCCAGCCTCTTCTCAGTGATGCCCAGTGACAGGACAAGAGGCAATGGGTGGGAGCTGAGGCATAGAGGAGGTTGCATGTGAACCTGAGGAAGAAATTTTTTTTGCTGTGAGGGTGACAGAGCACTGGAACAGGTTGCACAGGGAGGTGTCTTTAAGACCAGATTGGATGTGGTTCTGGACAACCTAATCTAGTGGTAGATGTCCCTGCCCATGGCAGGGAGGATTGTAACTATGTGATCCTTGGAGTCCCTTCCAACCCTGGTAATTCTGTGTGTGATTCTGTATGTGATAAGGATATGCAGTATAACAGTAAAGTTCTGGAATGTCAGAAATTTCCTTGTTTGACTGCACTCTATAAAGGCAAATGAACATCTCCTTTGACAGATCCAGCTACAGCCCACAGAGAAAGCAAAGTGCTTATAGGCAAACCCTACAGCTCATTTTAACAAAAAAAGGATGTCTTAGAAAATCTTGCCCTCAGAGATATTGACTGGAAGTCACATGAAACAGAGAACTTGGTTATTCCTTGAAAAATGCAATTTTTCAAGGTCAAACTGAAAAAGCGTCAGTAAGAGTGATACAGACAATGGTATTGCATGCATCCTCAGCAAGTTTGCAGATGGCACCAAGTTGTGTGGTCTGGTTAACAAGCTGGAGGGAAGAGATGCCATCCAGAGGGATTTGGTTAGGCTTTAGAAATGGGTCCAAGCCAATATTTAACTAGTCTAAGCATGAGGTCATACACCTGAGTTAGGACAATCCCAAGCACAAATATAGGCTGGGCAAGGAGTGCCTCAAGAACAGCCTTGAGGAGGGGGACTTGAGGGTGTCAGCTGATGAAAAACTCAACATCAGCCAGCCAGCAACGTACGGTGCAGCCCAGAATGCCAGCCTATGCAGGAGGAGGTCCAGAGGAAGGCCACAAAGATCAGGTTGCAGAAGTTGAGGCTGCTCATCCTGGACTAAAGAAGGCTCGGGGGAGACCTTAGAGCAGCATCTTCAAGTACTGGAAGCAGGCCTACATGAAATCCAGGAAGGAACTTTTTACAAGGGCTTGTTGAGATAGGACGAGAGGGATTCCACTGAAGTTTGAGGATTTAATTTTTTTTTTCTTTTTTAGTCTATCCCTCTTATTGGCACAAACTAAGTTTTAGCATAAGGGACCTTCCAGGTCCTAAGCAGGCTCAAGCCAGCTAGATGCTATGGTAATCATAGAATCATATAGTTGTTTAGGCTGGTAAAGATCTTTAAGATCATTGAATACAATCATAACATAAATATTATAGAACAGTTTGTACTTCCTTGTGCCCAAAGGAGTGGCTCTTTGCCCAGGCATTTCCCTTGTGGGAAAGTTCTTTAAAATTTATTGCATTTGCAATACATATTTATTTAGTTCTCTTCCTTCAATATCATATGGTTTTAGAAACTAAATGAAGCTTCTATGGAAGCTTCTGTGGAAACCCAGAATTGGTGTGTGCTGGGACTCGTCTAATAAATTGTTTAGTGTGAATCTGAGCAACTGTGAAAAGAATGTAACATTTTCAGGGTAGTTCTGTGGAACTTTTCTTCAAACTTAAGACAAAATAAAGAGAAAAAAAAACCCAAACCAACATTTAAAAATACATCAAGGAACAGTCATGTTTTTCCAAACAACACAACTGCTGAGGTCCAGTGCATGTGCTAAAATTGAAGTTTTTCTTATAAACAATAGTTGTATCTATTTAACTAAAACTAGTTTAAAAGCTAATTTATACAACCTGATGGAAACTTCTTTGTAGGTAATCTTGCAGTGGTTCATATGCAGTTTATAGTTTTTACTTGTAAGTTTACAAATTTTACTGAACCAACATAACCTGACCTGATTTGAATGTGGACACCACAGGAGAATTGTGTTAAGCCATTCAAAATACTTTCTTGTTTCATACTTAAAAGGGTATAGCTTTGTGCATAGATATGACCTAAGGTCCCTAGAATTTTACTCAGTGCTTTGACCCACAGCCTCCTAAGGATTAATTTTATGAGCTCCATATGCCAGAAAAATTTGCTGTAAGATCTTTCTACAATAGAGAGGGCAAAGGCAAAGGTGCCCCATGGGTTTTGATCTACTTCTTACAGGTTGTTTTTTTGTCCTTTTTTACAGAGACCCACAACAGTAGGTCTGATCCAGACCAGAGTTCAGCATAGTTCTTGTCTGTACAACTCAAATTCAAAACTTTATTCAGCAATTTAGGAACCCTTTTTTTCATATATATTTGAATATTTAGATTATATCGAAGGTTTAATAAATAAACTTATAGAAGTTAATAAGAGATAGCCAAAGAGATTTTAATTCTCTTTGACAAACACTGGATGCAGCTTTATTATTGGTGGCTAGCTCATCAAAAAGAGAAGAGAGTCTGAAATTGACCAGCTACTAAATCCACGAATATTAATATATGCAGAAATAAAAAGAGCATGGACTGAAATTCATATTATTTCTGATGTTCATGAAAAGTCTAGTCATAACACCTTACCAGGAAAGGAAGATTTTGCATTCTGTGGAATACCAATGCAAAAATTTTGCCCTTTACAGAGGATCTTATTTCAATTATTTTTTGTAATTAGTATTTTACCTTTGTTGTTCATAACTTGAAGTTTACTGCATTTTTATCTTTATACTTTTTTGAAATCACATGTTTATAATTTCAAATTCAATAATAAAACTGGGGGAACACCAGGATGTTAAATAAAACATAGATCGATAGATGAAAATATTTGCCATATTTCTATTACAAAACTAAACTTCTAGGGCGAAAAAAAATAATTATCTGCCATCAAAAAAGGACATTTCCTAACTACAAACATTTTCATTTTAAGCTTGTAAATGCTAAAACACCATTCAGAAATATTGTATGTTGTTCCAGCATTACCATAACACTAATACATATCCAGAGCACTGTCAAATGATTTCTAAATGCGTAAAGCTAGTTTACATTCTCAGTAACACTTTGTTCAGAGTTCATCTCTGTTTTAACTGGGAAATTTAATGTTGTAACATTTAATTTTCACACTAAATTTTAGGACAAATGAGATGGAAGAAACTCCCAATTTATAGAAAGAAGAGCTTGTCAAGCCTGGTCCCCATAGCAGTCTTGGGTTTTTTACCTTCCCACTCAAAGCACACAGTCAGTCCCTGAGTAGATGGAATTTTATCTCAGAGGTCTCTCTTCTTTTCTCAAAGAAAAGATGATAAGGCAAAAAATGTATCTGGGGACAGATAGATTTTCAGTTCTTTCATTTTAACTCACCTCTAAAGTTTCTGTGTAGTGGTACAGAAACTGGGAGATGTGACCTTTCTCAAGTGGTCATAGAGAAGAGGTAAGACAAACAGTAGTTTCAGTAGATGTAACTGTGGTACTCCCAGGTTCACCTTTCTCATTGATGAAAAGGACAATTCAGGAAAAAGAAGAAAGGGGGAAAAAAAATAAGAAACAGGAAAAATCAAAAACTGATCCACTTAGAACCATTTTATGTTAGTATTTCCAGGCATATGCTGCCGTAACACTAAAACCTTCTGTAATGCAAAATATTAACAGAGGGATTAACCTGGAAATTTCCATATTAAAGTGAATTGCCTAGTTTAGGTAGACACTTGAGCTGTTCTTTAGTCACCTGCACTTCCAAGGATGCTTATTTTCCTCACAAACAGGGGCATAAGACATGCAGGACAAATCACCTGGGGTAACTCCAGTAAGAACTCTGCTATGATGGACCATTACAATCTTTCAGAGGCTCCAACAGTGACAAGGCATACACCAGATACTCTCCTCATTAGGCAGCTAACAGATGAACTGGAGCTCATTCTGCTGCTCAGTGGACACATCTTTCATGCAGTGATTCACCTAAGCAATACAGAAAATACACTTGAATTCAGGAGTCCTCTTGAAGGGTCAGACAGGGAATGCTAAGTATCAGGACAGCCCTGCACACCAGTAGTACCCCAAGGGGCCAGAGGACAACTGAGGGCACTACTGGGAACTTATGTGTCCCCTGGATGCTTTATAGCTATGAGGTAGTGAGACACAGTTTCCTTTCTTTCTCTAATCCAAGCCTTACAACAGCACATAACAACCTTGGCATTCACATGAAGGAAATGAGCTCAGATTGTCACCAGCATCTCTTCAGTTTCTGTGCCATCTCTGTTTTTCTGTCACCTCTAGCATTCTGGCCAAGAATGAAAGCTTACAGTTTAATTCAAACAATGCCTCTAAGATCCCAGCTTGATCAGTTGTCATGATAATGGGTAGATGGTGTAACAAGTTGCAGAAAAAAATCCATGTTTCCTCCACTGAGCAGTAGCTGTCATTAGTAATAATTAAAACACTGCTTTGGAAGCTACTATCTCTGTCCAGCTGAGAGTTCTTGCCCAGAGCTTTTCCCAGTTAAGTCCAGCTTGGCTTCCTCTGAGTCTTTTAATCATTAACCTGCTCAGAGTAACCTACATCATGGGATAAAATTTCCTTCATTAGAATAGCAATGTCTATTCTACCTCTTCTGATATTATGTGGGAGCTTTGTACACAATGCCCATTTTTCATGGTGTAAACACTTATAGAAAGTCCTGAGAAACTTCTGAGGTAAATCTAACAGGGCTAAGGAAAGGCGACAAGTAGACAGAAAAAAGCACAGGGAAACAATGAAAAAGAGATCCATAACAAGAACCACAGCTCATGCAGCCACAGTTTAAAAGGGAGGGAATTTTAAGAGCTGCACATATTTAAGCAGCAAGAATCACCTAAGAAGAGGTAGCTGAGTTAGAGAGACACATTTTTTTTATTTAACTAGGTCTTGAAAAAGAAAATGCATAGATCTCAATATATAGTAACAATTCTCTATGGGATACATTTGCATTTTAGGATGAGAAAAAGAAAAAAACAGTGTAAGCAAGGAGGAACTAACTATCACAACTGAGTACAATAAGCACTACAGTGAGTAAACACCATCCTACTGAGACTGTGTGGAGAGTCCTAATAGAGACAAATAGAGACAAATAGCCTGGTATGATGCAAGAAAAAAAGCTTCAGCATTTCACTGAATCATAACAGTTCACCTGATGTAATGACTGCAGAGAAAAATTGTCTGATCTAAAAGGGAATTTTATCTATGTAGGATACTTTTTTTCATACTGAAAACTGTCAGAATCACCAGCCACTTGAGTCCTGGGAACCTAGTCATTTAAGTTGAAGATTCAAGTATCATAAGCATCTTGCCTGTCTTTTGTGTCAACATGAAAAAATGTCTTGCCCAAAGAACAAGCAAAGTACCAATCTTGTGAGTCAAACCAAGTTTGACATAATTTAAAGGCTTCCAATAGGTTTTTTATCAGTTGCAGATTTAACCCCATGTATCTTTCACAAGCAGTTTTTGGACAGAAGTAATAAATTAACTGTATTCCTTTCACAAATATGTAGCTCAGTCCTTGAACCAGGATAGAATGAGTGGACCCTCTTCTGTCCAAAGAGCATTTCAACACAAGAAAACAGACTCCTCAGCACAGCAACCACATAGGTCTATCCAGTGGTCTTAACAACTTAGTTTAACAATGGGCCAGTTTTTGCATTAAGGTAATTATGCCCATTGACAACATGCAACATGGTGGAAAACATAACCTTTGTAAAAAAAATCTTAAAATAAATATATAAATAAACTAACAAAAACTACAATGTTGAAAGAGTACTCAGGGGCTTCTCAGCTTCTCTCTTTTGTGTGTGTGTCTGTATGTTGAAAAATTAGTCATATTATCTTCTTTCATGTGCTGGTTTGAGGCTAATTAGAATATTTTAATAGAGAAGATTACACAATAGGCTGTGAAAGGAAAACATGGTGATGTCTACTTCACTCATACACTTGCTAAGAAAATTGTTTGGGAACACTAACCAAAATATATAGATAAGCCAGTCTCTGACTCTTGCTGGATCTAGCAGCTTCTGGTTGCCAGCCACTGCTTTTTCTTTAGCAGTAATTCTACAGGTACAATGAACTGAATCAGTACATAAAGTTACCACTGTTCCCCTAGGAAGATTGCTGAAATCACACACTAATTAACATTTTTCAATGTGTTCACCTAATAGCAAAATATTACAGAAGTCTACACAGTCCATAGTGTTCCATATATAAAAATAGCTTTCCAGAAATAACTACTCTGTTGTATTGGACTATTGAATTTCCCAGAGGACCAGTTACTGTTACTTTGTATGTTAACACTCTTGCTGTAGAGTGGAAGTACTGAACTCGAATACATTAGCAGTAGTTTGTTTATTGCCTACGAATGGCATTTAAGCAACAGTAATGTTGCTTTAAACTTAAAAAGCTTTCGCTTCCAAAAATTTGGCAAGTTGTTGGAATAATTCTGTGTTCCATTACCAGAGCATAAATCTCAACACAGTGGGTATATATTCTCAGTCAAATTACTGTGAGGGCAGGAAGCCTTGCAGTTGCCTGAATGCAATGAGTCTGGCAAGATAGCTCTATTATTGTACTTTTTAATCCGACATTTTTTTCACTGCTCAGCAAGAGCAAGTAATCAGAACAGAAAGTGATTCCAAAATGTAAATTAGGGTGTCTCATGTAGTGATCCGGTGCATATAAAGTCTTGTATAGAAAACATTTCCTTTTCTAGTTCACTGTTGGCAATCAAACCTTTGAAATTAAAGAACTGCTTTTCTGATCCTGCTGTTATTTTAGTGTTTCTTTTAACAATGCAGCACATGTGCACACACATATCATATATCTTTGTTTAGAGGTTTGTGCTGGTTTGAGGCTAATTGGAATATTTTACTGAGAGAAATTAAATCCTTAGCTGTGAGAAGAAAAAAAAAAAAACAAACAACACAACAGTAACCTATATCGCTCATTCTTCTGCTGAGAAACCAGTCAAAATATAGGTAAGACCACTCACTTCTCACACAATTCTCAGTTCTCACTACTTCTCCTTCTCTCTGGTGGTCTGTGTGGTGGCATCTGCCTTAACTCTAATCCAATCTAACCCTTTATTTCCCCTAATCTTCTTGTCATCTTTTTGACATCTCACCTCAAATCTCTCCAGATTTATTATGTGAGATACATGGGGATTGATCTAATTATTTCCAAAGGGAGGGAAAGGGGGGGGAAGGGGAGAGGAGGTTTGGGTTGGGAGCCTCCTGGAAGTCTGATTGTTTTGGGAGGGATTTTGTGTTTCTGTATTACTTTCAACTTGTATATAACTTGTATATAACTGTAAATATTTGTGTATATTGTGTATATATATATATGCCTATAAATTGTGCTAAGCTGTAAATATAGCTTCATTCATTAACTTTCATACAGTTAAGTCTGAAGTCTAGTCTGGGTAAATTCATTGGGGAGGGGTAACTCCCAACCCATCACAAGGTTGCAGCTTATATTAAATTTAAGTACTTGTTTCCATTATATTAAATGTGTGTTAGCTTGAAAGCAAGGACACTTTCTATTAAATACTATAACTTTCTACAGAAACACACATATTTAAGATGTCTGGCAGAGGTGTGACTACAAAAGTGAAACATTTTATTAAGACACAGCACTACGAAGTGAAAATACATAGAACATGACTACCGCTGAAGCATCAAAATGGTAGCAGTTTAGACTTTTAACCTAATGAGTCACAGATTCAAACCAGTAAAGACCACAAATCCTTCAATCATTGCATCTTGAAAATGTCATTCCTAATGAGGGTATGAAGACTTTCAAATCTACAGGGTCAAATCTTTAAGAAATGTTGACAGGTATTGTTCAGGCCTTTTGCATATTTATTCTGGTATTGGAATTTCAAGCTACCATATTTAAATAAAAAGGAATTCAGAATAAAAATAAGCATATAGTGCTAAAAGTTCAAATAGATTATTTAGAATATGCCTCCTACTGGTACTTAATCAGTAATATGCAGAACGGAGACAATGCACATGTAACATCACTGAAGTATACAGACTGCAAAGGAAAAAAAGGTATTTCACTCATAAATATGGAAGAGTCAAGCTGTATGCTTACAGAGATTCACTGAACTCAGTAAAGATTCAAATATAAATGCACTTGCAGATATTGAGCTCACAGTTCTCACTTTGCCACTGTGTCATGTGATACAGTGGAAAGATTTGACCCTTATCTAATATATTATTGAAATCCTTGCATATCCAAGAACATGGATTGCTTGGCTGCCTTTGCTGTAGCTATGTACAGACACTGTTATTATTTATTATTTGCATCATGGTAGATGCCATCAAAGACCAGTGTTTCTGTGAGCTAGTCTTGAGCTCTCTAGAGACATCTAGAGAGTTCAAGTTTTCATGAGAGGCATTATATCAGAAGATACAAACATGACTGGGAAGGATGACATTACAAATGAGCAAATCAAGAAGGGAAGTCTGCTGAAGCCACAGTCATTGTCTCTGCACATAAAGTTACAGTCATCCTAAAGCACGTTTCAAAAGAGGGCTCTGTATTAGACAGAAAGACACATCTATGCAACAGAAGAGTGCAAATATGCTTGTTTAAGCAAAGTGCACATAATTTTCAGTTGGTTTTTTTTTTCTTTCTACAGACACATCATGCTTGTATAAAGGATTTTTCTTCTAAAGTCATTTCAGTTTTTAACAGATTGTGATATGTATTTGGGTCATGGACAAAATGAATCAGTCATAGTCACCTAAATTATTTTTCCTATGTGGTATTATAGTTTTCCCCAATTTGTAATTATTATGCATATAACAGTTTTGAAAAGAAAGTAACATTAGATTATCATGAGAAATAAATAGTAAATATCATAAATGAAACAGGCATTTACTTCCTGCTTGTGTTTAGTAGGAATTAAGATGCTGAGGAAAAAGTTACTTCACCTTGAACTGAACGATGCTCCTGGGTAGAGTCAATCATTATCTCATTCAATGTGATCTTGAAAGTTAGGCATTTGCCCCGAATACAGGGAGAAGCAAAAAGGATGTCTTTCAAGTGAAACAACAGCATGTTTCTGTAACAAATCTGTCAGCAATAAGGATTAGAACTATGGAAAGAGCAAGCAGAGCTCTGCATTTTCTGCCATGCCAGCATAAAGAAAAAATGTTAAAAATGAGAGTTTTATTTATTAGAAACAGCAGTGCTCTTTGGCTGTATTTTCAAGCATGTGTTAAGATGGTTAAAAGAGTTTAGGCTATATCCCCAGATTTAAATTCTCTGAAGTATTAAGTGTTTTTGAAAATAAAAATTTGATCCAGAACATAATTTCTGAAGTTAGCACATTAAATCGACAGAGTAGGCCTATTTCTTCAATTCAGGCAGTAAAGCATCAATGTAACCTTGACTTGATTTGAATTTTGCCAGTTTTGCTAAACACCAACTCTAGTAAAAAATTCTGTGTAGGATCTTCAGAACTTACTATCATCTTAGCTATGAAAACTAAACATCAAGCTTCACAAGTTATTTAAAACTGACTTCACTGCAAGCATTCCCTGTGTGAATGCAGCTAAAGTTATTCAAATAATAAAAAGTGTCACTTTAAGATAATCATTTACCTTCTCTTTGAGATATCATAATTATGCTTCATACCATTTGGAAACACTCTCCGAGGTTACAGAAATTTATTCACCCAGAAAATTAATGATCCCATCAAAAACTTCCATAGCATAAAGAAAAATAAGCAAAATGAAGGGGGAAATGAAAGTCAACAGTATTGGGCAATGTTTCTGATTTTAAAGTGAAACTCACTATATTAGAAGGGCTGAGCTTTAACCATAATTCAATGGTTAGATAAAAATACTAGCTTTCCCAATTTTCTTTAAATAATAATTTAAAAAATGGAAACATTTGAGCTGTTAATATCCTGTTTGTGTGACTGAAAACATACCACTAAAAAGGCTGAAATCTCACACATCCTCTGAAGTAACTCCAAGCATTTTTCACAATCCCATTGCTTTAAAGCTGAGGTCGTAATAAGAACGGAATTAACTTTTGGGAGATAACACCAAGGCTGATGGTTTATAAACATCCAAGGCCCATGACTTGGATATTTGGGGACATAGAAAATTAGAGTCTCTGACACAGTAAGTGTCATGGTTTTGCTTCATTACTGTGTCTTCACTGAAAATAAAATCTACTTGAAATTTACTGATGGGTTATGCACAAAGATGTTCTAACAAATACTCCTGTTGCACTATCTGCAGCAAAGCTGAAATGTTTGTCAAAAACGACTTATACATATGAAGCAATACAGGAAACTTTGTCTTCGAGCTTGACTTTCAACATTGTCCTTGTAACTGAAACACCTGCATCTAAACATCTTAACAATAGTAAGATTGTAAATGCACCTGAGTTTCAAGGCAAAAGGCAGAAAACAGATACTGAAAGCGTTTAACATGGTTTTACTCAATGGACAACAAAGAAAGGTAGAATCTGGAGGTAGAGAGAAATCATAATAAAAATACATTTTTCTGTAGACCTGCTCATGAAGAAAATCTCCAAAATTTCAGCCTTACTAACATTGATACTAAAGTTTTTAAACTGCATAAGCAGATGTCACTTCAAATATTGAATATAACATTTAATAAACAGTATTTCCTCCTGCTTGGGATTTTTTTTTTCTTAAAATTATTTCTTCATCTAGTTGAACCACAATCCTTCTAAGCATCTGCTGCTGCAAGGCTGAAAAGCTTTGAAGAGGAAGGTTACTTAACAAAACCAGGTAGAGATGTGCAGAATGCAGAGTTTTGAAAAAATTTGAAATACTGATAAAAAAAAAAAGGCAAATTTCTATCTCTAAAAATCAAAATATATCCTGTCACATTAAATACTAGTAGTTACAGATACTTAAAGGTTGTATCAGGGTTCTATGAGATTATATTATTTCTTGAGCTCAGTGGTAAATTAAATCAAAGAAATTTTGCAGTTCAGTATTTTAAAAGAGTTCTTGGATGGGTTTCATTTTTATGATGGGATCCGACAATCCTTTTGGAGAGTCTCTGAGAGGCAGAGAGCTGCTTGGAATCTCAGCAATGTGATGGGTCAAAGGACTTCTCATAAATAAAGAAAAAGCCATTTATTTTAACTCTTACATGCTAGACTTCCTATATACTATAGCATTAGGTAATTATCATATATTGGTCACTAGTTAATTTTTAAATACTAACAGGAACAAACACCTGGATTGGCCTAAAATTTGAGGAAGCAGAGCAGGTAAATGATCTTCTGTGATCCTGTGATTACATGCCCCAGTACTGAATCCACATATATCAGCTCTGAATCTCATGAGAACATTCCTGTCATATTTCCATCTTCTTCTCTCACCAGTGTTTGTCTCTCACAGGTCTCACAGAAGACTCTCCAATACTCCGAATTCAGACTCACATACCAAGTCTTGGTGATAATCTTAAACTCCCTCTGCACTTCAGAATGTGCTTGGCATACCCAGAAACCTCTTCAAAGATTTCATTAGCTCTGCCATCCTCTGCACTGGTTTCACTAAGAGCACTGGAATCAGGTGTGAACTAACTGAAGTTTTCAAACAAATGCTTTTCTCCATTTCTTTTCCCCTCTGAGGCTGTACTCAGAATGTTGTATGCATTACCAGGTGCTGTTATGGTCCTCTGTGGAAGTATTGTCATCTACTTCCCTGCAACTGGGATCAGACTACACCTTACATAATTGAAAGTCTCTGCAGAGGACAATATTTTATTGTTAGCAAATACAACTTCCTCATACCATTCAAGACAAAACTAGGTATTATCGTGAACAATACTTCATTCTTTCTACAATTCCTTGTCCTCATGATAAGGTCAC
Organism: Eubucco bourcierii; assembly: GCA_013396675.1. Lineage (NCBI taxonomy): Eukaryota > Metazoa > Chordata > Aves > Piciformes > Ramphastidae > Eubucco > Eubucco bourcierii. The sequence goes on along the minus strand of VWZE01001777.1, from coordinate 588,246 downwards.
TTCTAATAGTCATTTACTGTTGTCTCAACACAAAAAACAAAACAAACAAACAAACAAACAAAACCAGAATAAAAAACAGGAAGAAAAAAAAAAAAGGTAACAATTACGCAGAACTGTTGACCATTTGCCTCTAGGAAATGTCATAAAAATTAGTTCCCACTTGAGAGTGAAAATGTACAAGTAACTCTATACTGTTTTCCATGTCCTATACTCTGGCAGGAAAAGTATAAATAACATGACTTCTTTTCAAATCCCCCTAGACTGCCTTGTTATTGGGTGGTTGGCCCGACATCACAGCATTTTGTTACAATTTTAAGCCTGCCATTTATTAATTCTATGAAGAACAGAAGCCTGCGATTGCTTCCTCCAGTAAAATCTTTTCCTCAGTGGACTTTTGGCACCAGCAAGTTGGAAAAACACAAGTGCTTGTAACGAAAAACATCTGGTTTATTTGATAGGAAAAAGGAAAATTAATTTGTGTGAAGATCCTTTTGAAACTTTGAACTGCGAAATATCTGTTGTGTTATGTTGAGAATTGAAGCAACCTTCTATTCTTTGCATTCATTCAAGATCTTAAATACTCATGTGATAAATAAAGTACTTGAATAAAATTGTTTACATGCTGTTTCATTTACTAGGAAGACATATTTGTCATGAAAGAGGATTACAAATTTTTTTCATTTCACTTCTTTGTTTGACGAATATGTTATCACTGGTGCAAGAACAGTTTGAAAAGAGAAGGGTGGAAGCTGGTTTACCAAAGATGTCAGTGAGCTCCAGGAGGAAAATACAAATACCAAAATCTGAAGAAAGCATTTAAATCGTTCTGGATTAAAATGAAAGCAGGGAGAAGTCAGAGATTGGAACATGAGAAAATTAACCCAATGGGAAATGCAGATAAAGTTAAGAAAGGGATTGAAGAAGAAAGGTAATGGTGGACCAATAACATGATTTTAGGGTAGCCTTTCGGAGACTGGATTATAGAAGACAAGAAATTGTTATAACTTTGGACCACAATAAGTCTGTGTACTAGGAGCAATGAAGAATGTAAGGATGTTTTTACGAGTAATCAAGTACAACACATAACTCAAATGCTTTGGCAGAGTTCAGTTTGCAGTTAAATTACAGTTCTCATGCATGCTAGAGAAGCTTCAGTACTGCCTTCAAGCAGATCTACAAAGTATATATTTTTCTTTTTCTGAATCTTATTCATTAAGACTTTGTGTAACAATTAACTTAACCATTGACCTTTACATTATTCAGAGAAAGAATACTACTTTCCAATTTACTTTCTTTTAAAATGCAAAGAATGCAAATGATGGTTCCAGAACTAATAAGAACATGTGAATGCATTAGAAATTTCTGAAGACTGCCCTGAAAAGCATCTGAAAGTCGATAAACCATATTAACTGAAGGTTTAGATGAGGCAAGTAGATTACAAGATGTATGACACTATACTCCAAGTGCATGATTAATAAGTAGTCCACAACCAATACTACAATAGAGCAATATCAATTAGTGAGCAACATCAAAACCCATTCACACAGAAAAATAAGTTTACTGAGTAACTTGCACCACCCTAGTGGGTTATCTCTTTGTATATGTATGTGCATTCATGAAAAACTAGCATCTCTACCTTTTCTTTGTCCCTTCTAAGGGACAAACATAGCTGCAGATCTTTCTGCAATAGAACTTTTTGATGGCACACCATAAGGAGCAAATGCCGAAGAGAAAAGAGTGGGAGTCCAGAGTGACTCATCATTACAATGCTCAGAAAAATTAGGCGGATCAGGAGAATATAAAAAGAAGAAAAGTAAGATTGCTTCCAGCTTCTAGTCAGTATCATAAGCAGTGGCAATGGAAAACAGAGAGGTGATAAGTAAAGCAGAAGACCCCACAGCAGCATTCAGGAATCTTGAACAACCTCATTACAAAGAACTGTGTGAAAAGTAGGAGTACGAACACATGAATGAAGGGAATTGCAAATAAACAGCAAAGTAATGTAGGCAAAAACTGCAGAAAATATATGGTTTAAGATCTACTTAGCAAGAAACAAAGGATTAGGAGTAAGCTGAGGGGAAATATAGATGAATTATTCAAGAGAGAGTGTGAATAAATAATGAATAATACTAATAAAGTTAAAATATTTACCACTTTTATAGTTTGAGCCTTTGGACAAAAAGATTAGTAGCAATCATGCATGTAACAACTTTATAATAGGCCTGCTCAGGCCAGCATTAAAAAACAAGTCACAGAGTACTCAGAACAGTAAGATGTATTCAAGAAAGTAAATGGGACAGATTTCATTACACAGTTATAAAGGAAGTAGCAAAAGTCATTGCTAAATCATTTGCAATTATTTAAAAGAACTGGGAGAAAGACAGGAGTGACAGTAAACACTGGAAGACTGTAGGACAGTAATTTTCCTTCATGCAGAGGATAAAGTAGAACTGTACATAAATTAACCCGGAAAGATATTGTGGAAAGGATTAAGCAATCATTTAATTAGCCCCTGAAGGAAATATGATAGGAAAAGTCTCAAAAGGAATCATAAAAGCATACACTGTCAAAATCATCTCATCTTCTTAGACAGTACAGAGTCTATAGGGAAAGCAAAAGGTATTTCGTATCGTTACTATGGAAATACACTGAAGTTAAAATTATCTAACAATAGTGAAAAAGCTGGTCAAAAACAACAAAAAACAAACAAAAAAAAAACCCAACCAAAAAACCAACAAAAACCCACCCTCAATCTCAACCCTGATCGAAGTCTTCAGTAGTTTCTGGCTGTTTTTAGAGGTTGTACCTATCAAATCCTTTGAAAGATATATTCTGGGTTTTCACTAATAGTTTGAATGCTGCAGGAGAGAGCACACGAATACTCTTCATTAACAGCAAATTGGGTGAGTAGGAAGTACTATAAGTAAGACAACTACATTCAGAGACTTTTTTAAATCACTGAAACAATCCGAACTTAGTAAGATAAGACTAAAAAGGAGAAAAAAAAAAAAAGACAAACTGAGTACTAATTTAGAATCATAGAATGGTTTAGGTTGGAAGGGACCTCAAAAATCACCTAGTTTCAACCTCCTGCCATAGGCAGAGACACCTCCCACTAGAACAGGTCGTTCAAGGCCTCATCCAACCTGGCCTTGAACACCTCCAGGGAGGAAGCAGCCACAGCCTCCCTGGACAACCCATTCCAGTGTTTCATCACCCTCACTGTAAAGAACCTTTTCCTAACATCGAGTTTAAAACTCCCCTCTTCCAGTTTAAACCCATTACTCCTCGTCTTGTCATTACAAGATCTCATAAATAGTCCCTCTCCAGCCTTCCTGTAGGTTGCCTCCAGATACTGGAAGGCTACTACAAAGTCTTCTCAAAGCCTTCACTTCTCCAGGCTGAAGAGCCCCCACTCTTGTAGCCTGTCCTCATAGCAGAGCTGCTCCAGGCCTCTGATCATCTTTATGGCACTCCTCTGGACTCAATCCAACAGTCCTTCCTGTCTTTGGAGCTCCAGAACTGTACACAGTGCTTCATGAAAGCAAAGGGGCAGAATCCCCTCCCTTGCCCTGATGGTCATGCTGCTCTTGATGCAGCCCCGGACTCAGCTGCTGTTCAAGCTGCGCACACTGCAGGCTCATGTTGAGCTTTTCATCAACCCAGACTCCAAGGTCCTTTTCCTCAGGGCTGCTCTCCAGCCATTCACCACCCAGTCTGTATTTGTGCTTGGGATTGTGCCTACCCAGGTGCAGGACCTTACACTTGGCCTTGTTGAATGTCATAAGGTTGGCCTGGGCCCACCTCTGCAGCCTGTCCGGGTCCCTCTGGATGGCATCCCTGCCCTCTAGCAAGTCGACTGTGCCACACAGCTTGGTGTCATCTGCAAACTTGCTGAGGGTGCATTCAATTCCTCTGTCCATATCGCTGACAAAGATGTTAAATGGCACTGGTCTCAGCACTGACCTCCGAGGGACAGCTAAGAAAGAGCTCTGCAGAAAAGGACTGAGTGTAATAAAGGGTTAGAAGTATAATAGGAGGCTAAAAATAGTTTGCTAAATATTTTAATCTAAAGTAAACCAGTTATGCCATTGAAAGGAAGTCTTGCTCTCCTGCCACATTCTCCTTCCTTTTGCAATGGAAAAACATTGATTTAGCTATCCTGTAAACCATATGAAAGAAGCAATGCAGGTGACATTTTTTTTTTCCTGATTGGTTTCCAGCTCAGAGGAGAAAGGTATAGACAAGAGCAATAGGGACGCTGCATCAGGACAGACTTATTGTGAGTTTATTCACAGTTTAAGCTATGCTCAGGATCATAGAATCATTTAGGTTGGAAAAGACCTTTAAGATCATATAGCCCAACAATAAACCTTACAATGTCAAGCCCAAGAGTAAAATGTCCCTCAGCACCACATTTACACATCTTTTAAATACCTTTAGGGATGATGGCTCCACCACTTCTCTGGGCAGCCTGTTCCAGTGCTTAACAACCCTTTCAACAAAGAAAGTTTTCCTCATACCCAACCTAAAACTCCTCTAACACAACTTGATGCCACTTTCTCTTGCCCTGTCACTTATCACTTGGAAGAGGAAGCCAACACCCACCTTGCTACGGTCTCGGTCTCCTTTCACACAGTTGTAAACAGGGATAAGGTCTCCCCTCAGCCTCTTTTTCTCCAAGCTAAACAACCACAACTCCCTCAGCTCCAGCTCATAAGACTTTTGTTCCAGATCCTTCACCAGCTTTATTGCCTTTCTTTGGACACATTCCAGCACCTCAGAATCCTTCTTTTAAGGGGCCAGCTTTTCATAACCACATGCTGACTGGGCCTGAACACCCAGTTGTCCTTTATGTGTCATGTGATGGCACTCAGGATGATCTGAACCATAAACCTTCTCTGACAGTGAGGTCAAACAATGTGTCAATCTGACAACCTTTTCTAAAAAGTCATGTGTAATGGCCTGTGAGGAACACTGTAGGGCAATAGAATCATAGAATCATAGAATCATAGAATGGTAAGGTTGGAAGGGACCTCAAGGATCATCTAGTTCCAACCCTCTGCCATAGGCAGGGACACCTAGTCTCACCTCAGAGCGGATCTGCTCTCCAGCCATCCACTGTAGTTCAAAAAAGATCAGGATGGTTCATCTGAGAAAGTGATGGGTGATGTGGAAGGAGTCCAGAGGAGTGCAGTGAACATAAGGCTGAAATGACTGAGGATCTCCTGATGTTGATGGGCTTAAGGCTGTATCAGAACCCTACAGTCCTTCTAGGCACGTATTTTACAATTTTAAAATATTTGGAGGGTTTCTGAAAAACACTTCCAATTTTAGTTTACCAAAACTATATACATGCTTTATCATGTCCTGTTATCTCCATTCTATGTATCACAACAATGTCCACCAAGTGTCTGGGTTTTGCAATAGTCTGTAGAAGTAATTTAATATTATATGTATTTCTTCAAGTCATTAAATCAAATTATTTCAACAAGGATTTAAGTTATTTTTAAAACTACTTTTAATTGTTTTGAACAGCAGAGGTGCTGGTAAAATTTCCATAACTAAGACTTGAAAATGACAGTTAAGAGCAGTATTACCAGAAAGATTCAAAGGAGACAACAGTATAGGTAGAATCATGACACCGACTTTTGGAAGCCTTCAAGGACAGGCTGGACAGGGCTCTGAGCCACCTGATGTAGTTAAAGATGTCCCTAGTCATTGCACATGAGGTTGGACTAGATTACTTTTAAAGGTCTTTCCCAACTCAGAATATTCGATGATTCTCCAGCTCTCTGAGAATGTGTCACGGTTTAACTCCAGCCATCAACTAAGCATTCCACAGCTGCTTGTTTATTCCCTCCCAGTGGAATATAGGTGAGAATCAGAAGAGTAAAAGGGAGAAAGCTTATGAGTCGAGATAAAGACAGTTTAACAAGTAAGCAAAAGCAGCTCATGCAAGCAATACAAAACAACAAATTGATTCATAGCTTCCCACTAGCAGGCAGGAGTTCAACCATGTCCAAGAAAGCAGGGTTCGGTCACGCGTAACGGTTACATGAGAAGACAAAACACTTTCGCCCTGAATGCAACCCACTTCCTCCTTCTTCCCTTAGCTTTATATGCTTAGCTCATCTGTCAAGATAGCTGGGATCAGCTGTCCCAGCTGTGTCCCCTCCAAACTTCATGTGTACCTCCAGCCTACTTTCTCATGGGCTGGTGTGAGAAACAGAAAAGGCCTTGACTCTGTAAGCACTTCTCAGCAACAGCTAACAGATCCCTGTGTTAACAACGAGGTCATCACAAATCCAAAATACAGTGCAAACTAGCTGCTATGAAGCAAATTAACTCTGTCCCAGCAAAAATTGGCACAAAATGCCATCAGGCCTCCTGGAGATGAGATATGGCATGGGGGGCTGGGAGGAGAAGTTTTGGGTCTTGGAAACAGCTATCCTGTCATCTCATGTATATTGTAAAAAGTAGGATTGATTCATACTAGGATCACATACAGGTTATCAGTGATTCTAAAGTCCTGAATTCACAAATTAATTAGTTGCATGCCACAGAAGAGATTCCCTTCCAGTATCACATTTTTAACAGTACATGGAAATTAAGGTTTTAGTACGCCAAAGACAATCTTTTCATACTTCTTAATGAGGAGAGTGGAAAACATTTAAATTAATGATGTGACATATATTTATCTCACATGATTAACTTGACATCTCAGCAGTAAAAGTGTAGAGAGTGCAGTAAATTATGCTTGTTCTGGTCTGGTAAGCTGTTGTTAACTCTCTTAGCACCCCAAAGAAATAGCTTCTTTTTTTTTTTTCTCTTATGAGAGTATTACAGTTTTACACTAAGAAAAAAATCCCTTATTCCTTGTTGATTTTACATGAAAGAATTATTTAGGCCACTGTATACAGAGAAAATGCCTATCATTTCCTCTAATCCTCAAAGAATATGAATTTTAAATGTTGAGTTTGCTCTTTCAGAGACTTATCACTGTAAAACGTCTGTCCTTTAAGAACCGCCTGCATTTGGAACACATTGTTCTGCATCTTAGCTGAGTTTACTGATGTCTATTGCATATTTTGGTACAAAATAAACAGAAATGCACAAGAAACAATAATTTCATACTTCAGTATTTCATGCCAGTCTGCATTCTAGAGTGAGTTCCTACCAGTCCTGGTTCCAATTTCACACTTTACCTCCACTAAGGTACAGAGTTTTGCACAGGAGAGCAGAAAACATGGTTTCCCAAATTTGCTGATTTAAACATCACAGAGCTTAACAGATTTGCAGAACGTAACTTTTGCTTTGACCTAGCACTTTTCAAATTAACTAACTCATGTATCAGTAATCTCTGGGTTGTGTTGTTTTGTTGTTACAGTTAATAGCAATTTTTCCCCCTCTGTACACTTTTGGATAGGTACTAAGTAAGTTTATATTTTCCTGCTGTATGTGAGAACCAGTAATGTATTTCTAATAGCAAATAATCGACCTCAGTTTATCACATGAAATATTTTATTGGATCTTGCCAGTTTTATGAATTTCTTTCCTAGGTGTATAGAAATAATTTCCAATTTTTAGTGTTTACATAAGACATCAAAAAACATAAGAAATCATCAGAGCTCACAATACTCCCAATGTAAAGAATGAACAGACTGTGAAGTTCAAGGAGTACTGAATTCCACTGTTGATCACTTTTAACTGCTTTCCATTTTCTTTTCCTCAAATTTAAAAATAGTAATAAAAAAATCTACCTAAATCTACCTTTGAAAGGTCCTCTATGGATCATACCACTGTCACACAGCCACTATATCACATTAATTTTCACGATCAATTTGAATTCAGCCCTCTCCACAACGACAGTAACCACTTCTGGGGTGGTAAGTAGTCAAGGCCTTCACATAAAATCTGTGAGAATACATAAGTAAATGAACACAAGGTTTTATCAGTCAGTCTTTATTATAGCCCTTAGCATGAAGGAGACTTTTCAAATCAAATGCAAACCTCTCTGGTTATCAGCTGAAAGAAGCTCTTACTATCTTTCTTCTTACATGCTTTGCTAAAGAAAAAAAAAAAAACAGTTCCATACTCCCACCATTTGGTTAATTTTGAAAAACAACATGCCAGAGTAGAATTCCTTCTCTACTCATGATCTCAGCATCCCAATTCAGCATAACATAGTTGTGTTCAATTTACTGGATTTGACAGCTAAAATTCAGGTAAATTTGCACTTTCTTTTGTGGGGAAAAAAATAAAAAGGAAAAGAAAAAAAAAAAAAAAAAAGAAAGAGAGAAAGAGAAGATAGGCAGAAAGGCTTACAACCCTCCTAAGGATAAGAGACAGAAAAATAGCAAATCACATCTCCTACTTTACTACAAATTGCAGCAGCTTGAATGTGTTTTGAGGGTTCAGTCTTCAATTCCCATTTCAGTAATTTTAACTTCAAAGTACAGAAAAGTAAGATGAGTGATGTCAAACATAAGACACATGCTCAATCACTGAAGATATTTCAGTGCTTTTTTGGCTATTGCTGACAACTATCTCTGTAACAAGTTATTCCACTAGTAACTGTTAGGGCTGGATTAGCAATTATCTTTGTATAAATGCTTTGTTTAGAGGGAAGCAGAATGAACAATCTTTACCAAAAAAATAAACAGAGAAACAAATCAAAGGAAAACCAGAAATTTTATTAATCATACATATTTATCAAGCTGGTGATTTCCATAATACTGCTGAATATTCTAACGGTATTCAATATTCTCACTGAAGGGTTGCTCAGGTTTTAGAAACCTGGTGATAGAGTAGAATGCCTCTTGCTCTCTTCCACCTCAAAACATCCTGCTGCCCAGGTGATCTCACTAGGGATGCCCTGTCTCTAAGGATAAAAGAAGCCACATGAAGGAAGGTACAGAGTGAGGTGCCTGTTGATGCCAGAAACCCCCCTACTCCCTGCCCCATGATCTCACCAGAAGGAGACCTCTGCTCTGATATTTCATAATGACACTCTCTCAGCTGGTGCAGAGAGAAGATGGGAAAATGAGGTGGGGAAAGAAAGACATGAAAGCACAACATGGTAGCTAATAATGGTCTGGCACTAAACCAAGGTTGCCTTGGATCTGTATAGGCAGATCACAGGTCCATTCTCTCTTTAGTGTGAGAAATTTTGAGTCAGTAATTCTGCACTGTATCTTTGTGCCCACTTTGAATTCAGCTGGAAAAAGCAAAATGAGTTTGAACTGCTGTCCAGGTCACATGGGCAGTAATGGGCTTGACTGTTCCTGCCTAGTTCACCAGGGATGTCCCCAAACCATGGCCCTGGACCCCATTTCTGGGGGTGCCCCAATGCCTTCTGGTTTCCCTGCTCCTAGTCGAGGTTGTGGGACGAATCTGGCTACCAGGCCCTGCCTGTATTGATGAGGTCTCTCTGATGACTCCCAAGGGAATAGTCAGCAGACTATGACCTCATTATGTATGTAGGCACCTGCATTCCAGGCACCTAAATGCAGATGTCTTAACATGAAGCTAACTCTCATGGCCTGGAGGTCATTCCAAGAAAATGCCTGGTATAAGGTGTCCTAGACAAAAAGTAGATTTGACTTTGACTAATGCAAAGTTTTTATTGATGATAATAAACCTGATTTTGCACAGTGCTACTTCATAAAAACCTGTTTTCCCCCTGTGTGAAAAAACCTAGATTTCTGAATCATTCAGCAAGATGAGTAACATGACCCCGTCAGTCAGCTTGGTATCTTTCAAAAATCCATAGGAGTTTATTAAGCTTGTGAAAGGCAATAGTTGTTCCCTAATTCCAGCAAAGGCTTTGTGGCTCTGAAGTGACCGTTAAGACTTCTGGTGCAGATGAATCTTAGAGATACAGCCTGAAGTAATAAACTGATAATGATGACTTTTGTGTGATCAGTCGTGTTTTGCTATAAGCTTCTGTAATGTTCTACTTTATTACTATGAGACCTCTGCATTTCAGTTGATACTGTTTGTGTGCCTTTGTATGGAATTATTTTATAAAATAAAGATCTCATCTTGGTTCCACAGTCTGCTCTCAAAATGCATTGACTCATGCATAGAAACAGACCTAACATATATTCTACAATCTGAATAATGAAGGCTCTGCTAACATTTTATTAGGAATAGATAAAAGAGCATTGACAATTCTCGGTCTGACATGTCACCCTTTTTGTTTTGTAGGAGAATAGCAATTGCACCACTATAATCAACCGGCGCAGCCTCGTATTCCCAAACGGATACAAATCACAATTTATGCCCATGAGTAAATGCTGCAGCACCATAATTAAGAAGAGCATGAGACAATGCCTTTATGGTCTGGTGAGTGGTGACTTGAGCTGATGTACAGCCTTTTGATTTCTTCCGAAGATAGTGGAGCTGTTTCTGCCCATGAGTTTTGTTGTGGTTTGTTGGGTTTTTTTCTCAGTTGCCCTCTATAGAAGGTTAATAGTAAGTTTATGATGCCAAAGTTTACAAGACAGTGACTCACAATTTCAGATTTGTCAGTTAGTGATGTGAAACTAGCTGCTATTTTAAATTGAACATTTACGCCTTCCCCCTCCCTCCCCACACACCTCCCACCTCACCCCACAGATGCTCTTCCATTGTGTGAAGAAATTGATCATTCTTTCTTTTCTGAAAGTTTTCAGAATATGGCTAATTTGTTGTTTACCAAGAATTTTTCATCTTGTGTAATTACACTCTAGAATTGATACAGCTACCCTATATGTTCTGTACTGGTCTCACATCTGGAGAATGAAAGAATGAACGATAACCAGTACAAAATTAAAATTCATAAGTATGGAACTTGTCATAAATATGGAACTGCATCCTGTTTGTAAATATCCCATAAAGATGCTGTGAATTAGCAGACTTAAGTTATTTCCAGGTTAAAAATTCACTGTTCCTGCAATGAAGAAAAACTTACAGATAGATTAGTAAAACCAAGTTGATTTTACAATCATTATTTTGTTCTGACAGTCATGCTTTGTCTTCTTCCTTGACCTAGACAAATTTTATTACCAAATGCCAGCCCACAGCAGCCACACAGTCAGGAGCTCAGATTTACATTGGTTTCCTTACATCTTCTGGGGCGTTTCTGCTCTCTGCTGCACACTACAAATATTAGCATAAAGCAGAAAGATGTAGGTTTAGACATTCTGATTACCCTCAGGAGTCAGCACCAAAATGATTTGGCCTAAACCTTTCTTTTCTCAGACTGAAGAGAGAAAAGCATCTCACTGCAGAATACTGACATCATTAAGCATGCTTGCTCATCACTTTTCATCCCTATCATTAGGATATTGCATCATATATGCTACTCTGATCCCCAGTTTCCCTCTGCTTACAGATCATTGGAATCATCTTCCATAAGAAGCAGTGGATTCCCCGACACTGGGCAGTTCTGAGACGCAGCTTGACAGGGTGCTGGGCCATCTCATTTAAACTGCACTGTCACCTAGATGATAATCAGGGTCACTTCCAACTTGACATTCTGTGATCATCTCACATTCAGATTTTGACAGGCCATTGCAACAATGTGGAATATGGACACAGCAGCTACAAAATTTTCAATTTTATAAGTAATTCAAAACATGGGTATTTCAAAATAAGATCTGACTCCACAGAATCACAATTTAACTGGTTAATTAAGGGAAATGCAAAAATATGTTCCAAAAACTCTAATTTTAAAAAACATGGCTTTTAGATAACTTCTTCAGGAAGACCATTAAAACCAGTAGAAGTAATTCTCTGGCCTGTATAAGGGAATAAAAGCTCTCCTAAGTGGTGAGATCCATGTACTGTGTTTCCAGTGTTGCTGCCTCTTAGCCTATGCTTCAAGTAGTTGAAGCTCATCAGCTTAGAGATTTTAAAGTATCTTTCAAAATGCAATCCAGATTTCAAACAACCACTGCTGATGCCCTGAAAATAAATAGAAAATCTAGAGAATATTTATTTCTGTCTTACGTCTGTCACTGTGGCACCTAATATAAGAACAAAAATACCATAGATAGCATTTCTATTAAGATCTAAAGACATTTTGCTAATTTTTAAATGCTTAACAATCCCAAATAACAGGAAATTTAACTTCTCCCCCTTTTAAGCAAAATAATCTCTGGTAAAGACTAGTTAAACAACAATCAAACTAGTATTAGCTACTTCCCACTACATAACTATACATTGTTCATTGAGACTGACACAATTTTGAGCACTGAATAAAATTCTATTTACGTATGATATTAGCACAGGAATATAAATTGCCCCAGCTAAAGAGCTTTTCGTATAGAAAGAGTTAAACCAGGCTTTTCATAAAGCTTAAGAATTTCAGAAAATATCCTATATACTTTTTAAGAGTCAATAAACCACCAGGTACCACAACGTAGTAGTGGTGCAAAATAAAATTACTATCAGATTTCTGTTTATTCCTTGCATAGATTAAATCATTACAGGAATCCTTGTCACTGTTATTGATACCTAAAGGCCATTGAACTGATTGCCCATTTTGGAATCAGCATTTATAATGTTTTTTTCATAATTTCTTAAGTTTTCCAAACTGGACCAGTAAGGAAGTATTATAAAAAACAGACCTTTGGAGAAAGTTTTACTTGTATGTGGTGATCTTTGAAATATCCCTCTCAATATACAATGCCTAATGAAGACACATACTTTAAAATTTTGGAGTTAGTAGTGTGCTTTACATAAATAGTTACTGTGAGGAAGAGCAGGGAATATTACGTATAGGCTATCAGAAGTATACAAGATATACCAAGAAGAATATGTGGCTGATATGCAATGATTTATTAATACTTTGTACTGCCTAGTTGTGAGATACTGTGGTTTCATTGGCTTGCTGGAATGTTTACTTTTATAAGAGAGTAGTTAAAAAACTGCCAAGACAGCAAAATAAAGGTTCTCCATGAGTATCCTGCCGGTAAACATTTCAAAGGCACTATGAAACAACACCTGAATTATTAAGCTATTCCAGGAACCAGCCAGGTCATTTCTTTTGTTAAGACTAGGAGCAGTAAGATCTGAAGAACAGTAACACAGTAAAACAGGCATTCTAGAAGGAAGGTGGAAGCTGCACAATCCAAAATTAAACTCCAAGCCTCTGACAGCGATAACAAGAGGTAAAATCTCTAGATGAAAAAAACTCTATTAAACAGTGAGGATGTACCTGTGAGCATTGTGAAAGGTGCTGAATCCTGACCTTATTTGGTATAGGCACTGAAGAAAAAAAATCTTACTTCCAAACATCCTTTACAAATCAAAGCCATTTTTAACTGAAGGTCAAACACCGGTACATGCAGGTAATGGATTTTGCAAAGCATTTTGTTTTTTCTAACTTAAGTGATCACTAGAACTGATGACCAGCAAAAAAAAAAAAAAAAGCACTGCAATATGAAAGGTGATATTTTTTCCAGTTCTAATTGCCACTGTGATGGTTTGGGAGTTCCCTGGCCCCCACACTTTGTAAAATGACCCAGACTAGAACACAGCTGGCTGGAAGTTAAGGAATGAAGCTCTATTTACAGCTCAGCACAATGTACAAGCAGATATATACACTATATACAGAATATTTACAGAAATATACAAGTTAAAGGTAATACAGAAACACAACTCCCCTCCCAGAAATCAGGGACCCCAGAAGAGACTCCCAACCACCCTTCCACCTTCTCCCCACCCCTGTACCTTACCCCAAGGTTTGCCTTTATGCGCAAGGTGAGTTTGGAGGATTGGCCAGGGGGGTTAGAAGAAAAGTGGTTAGTGAAGATTAATCAGCAAAGAGGAGCTAGACCGCCTGAGACGCTGTGCCCCTACAGACTGACTGATCGAATGTTTTGAGTTCTTTTCCCAAACATCTCAGGAAGTCTATGAATGAAGTAGACATCATCATGTTTTCTTTTCACAGCCTATAGTGTAATTTTCTCCATTAAAATATTCCAATCAGCCTCAAATCAGCACAGCCACTTGTTTTTTCCTCCCTACTGTTGGTGGTACACCCTCCAAAACTTAAAAAGGAGACACTATATCTAGTGTCTTTCCATGCTCAGACTTTCCCCCTTCATGAAGCAGATTTCCAAACAATATTACTACCCTCAAACTCAGATACAATAGAACTGAATTTTTGTAAGTTAGTGTTCATACAATTATCTCTCAACACAGAAGTTCTTACAAATGTTTTTTACCACAACTAAAATACAGGGATAGGAGCCACTCAAAATCCTGTAATTAGCAGCCACGGCATCTTTGTAAACAGGCAATGTCAAAGGAATCAGAGGCAAGCAAGAAAGCATGAAACAGTAAAAACAAGTGCTTTCAGTGAGAAGTAATTGGCATCACAATAAGGAATATTCAGGAAATAAATAGAATTGATTTTGAAAGCTCCAGTCCTTTAGACCAACAAAGTCATTCACACACTCCTGCACATGCTTACATTTACTTCTATAAGTAGTATCAAGTTGACTAGAAAACTGCAGAGAGTTAAAGAAAACTTGCAAACATTTCCAGGAGTTGCACCAGTGTTCCAGTGGAAACAATATTAAACAACAAGCAAATTCTGGGCACAAAGTCAACCACAGTTAGCATGGATACACTTCAAATCAGAAGGAGTCTAAGTGCATAGGGACAGAAAACTAGTACATAGTACAATCAAAAGAAAGGAAACAGTCACAGCACTGTAGCAGAATTAATCAATATGCAATGTATTGGACTCTGAGCAAAAATTTAGTGCTATTTTTAAAAAGTACCTTGAGGTATCCTTTGGTAAATGGTAACTTACAAAAGGTAGCCTGAAACCATAACAAGATAAGCACACATGCTTAATTTTCTTTTCAAAAGACTGAAGTTCAAAATAGTAAAACATATATCATGCTTTACCTAAGCAACAGTAACCTTTTGAGGATGAAAAAATACATGGAAGTTGTTTCTTAAACTCAAGTTGCCTGCAGTCAAATATACATAAAAAAATAATTGTCTGCAGTTTGCTCACAAAGAGAATAATTTCCATTAAGTCAGTCTAATATGATGCCCCTGTTGACTTACAAGTTATATTTTAAACATATCCCCTATTTCTTGAAATTACTTCAGGATCTTGAATGCAAGCACATAGTAGAGGCAAATATGGTAACACTGACTAGAGGACACACCAATTTTTTCCAGGAATTCCACTTTCCAGTGATACTGTATAGGATCCAAACAAGATGTATGTTCAGGGTAGAAAGAGTCACCCAGTCTCACCATTCATATATATGGTTTAGATTGAATATTAGGAAAAATTTCTTTACTGAAAGAGTGCCCAGGCATTGGAACAGCCTGCCCAGGGAAGTGGTGGAGGCACTGTCCCTGGAGGTGTTCAAGAAACACATGGGCATGGCACTTAGGGATGCGGTTTAAAGGGTATGGTGGGGTTAGGTTGATGGCTGAATTCAGTGATCTTAAAAGTCTTTTCTCAGAGCCCTAGGACACCTTTTTGATCCAGATCCACAGGAAATGCAGATAGGCATGTATGTCTATCAGTATTACACTGGTGAATCAGAACTTCAGAAGACAACTCTACTCAGACAGAATCTGGATTTTGGGACCTACCCCAGGAGTAGGTAAAGAGTCTCTTCACTTGATGTCTCTGGCTTCAATAATTATCATGAAAATTATCCAAAACAGAAAGGGAAATAAACTCTGTTTTGTCTTTGTTTATGTGGGGGGAAAAAGAAATAATTCAAACCCCCCAGCAGTAGTTCTACCCTTCCACTTCAAGTGTCATGTACACTGGACACAGCACACTTAAACACCTTCAGGGGGTTGTTGGTTGATAAGAAACAACACCAGAACAGTCATGATACTCTTCGCAATTTAATTCATTTAAACTTGGGAAACAAAGGAACATGAAATTGGAGCAGTTACAAAAGTAGGCAAACAAGTAGCAGATTATGCTTAGAAGGAGTTCTCAGGCTGCTTTCTCTTGCTTTCTGCACTTTCCTTTTTTCCAGGACTACCACCTTATTATCTAGGCAGTTTTTTCCACCGTGTCAACAAGCTTACTTAGCTCTTCAGTGCTTTCCATCCTCTCTTCAAGAAAATACTAGCAATTATTTCTTATTGAATGTTCAAAGACTAATAACTACCATTTTTTGTTTAAAAAACAGAAACTGCTTAATGTGGTATGACAGAAACTAGGTCCCCAGCTAAATTGGAAAAAGATAAAGGATTCACCTTTATCAAACAAAAGGTTTGTTTAACCATTAGGGAATAAAGGAAAAAAAATAAAGAATCTAAGCTAAATGTACATGAGAGGAACAGAAAAGATGGAAGAAAAGAGAAGTGAGGTGAAAGAAACATAACCTTTGCAAATGTTCCAAGTCTTTGCTAAAGCAAACACAGTATAAAGCACCATATTCATGCAGGCTCCCTCAGTGTGAATAACCCAACTGCAATCAAAACAATTTTTTTAGAAGAATTAATGAAATGCAGAAATGGAAGTGATCTAGGGGTGCTGATTGACACCCACCTAAACATGAGCCAGCAGTGTGCTCAGGTGGCCAAGAAGGCAAATGGCATCCTGGTCTGCATCAGGAATAGTGTGGCCAGCAGGAGCAGCAGGAGCAGGGAGGTCATTCTCCCCCTGTACTCTGTACTGGTTAGGCCACACCTTGAGTACTGTGTCCAGTTCTG
>VWZE01001777.1:533169-570821 GCA_013396675.1 Eubucco bourcierii | reverse complement strand
CGGGTCCAGAGGAGGGCCACAAAGATGATCAGAGGGCTGGAGCAGCTCTCCTATGAGGACAGGCTGAGGGAGTTGGGGCTCTTCAGCCTGGAGAACAGAAGGCTTCGAGGGGACCTGATAGTAGCCTTCCAGTATCTGAAGGGGGCCTACAGGAAGGCTGGGGAAGGATTATTTACAAGGTCCTGCAATGACAGGACAAGGGGCAATGGGCTTAAACTGGCAGAGGGGAGATTTAGACTAGATGTTAGGAGGAAGTTCTTTACAGTAAGGGTGGTGAGGCACTGGAACAGGTTGCCCAGGGAGGTTGTGGATGCTCCCTCCCTGGATGTGTTCAAGGCCAGATTGGATGAGGCCTTGAGTAACCTGTACTAGTGGGAGGTGTCCCTGCCTATGGCAGGGGGTTGGAACTAGACGATCCTTGAGGTCCCTTCCAACCTTACCATTCTATGATTCTATGATTCTATGACTCAAGGAAAGCAGGGCTTCAGCAACTGCTTGAATTTTTAAAAGGAAATTTTGTACTGCAGTAACTAGTAAGGAATCAGTATTTCCTCCTTTGCAATTTTGCATGTGTTTTAGCACTAATGTTTCCTTTGAAGACAATAAACGGTGCAAACTTCCAACTGCAATTCAAATATCATTGACTAAATCATAATTGGAGAAGGAAAGGTCAAACACTACTTCTCAAAAAAATTCATAAATTTGCAGCCAAAATCATTAAGACAAATATTGAGGGCTGACAAAAACCATGAGGAAAAGATGTTATAATCTGCTCTCCTCAAAGGAATAAGTGCCATGGCAAGGTGTCTTAGAGTATCTCAAGAAAAGTCATCAATAACTTTTTCATTCAATATTAAAATTAAAACACTGAAGGATCTTAAAAAATTAAATAAATACTGTTGTTTCGTAGCTTTGAATAAATTCCATAGATCTCATAGAACAGTTAGAGTTGGGCCAGGGACACTTTCCACTAGATCAGGTTGCTCAAAGTCCCATCCAATTAATAAATTGCAAAGATGCATGTGAAGGATTAAGTACACTCCTAACATCAACATAAGAATATTCTTTCAGTATACTGTGATTAACACTGTCAGTGACTAAAAAATCATCATTCTGGTAATGGAATTTAAGTGATTTCTCTGTGGTAGGTTTCTTTAAGTGATAAACTCATCTCTTGTCAGTATATATAAGTAACTTAGTCTTTAAAATAAAGACATTGATCCAAAAATAATACTGAGATCTTGAAGTGCAAAAAGAACACTGGACTATTAAATTACACGGTTGCAGAAGAAGTTCTTGCAAGCTTCTGCCATGAGATAATTAGTTTTACTTCCATCTTGTTCAAATCCACTTTAAAATTAAGGTGTTCGGTTCTGAATTTCTGCCAAACACTGCGACAAAACATAGGCTGCATCAGGAAAGAGAGGGAAGGAGCTGGAAGCCATCATCAAAGCAGAAGAACATTATAGTGTGATGGTGAAAAATGGAAGTAGGAGACAGCACATAAAAAAAAGAAGAAAATATAATGGTTGTTATGCAGAGCCCTGGGATGGAGCTATTCCACACAAGCAGAATAAAAACGAAAAAGAGTAGGGAAGAATTTGGTCAATGATCCAATTATGGTCACAAAGATTTCACCATAGCCTTGCTAAGGCTGCAAAAAAGTTGTCTTGGTGACAGGAAAATGTGGTTTGGTAGCACAGAATATTAATTAAGGCACTGACTGGTAAGATCTGGTTTAAAGTAGAGATGCATATGCCATGAGAAATACTAAACACAATTTGAAAGAAGTAGGACTTCCAGGATAGTGTAAACAATGTCTCAGCAATTACCTGAAAATGAGAAAAATTATGATTTTCTCTTTCCTCACTGGCATGGGAAGTCCTGTTTACAGATATAGACTGAAAAACCAATCAAGGAAGACAGGCAGCATATAACTTCAGGGAAGTTAGCCTAAGGTGGTGGTAGGTAAAGTTAGTATCCATTGGAATATGAGCTACATTGACACAAACAGATTCCTAACTGTCATGTGACAACATCCCAAAATCAACAGTGTGACTTTGCACCCATTAGTTCTTTGTGCTTGCACTCAGGGTCAGAATGAAGACAAAACACAGAAGGAAAATTGAGTGGCCCTTTCACTCTTGCAGGCAGTATGTGTGAATGAAGAGTGCAGCACACGGACAAAATCAACAAGAGGAATTCAAGCCTGCTGTTAACTGTATTATTAACATAATACATGATGGATGATCAGACAATTGCCCTGCAAAACACTGGGGTTTTGGTTGGGTTATTTTACAAATATACTTTTTTAAAAGTTGCAACACAATTGACAGTAGAAGACTGATTAGAAGATTAACAAAAAATCGGCTATCAACACCTGGATCACCTCATCAGCAAGCAAATGAAGAGTAAGTGCCATTCTTGCTGAACTCTATTGGGAGGTAGAGAGCTGTGAGGTCCTTGGAAGATTTATCCTAAGATCCAGCAAAGGACTTGCAGGAAAACCATTTAAATATCACACACGTTTATTTGGCTGAGAACAGAGCTCAGATACAGTGGAAGACAAGATGGTTTCTCCATTCAGCCCACATGCAGGACTTGTTCTTTTCTTAATTGTTCACAGGGGCACTTTGTGGCTCCACATTTTGCACTATATAACTATTTGAAGACTGGGATGCTTATACGGGTAAGGAACCCTAAATTCAGTGTCTTCCTTATCTGTCTGTCCTACTGTCTTACAAAAATTACTTGTTATGCTTACATGCTCTTCCTATGTGTGAGTGTAGTCCCATCAAAAAGAAGCTATAGCAAAACAGCTGTGTACAGTAAGACTGTAAGGAATAGCAGGAGGGAGAGGGAGACTCTGTACCCCTTGACAATGAACTGGAAAATGGGGGCTTTCCCCTTCCACTTAGCGAATTTTTTGTGGATTTTAGTTTTGGCTTTTAGATAGTTTAGTGATTGTTTGTGGCTTTTTTGGTTTTGTTTGTGGGGTTTTGGGGTTTTTTCTCAATAACAGCTGAAAAAAACTCCAATGATAACACTTGTTCTATGTGTTACTTACAGTACATGTGGACTTTCTGCAATCTTCAAAGCAAGAGAAAATTAAGGGTCAGGTTCATGAGATGACACTAACCATGAAGCTACTGCATGAGACGGGCACTGCTACTGGTATGCTGATAGTGCCTGGTATAAAGGCTTTGCAAATGTCTATCAAACCACTCCTTTGAGGGCACTGCAACCTGCCCAATCCAATTTGGGGTCCTAATCATACTTACTCCTAAAGTAAATGCTGATCTGCTCAGCACAGTGCAGTTCTACACAAGCTACACAAATGCTCAATGCTAAAAGAACTGCAGGAGCTAACAACCAGGACAGGACACAGCACATTTAAAACTTTGTAGGGGCTGTATCTTACAGCAAGAGCAAACACATTACAAATGCATAGTAACACAGTCTGGGTTACTATGGCATTAAATGTCATCAACCAGTTCATTGGTTTGTTATAAACTGCCTTAAAAGCTTTAACATCATCACTTCAAAACCATTAGGAACATAAAGAAAATTTTGAATGTGGGTTGAAATTAAGTAAAATCATCAAGCAAATGTAAGTCTTCCCAAAAGAACTCAAAGAGTGATACCTACTTTCATAAGTCATACATGGCAGGACACGCAAACCAAGACAGAATGTAGAGAGAATATGTTCTCCAGTTCAAGTGAAGTAACATCGCAAAAATTATTTTACTTGGGTCAAAAAACATCTGCACTTTAATGTCCAGAGCAACAAGTATCAGAATTCAGACAGAATCAGTTGTCTCTTGAACTAAATTACTTGCATGGTCCTGCAGATATGGGTGCTATTAACAAATGGAAGTGTAGGATTTCATGAGCTGTTGAAAGCATATATATCACAAGACCTTGAAGGTGACTTAACCAAACTCCCCCCTGTTCTTTTCAGCACATACAAGCAGGAACAGATTCCAGAAACATATCTTTAGCTCGAGAGTAAAGTAAAAAAATTAAAGTATTAGTTTAGCCAGTGTTGATGTTACAGCACTAATGTTCATATTTAATTTACATTATTATTAATAATAATAATGATATTATTAATGTTGGTATTGTTGGTATCCTTTATTCTGAAAATGCACTGGAAAATTGGGACTGGAGACACTTATACAATTCTAGATCACTGCTTGGATAAACAGGACTAATACATGCAAATGTTAATACCAAAGCATGAGCCATGCACATTCAGCAAGCAAGGCGTTCAACTTGAATCAAAACAATCATCTTAATAATGGATACTTCAAAGACAGTGAAGGAAATATCCAAATATAAAAATTTCATTTTACTACATGCAGGGACACAAATCAAAATTAAATAAAATTTATATTGTTTTTAAAATGTATTTTGTGAAAACAAACTCTAACAAGAAACACAGCAGCTGATTTTAGGGTAAAATTTATTTTGCAGAAATTTAACTAGCTACAGAGTGGATGTTTACATCTGAGCTTCTAATTCTGACCTTCCCATATAATCAATGCGGAGAAGTAGGCACATTCAGGGAGTCATTCATCTGATCCATTTCCAGTGTGTACTGTAGGACTGCATACATCATCACACCCTGGGGAGGTCTATGGCTCTACAATGGCTATAAAGGTAGCTTCAGGTGACTAACTTGCAAAGTACTACAGGTATCTGTATTTGTTCAGGAAACCCACCCTAAATGTATTCTTCAAGAGGGATGTGATATATTTTAAGGCCAAGTGAATTATGTAGGAAAAGAAGACATGTTGAAGAAGTAGGTTAAAATAATAATTTACACTTCCAGGATCAGTTGCTAAGAAATTACCATAATCGAATCTCCTTTAAGTTCTGAATACTGTCTCATTATAGTATAAAAAAGACAAATTTTAAAATGAGCTTATTAGCTTATATTGGCAGACACAACCTAGTGAAATATATGGAGACTACCTGCAATGTTGAGACAGAGTCCATAAGGAGCACTTGGAGTAACTTCTTAACATCAGAACACTTTTATACATAACTTATGTATGTATGTAAGTATGAAAAATAAAGACCATATACCAGAAAGAGCAGGGACACTTGCATCTTGATTTCTCTTTGAAGACTGCATAGAGAAAAGCTTTTTCATTACCAAAGGTATCAAATGCATTCCTTTTAATTTCCCTTGCTCTATTAGGCCAGCATAAAGAAATCCTGTAACTTTCAATAATATAAATATGAATTTTACTGAAATATTTTGGGACAATGAAAATAAAATTGTTGGCCTTGTTTCTTAAATTAAATGGTACACACATCCTTGGTAAAAGGTAGGCCATGCAGGAATGCCTGCTCATCAGACCAATCCATCTACTGTGAGCAGGACATTCAACTAGATGAAAAGGAAAGATGAGTTATGAGGACAGCCAAACAATGGAGGAAGTTGCCCAGTGGAGGAAGCTGCCCAGAGGAGTTATGCTGTGTCTTGTTTCAGAGATGGGACTTGATGGGACTAAATAAATTTCCACACTCCCTACCAACCCATACTACTTTATGTGCACGTTGAGTTTTTCAAACACACAAAGATATGTATAAAACGATTCTGATTTATAAATTGTGCCAACATAAATTTCTGATTTACAGGGAAAATCACATTTTACGTGGTACAAATCTTCTAAACAAAGTAAGAATTAACTTCCATGCATATGCATTCAACTTCAATGCAACGAAGTGCAATGGTATTGCACTTCATAATTGCCAGTGTGTTACTCAGCTAAAATGAGCCCCTGAAGAGTTGCATTCATCATGTAATGGTGAGTTGACAGATTCTACTGACCATTTATTTCAAAGGTAAAATTCTTTCTGAGGCAATAGCCTTAAGCTCTAAAGACAATTTCGATCATTGTGGGTACAATTCACCCACTTCACTCTAGATGTGCCTGAGAAGTAATTCAAGTGTTTAAACATATGTGACTAGAGCCATCTGAGATCTAGAATATTTAAGCTGCCTACATGGAATTAGCAAGAATGACACAGAACCCATTAGAGACTTCTATCTTTATTAGCAACCAGAGATGGAAATGTCTATGACACCTGAGATGATATTCAACACCTAAGTTTAGGAACAGAACAGCATTTTGAAAAATATTTGTTAGTATCAGCATTGGTGTTATTTAAATCTGAACAAATTTCATTAGTGTTCCTGTATAGTAAATGTGAAGAAGTAAATACTTCAGAATATAAACCTTATTAATTAATTTGCATATCTACACCTAGGTCAAATGACAATCCAGCAGCAGTAATTTCTCTGTGCTGAGTACAAAGGAAACCCCAGTAATTGCCAGTCCCTCTGTGCATTCAATCACTTTTACACCTACTGAATGTATGACAACTGAAAGCATTATGATGTCATAAGATTCAAGCAAACTCCATTCTTCTATCTAATCTAAATGGACTGGCCATTAGTTACTACACCACTGCATGACAAACACAGAGGAAAAGAGTAGAATGATAGTTAAGAGTTTGTCTGCTTTGCATTGATAGCACACTTGAAGAGACAGAGAGAAGATTCATAACAAGGATGAAGGATGTATTTATTATGACCCACCTTGTGTTACGCTATACAGAAGCATAATCACAATGATGCTATCAAAATAAAATGCATCAACAAATGCACCTCAGTTGCAGAGTAAATGTGAGAGTGTGATACATGAGACAATTGATTGTCTCAAGTGTACCTCTCAGCAGGGGTTATTTAAAATATTCTGCCCCTGTATTAACCACGTGTGGTCACGTGCTGGTTTGTAAATGATTTACATTGGGAAAAAAATGTAGATTAGCATTTTAATACAAAACATTTTTTCCACAAAAGCATCATTCAAATTTTGGTTTAAATAACTTGCATTTGGTATGTTACCCTAACCCTCTGTGGATATTGACTGCATCACATATGATAGAAAATTGCCTCCTCTGGCAATCCAACTAGAGAAGTCAAGCCCTGATGATGAGTCAGGGATGAGGTTCAGTGAGATAAAATGAAGAGTACAGGCTCAGTTCAGGACACTGATTCTATTCTGCCATCAGATGTACATTATTGATCTCAGCAGTTTAAAAGAAAAGTGTGTATTTGATGTAGCTGGCAGGAGTCTTCCAGTTAAATTGCTTTTCATCTAGCAGACTGCTCTGCGAGCTTTGTTACAGAGCAGATCAGTAAATACACACATTTTTGGTATTTCTCACAGCAGCTACAAGAGTGAGTAAGCTGAACAACTACAAAACATTTTCACTCACTGCCTCTAACAGATGCAAATGGAGCCTGCATGTGTGGATTTTGCTGCTTGCCAACTGGTCAGAAAGAATTCACTGTACTGAACACGGTCTTCCATGCAACCCAAGGAGGTGAGTCACAGAACACACTATAGAGAAAATCAGTGAGTCCATCACAGATCTACACCTAAAGTGCTTGGGAAAAAAAAAAAAAAGTCTTTTAGGATAGCATATTGTTGAAATGTCCAGATGATTCATGAACAGATTTCCACTGTTAAAGATGTAGCCTTTCTTTCTCTTGTTGCTCAAGGAAATTATGGAGAAGAAATTGAAGAAGGCATTTCCAGGAAGAAAGCTTTTCCTGGAAATGTAGAAATAAAAAATATTGCCAGAAAAGTTTTATGAAATAGGTGGAGTCAAACCTTAATGATACTTCTCCGCATCTATTTATACCTGCACCTTGCAAAACCACTCCTGTCTCATATGTTGTTAATTTAGTATGTGTAGAGAAATTAAAGAACGGGTTTGTATGAAATTATCCTATTATTCCCTGAAAGAATTCCCAGGGTTTGAAGAATAAGACCACATATAGCTAAAATCTGAGGGAAAACTGAGACAGGAGAAATACATGAGCTATGCAGAAAACATAGCTGTCCAAGGAGAGACAGAGAATGTGGAGTCAGAAGAAAAGTAGCAGTTAGGAGCAGCCTCTGAGAAGGAAAAGCCCAAAAGACAGAAACACCTCTCAGAAAAATGAGTGGGAGCCCATCCAGAAAGAGGAACAGCAGTTGTACAAACTCTCTAATGAGGGCATAATTCAGGTGTCTCTAAGAGATTTTCTTGTACAAAGACCTCCATGGCTAAAGAAGGAAGCCATTGATGGATACAAATGCAGGTGTTGTCAAATGAATTTCCACTACCGCCCTTACAAGGAATTCCCTTTGAAGCTGTAGGTACATTTATTAATGAAATTTACATGGTTAGCTGAGCAGGGACTATGCTTGCATTATGTGTATATACAAACTCCACATAAGTCCTGACCACTAGGCAGACCCTCTTGGTGTTAATATGATACCAGTGACAGCTAATGGGATCAGATGCAGCCAGCAACTGAACGGCAGGAGAAAGCGGAGGACTAGATGGCTGCACAGAGACTCTCCATCCAAGCACACCATAACAAATAAAGACTAAATGGGAGAAGTTTTGTTGTCTCCCCTTACAGCTCCTCTGACACAGGAAAGCCACACCTTAATAATAGCAACAATTACTGCAGTAGCAGAAGGGCTTTTCCCACCAGTTTCACCTGTTGGTAGGAATTAACACAGTGATGTGTTCGTAAGATGATTATAAATGTATGAAATTAAACAGCATGAGTATGCCATAAATCACTGTACTTTGCAGAAATGGAAGTTGAACTCAGATAACTTAGGAACCAGTACCTCGTGCCATGTCTTTCCACTATTCATCTGCAGAAGGCTGAAACATTCAAAAGCAGGGTCCAAAAGTTTGGGCTGCTCTGTTGATATAATTTCCAAATCTGCTGTGCAGCCACTGCTGTTAACTGGATGACATGATGCACGACCCCACCAGAAGATAACAGCTCAGCATGCTGCATGAAGCCCACTTGAACTGTTCTGGCAGGAACAAGTGAGTCATTAATTATGCTGCAGCTGAATCTATTGAAGACATATTAACAGTCATTCACCCAAATTTAAAAAAAAAAAAAAAAAAAAAAAAAAAAAAGAGCTTGTTTGGTTCCTAGCAGATAGGGAGAAGCTGGATTAGATTGCCATAAAAAAGCACCTAATATGAAGGCAGTACCTCCCAAAGAAATGCTATTTTAAAGTAATATTAGGAAGATAGTCTAAAATATCCTCGACTGCTCTATAAATATTACTATTGTACTACTATGCAATTACTGTTCATTGCCAAACCAAACTTTCTTTAACTATGACATTTAGAATAACCTTTACAGCTTCAAAAATCATCTGAACTTATTCCAATTATTCACAGCCAAAAGCTGAGTCTGCCTGTTTGTGTTTCTTTAATGTTTATTTTAGATGTTCAAACCAATCACCATATAGAAACTTGTTATTAAGTAATTCAGAAGGAATTAATGAACAGCTGCAAAGTAATTCAAGGAATAACCAAATACTCACAAAATTTACATTCACTGAAAATTTAAAAACTGTTCTCACAGGAAACCAGAAAGCAGAAATGGTATTATTTACATTTATGATAGAGAATAATTTTTCTGGACTATGAAAATCAACAGCAAATAAAAGCTGTACCCTGAAACTGGAAGCAGAGCTGCAATTGTATTTTGTACCTCTTTAGGAGTTAGAAGACTCAATGAAACACAACAAAGATAGGTTTATTTGTATATTTCTTTAAATTGCAGTTCATGTTCTAGTTGCATCTGCTTCCTCTGTGTAAATCTACATGAAGACATTATTTTGGGATAAAAGAACCTTAAAATGTTTTTTTAATCAATAAAAATGAATCAATAAGAATTATATGGAAACTTGGAAGCCATAATAAGCCACAATTTCAGTTTTTAAAAAATACATATTTTACATCACTCATTTAAAACTCTTTTTTTTATTACTTAATAGTACAAATAATTTTACTTTAGAATTAGTCCTTGCTTAAACAAACTTTACACTTTGAACATAGATATTCCCTGCTCTAATACAGCGAGGTGACTGTTGGTATGTTTTGAGAAAAGCTGATATGTCTAAAAGAGAGTTACTTGAAATCTGCAGTCCTGAAAAATGTGTGGAAGATGCACAATCATAAAATGCAAAACCCGTAAGAAATTGACAATACACCTCACTTTTTTAGTTAAAAATTCCCCACATTATTTTTTCTGGCCATGATCTTTATCATTTCATTCAGTCTTACAAGCAGCCTGGTACAAAGCTCCTGCCTGACAGTGAAGCATTCCTTTGCTTATATTCATCAACACTGGATTCTCCTTTAAGTGTCCTTAAAAGCAGTTTAAGAACAGAGTATCCATCTACAAGCAGGGCAGAGTGTTTTTCTTTCTCAAAATTACGAAGAAAAATATGGTCCTCATAAAAGGATGCTATTCAAACACTTAAACCTCTTTTTGTTTGTCATACTTTTTATGCTCCTTCAGACAAGCTGGAAGCATTACCCTACTAAGCATTTCCTGGAATCCTGTCCTGTGATGCCCAACCTCTGTCATATATGAAGGGAGCCTTCATGTATGGCACAGATCTGGGGTCCACTTCAAGAAGAAGGATAAAATGACCTTCAAAACTCACTGACTCTTTTTTTTGTTTGTTTAATTTTCCTGACAAAAGTGGATTTGTTCCTTGCAGGATGAAGTAACTTTAAAATTTGAATTGTAATTCAAATACAAAATACTATTTGAAGCGGGGTTTTTGCATCCAAATAGAAAAGGTTTCATAAAGATCTTTATCATAACAGAAATGTGGACAAACACAGCAGATGGCAGCTGGACTGAGACAATGCTGTAATATGGTATGTGGAGTCAATACTCTGTAAGACTTGAAGCACTATTTATATAGCAAAAGGCTTCAGTTCTTTAAGAGAGACAGAATGATCACTTTTTAAATGTGAATAAATGGTTACAGAACAACAAAGCTTTCTCTGAGCTGCTAGAAGAGCCTCATAATAAACGGATTATGTCTGGTTGTCCATTACAAAATCTTCCTCTTACTGAACCAATTTTAATATTCCATACTGAAGCTGCACACTCAGAATCAGCAAGCATTTCCAAAAGTGGCCATGAATCTTCAAACTGATTACAGCAACCTGACAGAAATATTTTAAAAGCTTGACCCAGTAAAGTGCTGAACAGTTTTCTACAGCACTGGGCAGCCTCAAACCCAATTGTTTTTAAGCACAGCTGTGGCTACTCACTGAATTTTAGGAATACTCAGCATTTTGCAAGATACAGCTCCAAAGATCCTAATTGAAAGTCAATGCAGGTTAGTTTCCTAAAACTCACTATCTTTAAGGTATTTCAGTACTCGAAATCACTGGAGTCAGCTCCCTAAGTGCCTCTGAAGCTCAGAGTTTCACTTCGCCAGAGTACCTATGATGTCTATCTCCAGCATAAGTGTCCATAATATCTGAAGGATATACTGATGGATTTACATGTCTATCATCATCTGTAACATATCTATAGCTGCCAAGGAAACAGTAAGTTGTGGGGGGAAGTGTGAGAAGGGAGGAAATCCTTTAGTAATAACCACAGACAATTAATCTTTTGTGTGCGGCATTTTTAGAAGAGATAGCAGTTTTGTAGTGTTAAAGGAAAGTAAAATGGACAAAAGGAAATAAAGTTGACATTGGAAGATGATGAAGAAAATCTGGTTTAGCCATCCAGGTGCATTTGTATTCTTTATAAAAGCAGTACAGCTGCATTCCAGTTATTTCACATGGTAATAACATGACATTGTTAAAAACTTCAGCTTTACTCTTAAAAAAGTGCATCACTTAGTGCTTCTTCATAGGTAATACCAGTGGGTATAGTACACTGCCCCCAAAAGAGTAAGCATATGAAATCTGTGTACCATTTGGCAGAAGACAAAATTAAACAAAAATTCACCACTGCTATGAATGAACCATCTGAGGAGGCACCCACTGACTGTCCCAGCTCTGAGTCACTCCTCTCCCATGGCTAACGTCTCCAGTCCTTCACAAAACACTCAGAAGCAGAAAGGAAGAGGTCAGCACCAGCATAGCAGCTAACACATGGAGAAATTCAAAGTCCCTCCAAGATTCAGTCCCTGCTCAGCAGGGTCTGCTCAGCAGAGGGACCAAGCTTTGCCGTGAAGCTTCCTTAAGAACTAACTTCTCCACTTACAATCCCAGCAGGGAAAAAGAAATTATCACAATCCAAGTATCAGTAACTCCCTCAGTGTTGCTTCCATCAAGGTCATTATTACTCAGAATATTTTACAAAATCTTTGTTAGGATGTACTAATAATCCACGCTGTAGACATGCTAAACCTCAGAGAAACAATTTGGGTGTTAGTCTGACCGTCTCACATTAACTGATGTGCTCCACACTGAGGCAACAAGAGCACTGGCATTGCTGGAGCTCCAGCCTGCCTTCTTCAGCTGTGTCCTTGTGGAGAATTTGCACAGGAACAAGAAGCACAGAGGTAGGTCAGCTGAAGTTATGACTGCAATGTTTTCTCTCTTTATGAAGGCATTTTCAGATTAATTTGGGGTAGGCATTTTGTCATGCAATTAAAATGCAATTAGACCACTGTCCTCTTGTAGTATTGATTTTATTTACAATCCCCTGCTTAAATCAAATTGTTTCAATATGATTTATCACTTGATTCTTTCTCCAAATACTACATTTTATCACCATATGTATTTTAGAAGACATTTAATCTTATTTTAAGTAAAAAGAAAAGAGAAAGTAAGTACAATACATGTGAAAGCAGACATTATCCACTGATGCAGTAAAACTAATCAAGATGCAGTCAGAATGACCTCAGTAGCTATATGTCAAAGATTATGTGTGTGGTTTCTGTTCCCCAAATCTTAGCATCTAGGAAAAAATGAACAAATGAACATGGTCTATGCTCTCAGCAAATAACAGCCAGGCCACTCAAAAAACAGTAGAAATGCTCGGACATCCCAAACAAAGGAGTGAACTTGTGGTTCCACCTGCCCTACCTCGTCAGCCCACAGAGCATGGCGCTTGCTGTGAAGGGTTGTGGCAGCTGTCACTGCTCTATACTTTGCTTCAGGGACATTGTATTTGATTTCAGATAATGCTTCCATCAGCTGCCACAAGAGTTTCTCTTCACACAATGCACAGCAACCTGGGAAAGTTACAATTTATTGCTAAGTATTTGTGAGCTTAGCCCTCAGCTGAAGATAATGAGTCAAAGGAACTCTAATGTGTGAATTCATCCCTTGATAATTCCTGTCTATGACTAGTGGTATCTACGTCTGCTACATATGCTTGTTATTCAGTACACAAGCCTCAGTGGTTCAAGATAAATCTCACCTTGCAGCTGCACATTGGTTAGAAATAAGGACAGAAAAGGACACAAAGCTTCAGCCTAACTGTCTGACCTTTGACTTTGGTTAGCTTCACTTGCCTTCCACTTTTAAATACAGTAACAATTATTTTCTAATAAATCTAGAGATACTATTGAGAGTTTCTGTCCTCTAGTATGAACAACTCATGATGGAGCATACAGCTGTATACTGAAACACTATTTTTAATATGTCCACTTCCATTTATCCTTTGTCATATGTATAGTTGAAAATATTTATGTAATAGTGAATTGGTTGGGGCAATTAATAAGGCAGAAATCATAAAAATATGCAGTTATTTTTATTTCCAAAAAGCCCCATCCACAAAGTATATACAAACTAGTTAAATCTGGGTTCTAATTCAGTCGGGAAAGTCTTCACGAGGATGCTTATGGGCAATTTAGTAATTTAGGAGAATCAGAAAATTGGAAAATGTTTAGCCACAAAATGGCTCTGCCCCACTTACAAACAGGCCCCACGGAAAGTCTGTTCTACACACGGCAGCAGAGTAGAATTTGGAGATAGTCCCTGGCTCCTTTGCAGCAGCGTTAGAACTGCTTGGCACATTCCCTCAAATGGTGGCAGTTTGCAGCAGCAGCAGGTCCTTCCAGCAGGAAATCGGGGTGCAGTGGTCCAAAAGTGGGAACTGGGCGCTTTCTCTTCACCCTTCTCCAAGATGCTCCTCAAGGACTACATCAAGGTCTGCCCAGGCAACCTCCCTTCTGGTAAACCTGAAGCACTTAAGTTTCCAGGTAGTTCAAGCCCAAAACATCAGAACTAAGCTGGTCTGAAGCATGAGGTAGAGCAGAGCACATTGTCCAAGCCGAGAGCAGTGGGGCAGAGGCGGGGCAGAGCAGCACACACCGCTTGCAACTTAGCTCCATTTGTATTATTTGCCCAATTGTAATGGTTCCTTTGGCCACAGAGATTCACCAACCAGAATGGCACTTTGCCAAACTGATCATATGTGGTGGAACCAGGGCGTTTTTACCCTTATTTGGGCAAGACACTCACAAGTGCATAAACACCTGTGGGTACCTGTTTATCACTTTGGGAGGGGACATAATGGCCCAAGCCTTTGTTTTCCTCTCTCCCTTGCTTCTCCCATCAGCAGAAGAGTAGGGCAAAGCACGTGTTTCATGCCTATTAGTCTTCCACAACAAATAGAAAGGCAATTTTTAAAAAATCCAACTGCATGCATTTCCAGTTTACTTCACTACAAGATAATCTTTAAAGAAGTGTACATACTTGTGTATATACAACTAAGCAAAACCAAACCTGAAAATAATTTTGATTGCTTTCTCAGTTTTTTAAATGATTTGAACAAAGCAGTTTTCTTGTCAGTATGTATTTATACAGTGCCCAAAAGTGTGCTATCTGCTCTTCAGTTACTTGTCGGTATGTTTATTTAGCTAAAAATCAATCTTTTCATCACTAAATTTACTGTTGATGACACATTTTGCACACATAATGGTGCAATTCTAGTGCAGCACATATATTTTGAAGGAAACAAACAGTAATCTTGTATTGTTGTAAGCACTTTAATTTCATCTACAATAAGTATTTTTAATAAAGTACATTCTAAAGATGGCTTGGATGGCATGGGATCAGCAGGCAGCTCATTGGAATGCGTGTGAAGAAATAGCTAGTACACATTGATTTTATCTTCTGTAATAATAAACACAGTAAGGACCTTGATTGTTAAAAGTCAGGATACTACAGACAAAAAAAAAAAAAAAAAAAAAAAAAAAAAAAAAAAAAAAAGAAAGAAAAGAAAGTTGAAAAACTAGTTATAGATTTTTCAAGGCTAGAGTTCCTTGCTTCTGGCATCAAACACATTTTACCATCCAAAGAAGTTTCACTCCTACGTTACCTGCTGGCAAAAATCATGTCTAGTGGATTTTACAGACTCAGGTAACAAATGTTAAGATTCTGCGTTCCTAAGCCAGCACAAGAAGAAGCAGAGAGCCTTGATCTGAGACTAAGGTAGCTGCAGAAAAACAGAAAACAGACCAAAAAACAACCAAACAAAACCCTAAATCAAACAAACAAACAAACAAAAACAGAAAGCAGAAACTGAGAAATAAGGGTGAAAATTCAAGGAAATAACATGATCATCCATCTGAGGATGGGTGTTGGTGTTAAATGAAAGGAGAATATCTTGTGTGTTGCCCTTGATAGATGGATCTCCATGCTTTAAATAAAGCCATAAAATGTATTATATAGTGAAAAGCTTTGAGGGGGTAGCTGAAGTGGCAAAATATTCCCAGTGCTTCTCATGAGAACTGTATTTTCAGAATTGAACATAGAAGGCTCAAAACTTTATACATGCCTTTTTTATTAGCAAGTGATATCTGGTTTTAGATTTACCACTAAACTATGTCAAATTCACAGATGTTTGAATGATTACCTGGTAAAACCTAACTGATAAGAAAGAAACAATTTTCAAGGAGATGGAAGTCATATAGCACAACACTCCAAAACCTGGTCTAATAGTATGTATTTATCTCACACCAAATATGAGCTCTGGAAGCTGATAATCAGGCCACTAAATTAGATGCCAGGGTTAGAGCTGCTGATCCCTAACTACCAAAGACTGCAATATTGGCCTTTGTCTGCAGTACCACCTAGTGTCAAAAACTCATCTCTATGAGCTGAAAAGAATTTAATTGAACTTCACCTATTCTCCTTATTTTTTCTGCTCAAAACAACACCAGACTCTGCAGGAAGGCTGCCTCAAAGGCCTCTTTCATGACGGGAAGCCGAAAGAAGTATCTTTCCTACTTTTGTTTGCTGTATAGAAACAGCATTTTGGGTCTGAAAACAGTTTGCACTTTTGGCACATCAGACAAAAATATCCCCCAATATTATGCACAATTTTAAATTTTTGCCATAGTATAAAGTAGCTGAAATGCTGTAGGCCTTTTCTGCATGCAAAGTGAGAGGAAAAACCTACAGAGAGCTAAGCTGTGGTAGCACAGTCCACACACTGTTTTACATTTTTGGGCAAGCCCCAAAGGGGAGTCAGAGAACTTGCAAAGAGAAGCACTCTGCCTGCACACCCAGGGGGTCCTCGAGCAGAACAAAACAGAGCCAGCAACATGCTGAAAATTCATTCTCCTGCTCTCCACATGTTATTTACCCGTGTACATTTTTTTTCAAAACCAAAATGTTCTCCCAGAGACCCCAGACTGCCTAGGGAGATGGCCACATGGAGAACCTGCCTCTTTCCTACCCATTTGGCAGGGAAGCCTGTGGAGGACAGGAGCAGGAGAGTTTGGGCAGCCCTGGATCCAAAGTGTCTGCCTGCCAAGGTAGTCAAGCTGCCTGCCCACCAAAGCTTGGCATCTAGTAATCCCTCTGGAGCAGTGAGCTCCCAGGCATCTGGCAGGCTGCAGGAGCAGGGTAGCCTCATGCTCCTGTAGCCCCATGGCCAGAGGAGTGAGAAACGAAGGGAGCTGTATTTGGTGGCCACTTACTCTGGAAACTGTCAAGGAGTTGGGCCCTCCCTGAGCCTAGAAGAGGGAATTAGCCAAGTGGGTAAAGTGGCAAGTTGCACTTCACTCAACTTAACCAGGGCTCTTTGGACGTCTCACTTCAAAACCTTTCCAGTGACAATTGTCCTAGAATTTCTTAGCTTCTCTGTTTGAGACTTCTCAAAACATGATATCTAAAAGAAACATTCACAAAGCGACTGTAGGCACAGGATGCACACAATGTGAATTCAAATTAAACCAGAACCACAAATGTGAAAGGATACAGACCAGGCACATTTACAAAACCAGAATGGAGTGTGTTGGCTGTGAATTCCCTGAAGATGAGGACAGCCTATGGATATGAGCCTCATGCAACTAATGTAACTGCCACGGCAGCTCTATGTATATACTTGCTTATAAATTTAACACAAGAGCAAGGCAGAGAAACAATATAAAAATGAAATACATAACAAAAATTTGTAGCAACATCAGCTAATAGCATAGCCGAGGCAGGAGGTGTTAATCACAATTATAAATGAGCCAGATAGTAATTCACATCGGTAAGCACAGAGCAATTATCAACCTGCTGGTTGTCTAACTACTCATAATATACATGTTTTCCCATTTTTGATGGAAAATGATAGCTATATTGAACACTGTAACAAAATAGTAATGGATATAATGCCTGTTTTGGTAACCTACAGCCCTGATATACAATATTATCAAAAAGATACTCTTTCATTTGGAATAAGTCACTATCCAGAAAGCTGAGTATTTCTACTGATACACTTGAGTAGAAAAAAAGAGTCAAGGGCATTTTGCAGACAGATATACATTTTGTTTCTTGCATTAAGATCTACAAATACAAATTAACCTTGACTGGACCTGAGGTAAAAGTACAGTTTAAATTATGCAGCAGTGAAGAACAGTATCGACATCAGTACATCTACATGTGATAAACTGGAAGAATTTCACTGACTTTTGATTGAAGAAATACACCCTCCCAGCCTGGCAAATGTATCATGAGCTTCCAACTTGGTTTAAGATGGCTCCCCTAAGAGGCACCATGTCATCACTGTGTTCACAGCTTTATCATGTAACACATCACCATACAGGGTACTAGAAAGGACTAAAGACAAGGTGACCTCCTCTGGAATAGGTCACTCATTACCTACAGGTTGTACCCATGTTCCTCACCATCCATCAATTCCAGTATCAGGGCACCGGATGCACTGCTAATGTACAACTTCCTAGGGAAAGGTGGAATACTGGTAAAACCCAAAAGTCCTGTAGGCAGACTTGCAAAGCTATCCTTTCTCCATCTGCAGAAAAACAAAGTTCTGTTTACTCTACCAAAAGTTTGTGCTTTGTACTGCATACACATTACAGTGAAAATCATTTTCAGCCAAAGGGGGAGTCACGCATCTGAAACCAGACTTCTTTGGGATGAAGCCTGTACATTTGTAAGTGCAAGATGCTGTATTACTATTTTCCTGACAGTGCCTTATCCTTGATAACTCAAGCCCTAAACATGTTAAAAATCCCTACTTAATTCATACTGAAGCAGAAAGAGTCACATTTTGAAGATGCATCACTATCATTTCATAACATTTTCATATATTTGTGCTGTTCAGTCACACTGAAATTCAATGCAAAGATATCAAGCAATTATAAAACTTTTGTCTGAAAACTGGTATCTTTCTGGCCAGATCTGTCCAATTTACAGGCACAACTGGGATCACAGAATCACAGAATCACAGAATGTTAGGGGTTGGAAAGGACCTTCAGAGATCATCGAGTCCACCCCCACTGCCAAAGCAGTCGCACACAATTCATAAACCTTTTATTTTCTTTACCCAGTGCACATGTCAACTATGTAACTTCCCAAGATTTTGAAAGAAACCATCCTGGCGTTGCTCCCAGAATCTGAACAGAATTGCCTTTCCTCTCCATCTTCAGATACCCCAGTGCATGCCTCCTGCACCAACAGGCTTACACTCTTCCCTTGTGTGTCTCCATGTTTCATTCTTTATAGACAAGGAGATGGAAAATTTAGCATGCTTTTCTCTTTTGAGAAGTGGACAAACCTGGCCAAGACACTTTTAACAACTGTTTAACAATAACTGAAACTGAATTCAGCATTAAGTGTCCATCAAGAGAAAACTAAATCACTCCTAGGTTAATGTACAAAACAAAACTTCACAATATTAGCAACGTTAATTTCTTACTATCTATGATCTGAAGTAATTTTAAACTTCAATGGAAGGAATAATGGCTAGAACCAAATAAATATTTTTAACAAATTCTGTGACTATTTGCTCAAAATTTAGAAGAAATATGTTTTGAATTGCATCTGCACCACTTCTGTGTTTCACTTCCAGATTACATTCAGCAAAACCACCTGCCCAGCAGAAGATTTGTGTATTACATAAGCCAACACAGCTGCTATTTTGAGAGATCAAATGAGATTTAAAGGGAGCACATCCCTTACACTTTCTACGCAGCAACAAAAATACCTAGAAATGTGATATATCTATGTGTGCTTCTTCCTCCAAGTATACATAGGCTATTGCTCTGTCTCAGTCTAGGACTTCTTCATCAACATGCTTGTAAAGAACTGATCAAATAGTTCTGACATTATGCATCATCTTAGACCTCCTAGATTCCTGAAGATCTGACAGTGGAATGGGGATCACATTTGTGTCATAAATTGATAAATACTTACAGACAAGTGTTAAAAATCCACCAAGATTTTGATAATAAAATTTTCTGTGAATCTGAAAAATGATTGCTCATGGACACACTGTGTGTTTTCTCCCACTGCCATTTTCAAACCTTTTAGTGTGAATGTGTTTCAAAGCATGTTTCAGTCATCCCCACCACAGCATTGGGTTGTGTGTGATGTCAGAGAAAAGGAAAACAATTGTGTTACAGTTTTAATCTCTACTTCTTCACTCTCTAACCCTTAGATTTATCAATGTTTTTGTTTCCTTTGCTTTTGCTGAAAGACAATTTTCTTGACAATAACTGCAGAGATCTCGAGCCTTGTAGATACTACACTCCTAATCCAAGGAATAATTTCAAATGTAACCTCATTCTATCAGCCCCATAAATCAAATCCCTCTACATTATATTTCACTTCATATGAGTGATCTGTTAGAGAATGTGAATGAAATTCAAGTACTGTTGTTGCTAGAAATGGTAAAGACACAGTCACTGGGCCACAAAGAAAAAACTCATTGCTGCCTGAGTACCATTTTCACTGGTGACAGACTAAGACAGGCAACTCCCTTGCAAGGAGTCAGTTCTGTCTCTGGCACTCCCACTTTCTGCTAGTTGAAACTCTTCTTATCCTCCACATCAGATAATTCCTCAGTCACAAATTACCACTGCTGAGCCATTACACTTAGAATTTTCCCTTCACCTAGGTGTGTTAGGAAAGCATACTCTGAGACCTAAAGCAAAACTAAGCAAAACTCCAAGCAGGATTTAGGTAACTTCTAATTCTGACTCTCCTCTTTATATAGTTAATTTGTACTAGAAGCCAAATTTACCTTTCCCAGGAAACATCTGTAGAAGATAGAAGTCAAGCCCAATGTAAACATAAGGCACAAAAATACCATGCAAAAATGGTCTATAAATCACCATAGCAGAATTCACTCAATATAGAAGATCCACTGCTGTGGTTTAATCTGGCAGGCAGCTAGGCACCACACAGCCATTTGCTCACTCCTCTGCAGTGGGATGGGTAAAAGAAATGCCAAACATGGGTTGAGATAAAGACTGTTTTTAAATAGGATAGAAAAAGAAGGGGAAATAATACTAATGATAAAACAAGTGATACACAGTGCAATTGTTCACTACCTGATGAACAGTGCCCAGCCAATGCTCAAACTGCTCCCTGGCCAGCTCCCACCACTGTTATTGTTCAGCATAACATCATAAGATATGGAACATCCTTTTGACCAGTTGGGTCAGCCGTCTCAGCTGTGTGCCCTCACAGCTTCTTATGCACTCCAGGTCTCCTAGCTAGCAGCATGACAAGCTGAAAAGTCCTTGCCATAGTTTAAACACTGCTCAGTGAAACACAGCATCAGAGTGCTATCAACACTATTCTCATCCTAAATCTAAAACACTGCACTATACCAGCTACTAGGAAGCAAATCAATTCTATCCCAGACAAAACCAAGACTCCCACTGTCTTCCAAACCTAGAAGACACAGAGGAAAGAAGTCAAAGCTGGACAGGAGCCTGTACAGTCATAACCAGATCATACAGAACACATTTCCTGTGTGTGTATAAAAATGTTTTGACATTTTGAATTCATGTCTCAACATAGGCATAGTACTACAAGCAGGTGCCAGGCAGGCACAGCAGAAGTTCAATGTCATTTAGGCAAATTGAAAGAAAGAGGAATATGAGATGTATTATAGAGAAAATTAGGGTAGAATACACCTGTAAGCTTTCAAAGAGATTAGCAGGGGAAAAAGCCTGATCACAAGACAACAAAAGAGGAAATTTTAAGACATTTACATGTCCCAGATATCAAATACAGCACAAACTCAGTTATTAACCAGTCTCTTGGAGTCCTTAGTGGTTGAAGTTACAAGTGCATTCCTGTAGTGATCCTTCACAGAACACCACTGTACTTCGAGAAATTGGTGATCCAAACAGCAGTTAACCTGCATGAGTGCAAGTCTCTGCTGTCCTGTCACGCATGTAGAACCTGGCTGTCGGGCACACACACCTTGGCTACAGGATAACCCATCGCAACAAAGTAATCTGCAGGCAGCTCCCATTCACTGACAGCAATTACACCACCTGCATGACCTTGCTCTCAAAAACTGCAGCAAGACGTTCTCATGTAAATAGCCTTTCACTCTGACAGCAGAATTTTTTTTTCCTCTTGAGAAAGACCTGTAAGATCTCAAAAGACCAAAAAGAAGTAACCTTTCCATGGATGGCATTCATACAGTGTGCTCTGCCCCAGCTGGAGACCCCTTTGATGCTGTACAACTGGAGGTTTTTAGCATCTGAAGGGACATAAGATTATCTACACTATATTTTCCCTTACAGTGTTAACACAAAAAGAAAAATAAAATTAAAGTGATAGTTCATAGACTCAGTACCTTCCTTTCTGAGATCATAAGACATCAGCACCTTCTGGTGCAAAATAATACCACACTTTCTTTCTATAGCCTGCAGTAGGCAAGTCAGATTGGTTTTCATGTCTCTGTTTGTGGGGTTTCATCTTGCCTCATTTTCAAATCTCTTAAAGTG
This sequence comes from Eubucco bourcierii, assembly GCA_013396675.1. Lineage (NCBI taxonomy): Eukaryota > Metazoa > Chordata > Aves > Piciformes > Ramphastidae > Eubucco > Eubucco bourcierii. Next base: position 548,736 of record VWZE01001777.1, on the reverse strand, counting down.
TTTCAGAAGCAAGTTATTGAGAAATGTCAGATGTTAAGGGAGACAGTGGACATCAATGTTTTTCAAGCATCCAAACTTCAGTCTTGCCAGCACTAGGAAATAGAAATGTCATTTTGTTTTAGCTCCTTGGCACTTATGATCACAGCATGTCCAGCTGCTGGCAGAAAGACAAGCAACTGAAAAGCCCTGACACACTGTAGTACAGGCATCCATCATTATGTCACCTTTCACTTTCACCTTTTATTAAAAACCAAATTAGAAGACTGACTTAAATGTTATCAGCTTTGGTCAAAAGCTAACCTCTGGCCACTGACCTTGCATGTAACTTTTGAAGTACAAATAAAAAATTCTGAGGATTTCTTAGGATAAGACATGGAAGATAGGCTTATCATGAAAAACTACTACACCTCTTCAGCAAGTGACAGTGGTGTGAAGCGTTATTAACTGATCTATTTATATTATGGAGAAAAAATAGACCAAAAAAAAAAAAAAAGGAAAAAGATGCAGGGATTTTCAAATAAAAGCCAACATGAGTTCTGTATGCAGAATAATTCTATTTCACTCCAGAAGTTCACAAGCTGAAGTTAAAAGTGGCTGCTAAAATAAGTATTCTTTTGATACAAGAAAGAGAGAGAGAAGATCTAAAGTAAAACATGTTTTTCAGATTTTCTGGAGCTTACCATGGTAACATTTTTGCTATTAATAAATATTTAGAAATGCATGACAGACAGTGAAGCCCTAAGCACTTGACTGAGGGTGCAGAAGAGTGTAAACACTATGTCTCAAGTTGTTCTCTCTAGTTCCCTCCTAGTTCATGGGAGAAAGAAAATTAAATCTACTCTGGGCCATCAATGGTAGCAGACTGTTAGCCCTTTTTTTTTAATATATATATATATATATATATATGCTGTTCCAGGTAGGACTCTGCAGGCAGAGATAAGACTTGTAAAACAGATCCCCTGCCCCTACCACTGTGTTTACAATACTGACATAAAACTTCACGTCCTTTAGTGTAAGTCCAATAGGTTGGCCGAGGTAGGTTTAGAAATCAGGTGTGGAAGAAAAGCAATTTTAGTTTTTTATTTTGTGTGTTTTCTTATAGAAAATTCTGACTGTGACATAAAATACAAGAAACAGTTTCCATCTATCATTGCTGTCTGATGGGGGGCAACTGTTTTCAGCTTTAAAAAAAATTGTTATAAATTTTACCTTTTTTAATGAACTAGAAGTACTAGAAACCAAAACATTTGTGCTTTTGATTCTTGTGATGCTCTGTAGAATCAGTGAGAGAAGAAATAACAGAATGGATGCCATTACATCTCTCTGGGGTGCATGTTACCTAAGCAAGAGAAGAATGAAGTATCTGCAGACTGGCTATTTTTCTTGTACAAACAATGTATTTACATGCTTCACTGTGTGGTTAACTGTTACATTTGACTAAAACACCTCTTAGTTAACCACACTTTTACATGGTAAGTTACCTGTACTTTGAACTAGACTACCAGACCACAGCCTAAGGTTCTAGGGATCATACGTGCCCTGAAGATATCAGCCACTAGCCAGTACCAGCACTAGTAAAAGGGGCAATGGTTTTAAACTAGAGAAGGGTAGATTTAGATTGGGCATTAGGAAGAAGTTCTCTGTTCTGAAGGCGGTAGAGCACTGGAACAGGTTACCCAGGGAGGTGATGGAGGCCCCATTCCTGGAGATATTCAAGGTCAGGCTTGATGGGGCTCTGAGCAAACTGATCTAGTTGGGGATGTCCCTGAATACTGCAGGGGGGTTGGACTGGATGATCTCTGGAAGTCACTTCCAATCCAGTGCATTTTATGATTCTATGTACTAGTAATAAAAATTAATAATAAAAACCAGGAAAATTATATTTTCACTGATATACTTCTTCCAAATAATAAAAAATATTCTTAAAAAAATATATTAAAACACAATTTTTTAAAAGCACAGCAAAATTTTGTCTACAAAAATGAAGTCAGGATTTATAGGCAGTTACTAGTTTTCCTCAGTCCTTGGAAACATACAAAGTTTAAAACCCAGTGAAACATTAGACAACAGGAAAAGCTGAATAACAACATCTCTGTTGGTTTTTGTTACTTCCATCTCCTCAAATATATTGCACATACTTTATGTAATACAATTAATAGTGATTTTTTTCTTCCAAAGGTCCTACTGGCAGTAAGAGAAAAGACTTGCTGTTGTCAGATCTTATGCTGCTATAATTAATGTTCAACCTATAAGTAACTCTAAAAATGGTCCACCTAAATGAGCTGCTCATATCATTCAGTAACCTGATGCCTGGCTCTTTGTAGTCCTCCTGCGTGGCCTGTTCTTGCTTAAATTGCTTATAGACACACATTTATTTTTTTTCCCAGGTAAGTCCAGAGACACCTTGTTCATCCACACTGGCCTCCTGGCACTCTTGCCTACTTTCTCCCTTTTTTGGAATGCATTGCTACTGGGCTTGCAAAAAATGGTCCTTGAATACTGACCAGCTTTCTTGGGCCTCTCTTCCCTCCAGGGCTTTATCCCGTGACACTCTATCAAGCAGATCCCTGAAAAGGATGAAGTCTACTCTCTTGAAATCCAAAATACTGAGCTTGCTTTGCACAGCACTCTTTGACATCTTGACGATCTTAAGCTCTCATCATTTTATGGTTGCTAAACTCAAGGCTGCCCTTAAGCTTCACATCACTCACCAGCCCCTCCTTGTTGAAGAGGACAAGACGCAGTGTAGCAGTTTTTCTTGTGGGTCCCTTTACCGTCTGGAAAAGCCATCCATGCATTCCAGGAACCTCTTAGATTGCTGGTGCCCTGCTGTGTTATCCCTCCAACAGATATCCAGGTGATTGAAATCTCTCATGAGGACCAGGGCTTGTGAACACAAAGCTGCTTCTGTCTATTTACATCCACTCAGTCTTCCTGATCAGGTAGGCTGCAGCAGACTCCCACTACGATGTCACTTTCCATTGTTTTCCCTTTAATCCTCACCCATTAGCCCTCTGTCACTTCTTCTATGCCCAGGTAGAGCTCCAGGGACTCTAGTTGGTTTTTGATGTAGAGGGTCACGCACCTTCTCCTCTTCCACCGCTTGCCTCTCCTAAAGAGCTTATATCTATCTACTCCCACATCCCAGCCATGGAAGCCCTCACATCATGTTTCAGTAAAACCTATGACATCATAGCCTTGCAGTGACCCACGCATCTGTAGCTCTTCTTGCTTGTTCCCCACATTCCATGCGTTAGTGTACAGGCATTTAAGATGGGGGTCCACTGAAGCTGGTTTACTGACCAAGTTCCCTTATCCTGCTCTTCAGGTGCTCTCTTCACAGTTTGCTGGCCAACTTCAGGCCCATTATGCCTATTGAGCACCCCTCTCTCCAGCGAATCTAGTTTGCCCCCCTCCTCACCAGACTGGAAAGCTTGTGTACAAAGATGTTCTTCCCCTTCTCTGAAAGATGTACCCCATCAATCCCCAGAAGACCAGACCTCTGAAAGGAAGTTTCATGGCTGACATAGCCAAAGTCCTGTCCATGACACCACTCCCTCAAACATTTATTGATTTTTTCCCTATTCTTTCAGCCCTTTCAAACCCCTTTCTCTTAATCAGAAGGATTGATGCTCTGTGCTCCTGAATCCTTCACTGTCACTTCCAGTGGCTTGTAGCCCCTCTTGATGTTCTTTAGGTTGCTCACTGCTGTGTCACTGCTGCTCACCATGAAACAGCAGCAGTGGATTATAGTGGAATATGCAAGGTCAGGCATCCTTTCCATGACATCCCTGATGGGAGCCCCCGGTAAGCAATACGCCTCTCTAGCTTCTGGGTCAAGACAGCAAATGGGTGTCTGCACCTCTCAGCAGAGTTGCCCACTACTATCATCCAACACTCTCTTTGTGGGTGAAGTAGTTATACAACAGTTGATCTGGCTATTTTACTTGGGTTTGTGGACCTACCAGATGCAGGCTCCTTGTCCTCCTCCATCTGCAGAGTTTTGAATCACTTCTGCAGGGTCACCTCAGGCTTTGATGGAGGCTTCTTCCTCCTGCTAATTCTAGTCCTTGCAATTTCCTTTTGTCCAAATTATTCTATAACATTGCTAAAAGGAATATATGTTGTCACAAGTCTTCATCATTTGCAAGACAACTCACTAAATTTTCAGTATGAAGTAGTAATGACCTGTCTATATTCAGTAAAACTGCCATTATCCAACTGAATGACTGAAAAAGTTATTTCTGTATTTCTGTAAAGAGCACCAGTTATTTTCAAATTATTCTTATTACTCAGCCACCTTTTATGCACACTGAAATAATTCTCTAACATAGATAATAATTCTTAAAGTTGTAGACAAGAGAGTTTATTCAGTCGTGCTTAAGATCAGACATAACTGCTTAATACCAGTTCCTAAGTACCAAGCAGAAAGTCTCCAAAAGTATGTGAATCTTTCTTTAATGGATGTCTGTCCTGTTTGCCTGATTTCATAGATGCTCCTTTCAAGTCATCAATACGTGTGCAGAATGTGTCTTCCAGAGAGATGTGTGTGCTACTGTTTTTATTTTAATGCACCATTGCTAACCAGGTTTAGCACACAGCAGCTCAGTCTCTGAAAAATTAGGTGCAGTCAACAATACAAATAATTTAATCTGCTGTGATGGTAGGTTGTGCACCATTTGTATAATCACTGTCTGTTAGAGACTCCACCTAATGGTTAGAAAATAAAGCAGCCCAAACTACTCCCAGGAGACGTGGGATTAACCATCTGGTTTTCAGAGGTGGAAGATATGCCATCTGCCTTCAAAATGATCTGCTGAAAACAAAAAATAATCAGTAGGTGGCTAAGCTAGGCCTGCTCTCTAATGGCTAGACAATTCATGAGACAGAGGCATTTAAAGCTCTGATTATGATCTGGACCCATGATTCAAAAATCTCATTTTTAATAACAAGTGTTCTTACTGCTACAACCAGACTTATCCCTGCTGGGCCTTCATCTGGTCCTGAAATACTTTTCACTATCTAAGAGTTCAGGATGCAAGAGAAGGTATGGAAAGCTCATTTATTCATATTCAAGAAGAAGAATAGAAGAGGAAGAAACTGATGATACTTTTAGACAGTACATTTTAAGTCATGTAATACATAAATACAAAACACTATTGCTGAAACTTTTTTAATACTTTGTCATGAAATCCTAGCTATGATGCAAGGTCATAATGTAATAATGGCAGTAATAACATTACCTTTGGTAATCAAGACCATGAATTTTACATTGCTGATATAAATATATCTTGTTATTCCATTGCATTGGCAAGTATTTCATTTTGCTAGAGTAATATCAAAACTATTTTAGAGTCATCCAACTACAGTTCCTAAAAGGAAGCTTGCATTAGGGCTGTACTGCTCATATGGGGTTTTTGCTCCCAACATAGAGCTGGGTTTCAGTTAGGTGCTGAGTACTTTGCCTCCATCTTCGGTATGCACAGCTGTAGATATTTAGCTCAAAATAGAGAAAAATTGTGCTATTCAGAGGCTAAATTCTGCTTACGCTCACACTGCGATTACAACTGTCTTTTCTCAGTATCTGGGTAAGCAAAGCTTCATCCATACAAATGCCCAAAGGAATCGATTTCTGAATCCATGAAATCCATGTACTTCAGTTTGGTGCCAAAACAATAATTGTTTTATTGTCTTCAGTGAAAGCAGAAGTGGAGACTGGTTATACAGAATCATAGAATCATAGAATGGTAAGGTTGGAAGGGACCTCAAAGATCATCTAGTTCCAACCCCCTGCCATAAGCAGGAACACCTCCCACTAGTACAGGTTACTCAAGACCTTGTCCAACCTGGCCTTGAACACCTCCAGGGAGGGAGCAGCCACAACCTCCCTGGGCAACCTGTTCCAGTGCCTCACTGGAAAGAACTTCCTCCTGACATCCAGTCTAAATCTTCCCTCTGCCAGTTTAAACTCATTGTCCCTTGTCCTGTCATTGCAAGACCTTGTCAATAGTCCCTCCCCAGCCTTCCTGTAGACCTCCTTCAGATACTGGAAGGCTACCACAAGGTCTCCTCAAAGCCTTCTCTTCCCCAGGCTGAAAAGCCCCAACTCTTGTAGCCTGTGCTTCAGAGTGTATCAGAAAAGTAAGAGAGGTTTTGTCTGACCAGTCACAGCCTGCACATGTGACTGCATTTATGAAACCCTGAAGGAAGAAAACACTAATCTAGACCTACACAAACTGATTTGGTCACATGCTCTTTGACTACACTGAAATATTAGCAGTTACGTTAAAAGCCATTTGCATGTGCAATGGTTAAGTCATGAACAGGCAAACTGTGCCCTCCCATTAATAAATTACCCAGAATTCATTCTCTGTTACAGAATCTTCTCTATAATACTATCAAACAGGAAAACTCTGCAGATATATTTTTAGAATAAGGACAACTTTGAATTACTTTTCTCCTGAGGCCTTAAGAAAGTACAAGAAGAAATGGCCAATGGCCAACTGTATTGCATAGCTCCTCCTATCCAGAAGTACTTAATAAACATAAATTAATCATTTCAGACACCATCCTAGTGTAGCAGTATACAGCATGAAATTTTAAGAAAACATTTAAGTGTTTGTGTATTGCCAATCTACAACATTGCAATTAACCTCAGAATGTTCTTATGTATGGGTACTTACACAAATTTGCATATGAAGCTCTTGCTTATCCTGCTTGCATTCATTCCATGTATTTATTCAGTGTAACTCATTCATCATTCACTGAACACTCTCTTTCAATGAATAAAAGCTTTCATGCACTAACACAACATGTGTATGTTTTCTTGTCACACTGGTCTCCAACCACTTACCTCATTGATTCCACCTTTCCCATCCACACATCCCTCAAAGTTAGAGTCTGTCTCTGATTGTGATGGTTTGGGAGTTACCCGCCCCTCACCCCCCTTTGTAAAATGACCCAGACTAGAGCTCAGCCGGCTGGAAGTTAAGGAATGAAGCTCTACTTACAGCTCAGCACAATATACAAGCAGATATATACACTATACACTATATACAGGAATATTTACAGAAATACACAAGTTAAAGGTAGTACAGAAACACAACACCCCTCCCAGAAATCAGAGACTCCAGGAGGGGTTCCCAACCACCCTTCCACCTTCTGCCCACCCCTGTACCTTACCCCAAGGTTTGCCTTACATGCAAGGTAAATTAGGAGGATTGGCCAGGTGAGTTAGAAGAAAAGTGGTTCGTGAAAATTAATCGGCAGAGGAGAAAGAGCCAGAAGCTACCAGACTGCCCCAGATGCTGTGCTGTGTCCCCAGAGAGAGACAGACAGAGAATGCCTTATCTATGTTTATGTTCCTTTCCCAAAACAATTTTTAGCAAGCTTATGAGTGAAGTAGACATCAACATGTTTTCCTTTCACAGCCTATAGTTTAATTTTCTCTATTAAAATGTTCTAATTAGCCTCAAACCAGCACACTGATCTTCCTCATGTCTACCTCTGATTTTAAGTAACTAAAGTTCTGATTCCCTCCTCCCCATGGTTTTGGGGCAGGTAACAACCATGAGATTTACGAATGTTGGAGGCAGTGTGGAACAGCAAGAAGGAAATAAAGAATATGCAAAGGATTCAGAAGATCGTGGAAAGGAAGAGAGTGTATCAAGTAAACTGCAAAGTATCAAGGATAATGAGTTTATTTTTTGAGCACTCATTTTTTTCAGAAATAAAAAGTTACATATTAGTTGGTTTCGGAATCAATCTCTCAGACTATTGCTCAAAATATACATGCATGTACATAAAGTTACACATCCCTTCCTCCAGGGCAGGAAGCACATTTGTTTCACAGCCTGTGAAACTCCAAGACAAAAGTACCTAATGACACAATGGTGTCTAGCTGATATCTAGGATCATGATGATGTTTGGTCTCAGTGACTGCACTAGCTACAGTAGCAGCTGTTATTGAAGAACTGCTAAGAATTCTAAATGTAAGACAAACCCCTAGTTTGTCAAAAATTAACATGGAGGGAACAGGGGGAAAAGGAGTAGGCAGAATCACTGATTAAGCACTTTTCTGAATGCTCATGAAGAGAAATATTGACCTTGCAGTATACTTCGAGCCTAGATTTAAAAACATTCATGGTCCCTGTATTCTGTCAGTGCAGATACTAGTGATGGTTTTCGGAACCTGTTCAGGGTCTCCTCAAATCTTCATGGTTACAATGTCTCATAATCCAAATGTCAGAATATGTTACACACTGTTTCCACTTCTAATGTCAAAGTTATGCAATAAAGCAAAATGAACTTTGCTGTTTTAAAACGTTTCTGCAGTAGCAAGCCACAGATCTGAAACAGTTACTGGCACTACGGATGGTTTTTTGTGGTTGTTTTCAGATCCATTTGCAGAAAATTAAATGCCTGGTTTATAACCACTTTTATGCTTAACATAATGGTTGCTACATCAAAAAGTTATTATAACTCTGGCCCAAGTTTTCATACATTATTCTTCAGATGAGAGAAACAAATCCCATAGAAATGTTTTAAAATACACATAAACATTTATTTAAAGTAGTTACTCATTGGACAAGGTTTTTTCCCCAGAAATATTACCTGCAGTCTGCTTCTGGAAGCAACATTTCTGCTTTAAGTGGTTTCTCTAGTGTTTGCAAACTTCAGTTTTAGGTACCTCAATATAAGAAAGACATTGAGGTGTTGGAATGGGACAACGGACAACTAAGGTGTTGAAGGGCCTAGAGCGGCTGAAGGAACTGGGACTGTCTAGTTTGAGGAAGGGAAGGTTGAGAGGAGATCTTGTCACCCTCTACAATGAGCTGAACAGACAATACAGTGAAGTAGAGGATGATCTCTTCTCACAGGTAATTAGTGACACAACAATACATGGTAAAAATTGATGATTTTTGTGAGGAACCTCAAGAGAGGCATTCATAGGAGGAGAGCAGTACTTCATAATGTCCTGCTGAGGTTCTTTATCAGTGACTACACAAAATGAAGAGTTCTGTTCACTAAGCTGGTAATATAAATGAGTTATTAAAAGCATCCAAGAGTCCTTTTACAGCAATCATTTGACTTAAGTCAGGCAAATCTACACAATATGAGGGGGGAAAAGAGTTCATGACAGCAAGGCAGAAGAAACAAAGGGATGGAGAGTGTTTTTTAATTAATTTTGTTTATCTAATGTAGATACACCATTAGAATATGAATTTTCCACAATGGTTATTCCACATTCATATCAAATTACTTGGAACATAGAAAGCTCATTTAATAGTCATTGTTTACAGTGTTGAAAAATTCATGAACTTGCTGTATAAGCCCACTTGCTGAGATTCATGCTAAATATTCTTCCCTGAAAACAGTGCCACACCTGCATAAAAGAAAATTTGGTATAAACTGGGAAAACAAATCAGTACAAAATTTACCTGTCTCAACTTGCACTGAAAAAAATACTGTAAATAACTATGGAACTTATCAGAGCCTATCATTAATGCCTATCAAACATACAGAGGTAAATAACAAGGAGCAGAATGTGCCATAAATCATAAAATAGAATCATAGAATGGTTTCGGTTGGATGGGACCTCAAAGATCACCTAGTTCAAACCACCCACCATAGGCAGGATAAAAGCCTACTTCACATGAGTCCTAGTTTACATGTATGTTATACAGATTTTTCTAGAGAAATAATGGAATAGATTAATTGCTGTTGTATCATCATTTTGTTTTGGTGTGTTTAAATATTGAGCATTTTTAAAGGAAAGAATAAAGTTAAAATAATATTTCAGGGCAGCATTAGAGAGGTATGACCAACAGGAAGAATAATGGGGTTTTTGTCTTTCATTTATTAAGAATAGTATTTGGGAACCCCACACTCGGATGCCTGGAAATGTGCAAGAATATTACCAAAAAAAAAAAAAAAAAAAAAAAAGAGAGAGAGAGAGAGAGAGAGAGAAAGAAAAATGAGAGAGAGAAGAAAACATTGCTGATCCTACAATCCCAACTTCATCATTATTTCATTTTGATTTTATAACATAGAAGTATACTGAGCTTTGTACTCCACTCAGAACATAAAGCACAGATGTGCTTTGTAGTCAAGTGTAATTTTTTTTTGCTTTATTCAAGGTATAATAGGAAAGGTCTGCTTATTAGAAGCATTTCCAAAAAGGTTTTGATAAAAGCATATCTCTCAGGTAATTCATAATACTTTTTACATAGCAAGATGAAAGAAATGTGTTTCCTAAAATTAGGACAGAAGATCAAGAAAGCATGTAGGCTTGGCTGCATAGGCAACCCAAACAATCTTTCAATAACAAAAGCAATGAAAAGCTTGAAAATCTCAGATATGCTCACAACACCAGTGTACATCAACACTGTTTACATAAAACATGATATTCCATGAAATTCCGGCTGTGGTTGATACAGCAAAAATACTGGAAAAAGAATGGTATGGCAACCACAATGTATTGTTGTCTATGGACACCAAACTTGTTAAATACAACTCTGTCTGGGGTATGCATTTAAGAAAAAAGAACATAAACACATGAGGTAGGTTAGTCATTGTGTTAAGACTGAAAAGTCCTCTGGAAGTTCAATCAGGAATGCAGCTTGCTAAAACATCTGCCAAAATGAGAGTTTTCTTCTCCTTGGAGCTTTGCTCACTCTATGCCTGAACAACTCCAGGAAAACAAGATTCTCTACTTAAATACCTCAGAAAACAGAAAGCATGCAAAAAAGCTATTTTATTTACCACTCAAAAAAACATTCAATTTTGCTGAAATTTTCTTCATCATCACAATACTTGGACGGCAAATGTCTTCTTTTTCTTGTCTGGATAAATATTATTTTCAGCATGGCCACAAAGGGGAAACCACCATTAACTTTAGAAAATAATTTACTACCAATAACTAGTTGCTTTCTGGAATTTGGTAGAGTAAAATATTGAGCCATAATCCTCTGCAGTGGTCATAACCTGGATCAGAAAAATCACCATATAGATGTAAATATCCACACTAAATTTACGGCATGTTTATCATTTTATTCACATGCTCAGCACAGTGAACTATGCACAGTTGTTAAGTTCCTCTTTTGTACATGATTGGGCAAAACTATAAACCAGACCTTGTGATATCATACATCATTTTAATGATCATGTTAACAGAGTTATGATTAGGACACTAGTTAACTCAATATGATCTGTGCATTTGCCTACTCACTAATTAAGGGGGGGGGGGGGAATAGACAAAATTGTGGTGAAAAGTATCACAGATAAAAGGAAAATGTAAGGTTGCTTTAAAATAGAGCAAGTTCCAATAGTCAAGTGCGGTTGCTTCTGAGATACAGATTTCCAAAAGCAGCATTTGTGATGCATGATACTGCAATACTGTTTCCTTAAGGGTTAGGAGACCAGTAATTATTTTTCTGGTCATATCAAACAGTCAAGTCTGCAAATAGTATGTCTTCCTTTCTTGCTGCTGATCTCCTTTGTCACATTATCTTGGCACATTTCCCTTTCCCTTCCTAGCCAGCAGCTATTGCAAATGCCAATGAGGGCTGTTATAAACATTTCCAAAGGCATTTCTCATTTTTCTTCTGCTGGTCAGACAAACTGATTTGCAAATTTTTAATAAACAATTTCAGAAAGATGGGAGAATAATTGAAAAAAAAATTGAGTGCTAGTGATGTGATCAGTTCTGATACATGGTATTAAAGACTAACTGATTTCTTTCTTCCCACTCTCTGGAACTGATTTGACATACAGACAGTTAAGATACCAATATGGTTCTTCTGGTTGAGACACTTTCTTTGGGGCTGATAAATGACACTCACTGACATCAGCTGGGATGGCTCACAAAGAATCAGCAAAATGTTGCAGCACACTCTCTCTACTGGTTTCATTCCATTAATAAATGGAAGTTTCTTTCACTCATCTTTCTCTCTAATATGAAATCCAGATGAAGTTGTGGTAGCAGTGCTTCTTAGAAAGGTACTTTTCCAAGGTACCAGGAAAGGCAATTTTGTTTTAAGAACACACTGTAGAATCTTTTCCAAACTCAGTTCTCTAGTTTAGTTGAGAATGCCTCCACTGTCTACCCGTTGTGCTCTCTTAACTGCCACAGTCCAAGACAAGGGAGAAGGCAGATGCAGGCACACAAGAACCTTCTCACTCAGAAAGCCACGTCTGCTGGCTCCCCCTTTGCACATGGCCAAAGAAAGGCAGCGTTGCTGGATCACTTATAGCTACCAAAACCCCCTCTAAGAGCTATGTGGACAACAGTGGACAAGCTAAAGTTTTGGATGAAACGAATTCATGATTTGTCTATAAGCTGTTCAGTGAATGCAAACTGAATACTTGCTGAATACATCAGTTACTGAAGTGATGTTTCATTTGAAACATATATTCCTCAAATGACCTATCAATACCAATTGAATTTTGTGAATGGTTTTATTAAACCTCTTGAAAAGTACTGCTTCCGCTTTCGGAAGCTTCTCATCCCTGATTTACGTATTGCTTCTCATCCCTGATTTACATATTTCATGGCTACTAACCAAAGTAACAGTGGAGTTTTAAATATTGCAAAGATATTTTTAATTCAGAATTACCAGTTTCTCTCTTTTACTGCCCTTTTTCTTGTAAGATCCGTCCATTTGAATGCACCAAATATCTGTTGTGACCATTTACACAAAAATTGCATTAGCTTTTGCTTCCATCTGCCCTTCATTCTTTGTACTTCATGAGTTTACAAGGGAAGATATGTTAGGAAGTAGACCAAGGCAAATATCTGCCATATCTATTTCTCTTTGGCTCATGTCAAAAGTGGAGAGCCAGAAACTATCTCAGCGATAAGTATCAGAAGTGCTGAATCTGAAATATTATTTTTGAAAGTAGAAAATTAGAAACTTCAACCGGAGTTGTGAAATCTTTGAATGGGTGTCAGAAATAAGACCATGCAGTTCTCACTAGTATTTCATTTCATTTTGTTCTTTCTAAAGATATGCTGCTCAATCCATCCTCCCATGCACAATCACACACACACACAAAATACGTATTCTAGTCCAACGATGGAGCAAATCCCATGGCTAAAAAACCTAATATACAGCTGTGAACAAGTGATAAAGCTACCTGCCAGTTCAGCTGTAAAGGCATGTAGGACACTTTTTTCCCATCCCTCTGGAACAATGTGAATAGGGTTGTGATTGCTACCTGTGGAATTTTATCACATAAAGCAAAATGCCCGTGTTGTGTTGCAACATTTCATCAGTGTTTCACCTTTCTTTATTGGATATGTAATGACAGTTTAAAACTGTATGGCAACTTTCCTTTGAAATACGATGATGTCAGGAAGACTGAGAACACATCAGTTCCCTTCCTCCTTTTAAACTGAAAGCCCAATCCCACAGAAGTTTTGTGTGAAAAATTCTGAATTCAAAGCAAGGGATTTGTCAAAAAATGCTCTGATTCACTGAAATAAGAATACTTTATATAAGGATCTCTGCATACCACAAACACAGTCTGGTCTTTAAGCAACAACACAAAAAAAACAAAAAAAAACAAAAAAAAAAAAAAAAAACCAAAACCACCCCAAACTCAAGCTGATTCTGACAAATGATCCTTCCTAGCTAAGCCAGAATGCAACTTGGACCTTGGGTCACAAGTTTAAGGATTTTAAGAGGTTAGCAACATGTGCATCAAAACTGGAGATCTAAAGAAGACCCCACTATATACACAGGACTGGGGTCAGAAGTCATGGTAGTGAATTTCTATCACAAGTGGGCTTCTGAAGTCAGTGAGAGACAACTCACAGCCTGAAGAATGCAAGCTGAGCAGTGACCCAGGGCTTCCCCACCTCCTGGTGTGAATTTGTGAGACTAGAGAAACTCAGAGCAACAGCCTAAGCCAAACATTCAGTGTTTATAGACCCTTAATAGTTTGAACAGCAGTTCTTAGTTTAGAAGGGCTTCCCAAGCTGTCCACCCCTAAAAGCACTGGGAAAATAATAGTTCATATTGCCAGAATATGAAATGAATCAATTTGTTAGAGGGCCCAAACTCAGGTGATAGAGCATGCTTCCTCAGCCTGGGGACAAGGTTCATGGAGCCTAGGGACCATATACCAAATTGCTATTCTTCTAACACCCTTGCAGGTCTGTATTATCTATCATGCTTTGATTGGTTCCTTAAGATTTTAGATGCTGATAACCTCCTGCAAAATAATTGCTTAGAATGTGTGGCCATTTAGTGATTCAATGAACTTCATGTGAGAAGGTAATGTGCTTCTGAATTTTTGCAAGCACTAAAAGTTGTCCTCACTCTATTCTCATTTAAGCCGAAGAGGCACCAGAGACATAAAGTTAAGATAGTGTCAACTATTTTTAAATATCCCTCTCTAAACTCCTCTAGAAACATGGTTAGTAACTATCAGTCATGACTGTGCAAGGGTAAAGATTTTACAGGCTGCAACCTAACTAAATATAAATAATCTGCTGAATTTCATGCAACACAACTGCATATAAAAGTGTACATAGGCCCTGGAGAGAGTAAAACTCATCACTCAGCAAGGTACCACCTTATGATGCATACAGATAAATTAATTCCTACACTGTGAACAACAGGTTGCTTAGCAACTGTGAAACACAAGATAGACTGAACTGGTATATTATATTCAGTGCTGCATAAAGGCTAATTTCAGAAAGCTCTGGAAAATCTGAATACAGAGAGTTGTTCAAAAGGATTCCAAAAGGTCTCACCAATGCATTGTACAATGGCATTAATACTTACCTTTGACTCGTAGAAACACTGTAACAGATACATCCTTGGGTTACCACACTTTTCACAGACTCACCCTACTGTCACACCATGCCTGACAGAGATCATCATACTCTGTTGTCATTTCTAACTGACAAGCCTCTAGCTTCTGGAAGAAACTCTTGTTATTAATCCCTTAAATATATGTCCTAGCATTTTTCATTATTAAACATAATCCTATTCTAGTACTGCAATCTTTGAGGTCATCCAATTTCTTCTTTGTATTGATAATACTTCCCACATTTTGACATCATCAAATTTCATTATTACCTTTCTACTATTTTTGCCAAGATGTGATGCATTAATGAAAGCATTACATGAGATCAACCCCAAAAAACAGTCCTTGAGGAATGCTACAGGCAATGCAAACATACTGTTCTTGCAAACAGTATGTTTTCAAATTGTCTTTAGTCAGTTTTCATGCATTTCCATCCATGTTTGCTATTCTTCATTTTATTTAATGTCTTCCCAAATGGTGTTGTACTGAATGCTAAGATGAATGCTAAGATGATGGACCACTCACTGGATAAGGAATTGGTTGGATGGTCACACACAGACAGTGGTGATCAATGGCATAATGTCCACCTGGAGACCAGTGACAAGTGGTGTCCATCAGGGATCAGTGCTATGACCAGTGCTGTTTAACATCTTTGTCAGTGACATGGACACAGGAATCAAGTGCACCCTCAGCAAGTTTGCAGATGACACCAAGCTGTGTGGCACAGTCGACTTGCTAGAGGGCAGGGAT
>VWZE01001777.1:460924-532662 GCA_013396675.1 Eubucco bourcierii | reverse complement strand
GTTGTGGCTGCTCCCTCCCTGGAGGTGTTCAAGGTCAGGTTGGATGAGGCCTTGAGTAACCTGTACTAGTGGGAGGTGTCCCTGCCTATGGCTGGGGGTTGGGACTAGATGAGGTCCCTTCCAACCTTACCATTCTATGATTCTATGATTCTATGATCTTACTAGATCTTAACCAAATTGCCCTAGAGTCTATTGTTTACTATCCTTGTCTGTCATTCTTTTAGCTTGCTCACAGGGATGGTGCAGTTCCATTTTGGAGACTCTATGGAATTTCCTAGATGAATCTGTCTTTGATATGAGGTAAGATACCTTACCTCATATCTGCTACATACCTTGCTGAAATGCCATCAGAAACTGCTATCACAGAAAAGTTTTTCAGTGACTGGGACTGTTTTGCTGGCATTTCCAAAGGAACTGGTGCAAGGACTGATTCTATTCAATATTTTCATGAATGAGCTAGTTAAAAATTATTACACATGACCATACAGTTAGTAGTGGTAAATAATGATGAGGAAAAGGAACAATGGAGGACAATTTGTCTCAACTGCTAAGTTTAGCCTCTACTTAAACAGCATATAATTTAGTAACACAAAATGCAGTTATATTTGTAGAAAGCAAGAACAGAGGTAAAATCTACAAGTATGACAGACTGTACCCTGAAAAGCAGTGACTAAAAAGTATCTACAAATCACAACAGACTGGCAACTAAATATAAACTCTGGGAACATTGCTACTACTGTAATGTATACAGTGCTGGTGAGAGTAATCCAAGGAGATTGCACCTAGGTCTAGGGTTTATGTCTAGAGAAAGTTGTTGAAAATTCAGCAGCATAAAGAAGAATAAGGAAAAATTTGAGGGGTGTAGAAAATGCCTTTCAGTGAGGGACAAGATAGTGCCATCCAATTTTATCAAAAAGATGAAGCTACGAGATTACAGTATACAAGTGCATTTGCAGGGAGAAAATATTAGATGCTAAGGCTATTTAATTGAGCAGAAGAGAGCAAAGCAGGAACCAGTGTCTTGAAGCTGAATTCACAGAAGTTGATGTGAAAGCCGAGGCACAACACTTCAGTGGTGACAATGTGCAATCATTGAATTTTCCCATTACTGACAAAAAGCTTCAATTACAGATTTGATCTATTTCAAAAGATGTGGTCTAGGAAAACAATGTGAAATGCAATGACTTGTTATGAGCAACTAGATCGTCTAGTAATTTTGGCCTTAAATCTATGCATGCCAAACAAATGCAAACACTATCTCTGTCATATGTCAAACCTCTGTATTTGCTAGACCAAAAAATTATCATTCATTGTAGAAATGCCACAATTAAATATAAATTGCTTTTTCACACATAATATAACAAGTGCAAGTGCTGATATTCCAGCAATGACATGACAGATAGAAAGTACCGCACACATTCCATTTCCTTTCCAGTGATTTGCCCTGACAACAGCATACAGTTCCTTTTTCTACACTGATGGACCACAAAATACTGGACCTTAGTCTTGTTGCTAGTTCGTTACAGAGTATTACGTGGCCTTGGTTCCAGGCCATACTGAAAGAAATTCAGTAGTTGTAGTGGAAGTAGAGAGAATGAAATATTTATTTAGGAAGATCTTTTTCTCTTGCTTTTCAAAAGGGAAAGTGCATCTTGAAACTAATCAGTAGGTTAGAATATTAAAAAGGAATCCCAGTAGAACTTTACAGGCAAAGTGGAGTAACAGAAATAGCTATCAAATGGACACTGAGACTGCACCACTGTCTGTGATGTATGGCAGAAAGTTTGTGTTTACACCACAGAATAGAATAAATTGCAATTGGAAGGGGCCAACAATGATCATCTAGTCCAACTTCCTGACCACCAAAAGTTAAAGCATGTCAGTAAGGGCATTGTCCATCTGCCTCTTAAACACTGACAGGCTTAGTGCATGAACCATCTCTCTAAGAAACCTGTTCCAGAGTTCGAACTCTTTAGATAAGAAAATGCTTCCTAATGTACAGCCTAATTCTCATCTGGAGCACCTTTGAACAATTCCCACATCCCATCATTGGATACCAGGAAGAAGAGCTCAGCTCAGATTTCCCTCCTCAGGAATCTCTGGTTTATCAATTAATTCAACAATTCCAGTCACTGGGTAAAAATGTGTCTTTTCATTTGCCTTCTCAGCTGCTAATCAATTCTTAATTATCTTTAACCACTTTGACCTGCTCCTACTGTTTGTGCCATATAGATTAATGAATGACATTCTAAAGAACACAATATCACACTTGGAGAGCAAGGGACTCATGTATTATTCACTCTACATAAATATATACTGCTACCCCCTTTTGACCTAAGCAGTTAGCCAGACTTTGAGGTTGACAGGTTGTTTGTGCGAGGAGATGCTGACAATGCAATCTTGTGTATCTACATTTAAAAAAAAACCCAGAAAATTTTTCTCTGTGAACACAGAAAGAAATAAGCCTCTTTTAGTTTACAGCTTTGACCTGGGATTCTTGGTCCCAAAAGCTGCCATTCTAAGGATCACATTCCCAAAACTGGTGTGAGCTATGCCTGGTACTTTCTTCTCTCCTCTGAGTTTTCTGCATTAACAACACAACAGCCAAATAAAAACCTCACCAGCCTTTCATTTGCTTTTGTTTCAGAGTCACAAACATGTATCCAGTTTGAGACTAATCCTGCAGTCTAGTTCTTTGAGGAAACAACTACTGGTTTGGGTGGGGCTGGGCAGGGAGTGTTGTATGGTTTGTTGGTTGGTTGGGATTTTTTTCTCCCAGTGGTTATGCAGAAGCACCATATTTGGAGTCGGGAGAGGGACTTCAGAGGTCAAAGCACAAAACGTAAGAGGCAAAATTCTGTTAATTAGTTAAATAGGGAAGAAGACAAAAGAAATAGCTGTAAATGAAGTACATGCACACTGTACATGCCTTAAGAAAACCAAGGAAAAAGAAGGAAATAGACTTGAAATGGAACTGAAACTGGAGAATAATTTGAACATTTATCCACATTCACAAGTCTTTTTCTCCCTTGTTGTCCACAGACAAATAAAAAAAAAAAACTTTGTGAAAGGCAATCCTCTCCAATATGCTACAGTAAAAAATGGATTCCTGGTTTTGTGTAAGGCTAAGTGTGCTGGTTTGAGGTTAATTATAATATTTTAATAGAGAAAATTAAACTATAGGCTGTGAAAGGAAAACATGGTGATGTCTACTTCACCCATAGGCTTGCTGAAAAATTGTTTGGGAACAATAACCAAAACATAGATAAGTCATTCTCTGTCTCTTGCTGAGAGAACAGCTTCTCAGGCAGTCTAGCTTGCTAAAAATTGTTTTGGGAAAGGAACATAAACATAGATAAGGCATTCTCTGTCTGTCTCTCTCTCTCTAGGGACACAGCACAGCATCTGGGGCAGTCCGGTAGCTTCTGGTTCTTTCTCCTCTGCCGATTAATTTTCATGAACCACTTTTCTTCTAACTCACCTGGCCAATCCTCCTAATTTACCTTGCATGTAAGGCAAACCTTGGGGTAAGGTACAGGGGTGGGCAGAAGGTGGAAGGGTGGTTGGGAGCCCCTCCTGGGGTCTCTGATTTCTGGGAGGGGTGTTGTGTTTCTGTATTACCTTTAACTTGTATATTTCTGTAACTATTCCTGTCTATAGTGTATATCTCTGCTTGTACATTGTGCTGAGCTGTAAGTAGAGCTTCAGTCCTTAACTTCCAGGCAGCTGAGTTCTAGTCTGGGTCATTTTACAAAGTGTGGGGGGGTGGGGAACTCCCAAACTATCACACTAAGAGGAGGGGGAAAGATATTCTGAAATTGTACTTTGTTCAGTTAAGACAGAAGTAACTTTCTGGTTTCTGCTGTTTCCCTAACATAACCTAATTTCTCCTGTACAGATTGAGCGATTTATCCTGGCTTCTGCCAAATATCATGGCAGCCAACAATCTGTCAGAGACTACCCTTGCTTTTCTATGCTCTGCTATTCCTGTGAGGGCAGTTGGGACACATACTTGGAGAGGGGTATTCAGACTTTATTAAAGGGAAAGGTTGAGGTCCTTAGGTCACTTTTTTTTTTTTTTTTTTCCCCTCCAGATTTAATGGTTTCATACTAAACAGGAATCTGGCTTAAGAATTACGATGTATGAGTCCCTTTGTCTGACTTGTTGACCTGTACAAGAGTGAAACAAGAACTAGCCTAGCATTTTAAACCAAGGTCTGTAAAATAGAGAAGCTTTTTTCTTTTCTGTTGATGTAAACAAGAAACCCAAAGGTTTCAAAGAGACACACAAGATACACACAAGACTCAATGATATACCTACATACAGGCAGGGAACAAAAACAGCCCTTCTACACAGTAAAAACAAACAAACAAACCCAAAACAAAACAGAAACAAGCCCTGTCCGACTTTTACACTATTTAAAGGCTGCTTTGATAGATGTGTTGGGATTTAAGCATGTACTTCAATTTGGTACATATCCTCTCCTAAGGTCTCCTCTAAAGCCCAGTTGCTCTGGTTCTCCTGTGCAGAGTATAGGGGCAAGGAGAACTTTTAAAGACTGCCAGGTAATATCATGCCAGGAGTCACGTCACAAATAAACACTGAATTGAAAGAGTATTTTTAGCACCTTAGTGTATCAAACATTGATCCAGGTACTTCTTGCAATTTAGAAGTTTAATCCCAAGCTGTATATACTTTCAGAATTTAATACTTTGAAAGGGATAAATCCCTCATCAGCTATTGCCGTAGTCAAAACCTTGGACTTTTCCAAGAACAGGTACATCTTTGTATCTGGTGACACAAACGGTGATAGCAGAGTTTACAAATCCCTCTTCAATGCAGAGACTATTCCTTACTATAGATTTTCCAATGCTTTAAGTATCTTCAGATAGTCTTCACCACACAGTCAAGCTCTACACAGGATTATGTGTGCTTATGTAACTGTGGCTGCATCGGGGCCCATATGTTTGCTTTACTGTATGGGAGCATGAACATGCTATTTTAATTCTCTCTTTACTGCTTTCAACTAAAGAAAATTTTCGCCTTCTGGTTTATGCACAAATATGTAACTAGAGTTATTACAACCTGGTGAGAATGGAAAGTCAGGGGGAAGATGATCATGCGTCCAGGTTCTTGCAGTCTGTCACTAAGTGCAGCATGAGTGGTAGCCAACAACAAATGCCTCTGCACAAATGGATGTGGTGAGAAATGACCAAGAGGAATTACAACGTCTTGCATATCTACGAAGAAGTTCTGTCACTGGGATAGATAGATAACATGGTGGCACAGCTTACATCACCAAGTGCTGCAAAGGCTTTTTCTCCATTTTTTTTTTTTACATCAGAGGACAGAAATACAGACAGAAATATACAGGTGACACTGTGGTATTGTAAGAGGGAAGAGTTGGTATGTGTTTGATCAGAATTGACAACAGGCCAATAGTCACTGATTACTAGAGATAAGACATGGAGAAAACAGAGCTTGCAAGCATGCGCGTGAACAGCAGGGAAAGATGTTGTGTAACAGATTCCAAAATAAAGGAGGAGCTCCGCTCTCCTTCCTTTGACCTTCTGGGATGTCCTGGACATAAGTCATAGAATTCCATACGTACAACAAGAGCCTAGGTAGCTGGGCTGGAGTGGCACCAGCCTCACCACTATAACAGTGCAGTTCCTGATGGGGACACCCATCTAAGATAAGTGCTTGCCAGCTCTGTGATCGACACATCTCAGGAGTTTTGCTGGTTAGTCAGTTGGATAGGGTGGGTATAACCTGCTCTTTGATCAACAGTTACTCGGCATTCTTTGTCCTATCTTATTTAGCATTGTAGTTTCCAGTACATCTTTACAATTCTAGTATTTGAGCTATAATAAAGTGTTGGAACTGTACCCAGAGCAGGGTACCCATATTCCTGGACCTTGAAGAACCCACTGGAACAGGTATGTATGTAACATATCACCTGACCAGGAATACAAGAAGTTGAATGTTTCTTTAGACAGGGCACTTTCGTACACCCTGATACACATGGGAAATTCAGCCACTCTGGTATCTGCTGGGGGGACATATACCCAGAAAAATTCACAAGTCTGCTGACAAGTTCCTCCAGATGAAAAGGATCAACTGACTAGGGAAATATTCTGCTGGACCTACTACTCACAGGTAACTAAAAGCTGGCCAAGGGTGGGAAGATCAAGGGCAGCCTTAGCTGCAGTGACCTTAAGGTTATGGAGTTTACAATTCCAATAAAACTGAGCAAGACACACAATAGAACCACAGGCCTAAATCTGAAGTGAACAAATTTCAGCTTGTGAGGAATCTGCCAGGCAGGATCCTATGGGATATATTTGCAAATGAAACGTGAAAACTTGGGGAAGAAGTTATTTAATTTTTTTAAATGCTTATACATTTAGGCAACTTCTACTATGTCCATATTATCACTATGGTGATAATGGTACAGAGCAGAGTCATTAATTACCATCTATTCAGATCTTCAAAACTGTCATCTGAAGTTAGAAGACTATGCTAGTCTAAATTGGAAGATTAAGTGGTAGTTACTATTCTCATAAGATATATAATATAGGTAGTACAGACAATATGGATCATAAAATGTGAAGACTTACTATAATGAACATATATACAACAATTATTAAAAATCCTGTCCTGGTTTGAGTTAGAACAGAACTAATTCTATTCAGTGGTTTTACTTTTCAGTTCAGGCTCTTCTAAAGTAACCACTTTCTGAAGTTAAGGCCTGCTTTTGCAGATAGTGTCTGCTTATAGCAGTGATAACGTTTGATGTTTCTAGTTACTACCCAGGACTGGTATGGAGGCCAAGGTCACTGCTTAATCTTGTGCACCACTCTGTGGGTGAAGAGTAAAATGCTGCATCTACAGGGAGGTTTAGATGACCTTAAACTGACCAACAAGGGATTCTGTTCCATTCCATTTATACATCATATTCGGTAAAAAGCTGAAAGCATGGCTGGCCCAGACATAACCCTTTTCAATGTGTATGTCACAGCTGAGTCCCGACTATGTCTACAATTATGTACTCCAAAGCAGAAAGGCTGTTAAGAAGATGTAACACTCTGAAATATTTATCACAGTGATTTTGGGGTCTTGAGATTTTTGAAAGTCTAGCTGTTATTAAAGATTATAAAGATTAAGTAACACAGCCTCAAATAAGCAAAAATAGATAAAGCATGGGGCAAGCAACACAGGAGCCACATGACTTTAAGCAAGGAACATTATTTCTTTACACTTGCTGTCTACAGTAAAGGGAGAAAACTTTCTCTAGAGGGCACCTCAGAGCAAACTAAACTAGGCTGCTATTCCACAGTATTTCATAAAGGGACCTCTACCAAATATCAATGAAGCCCAAAGAAATCAGTCTCCTGTCCCTGAAGAGAGCCATTGTAAACACCCCGAGATGTCCTGCTTTATATTGTGTGTTTTATATAAAAGTAGATCAAATAATTGGACTGCCATAAAAATATGGCAAAGGTACTTCATTGTGAATATAAGGATGGCTTCTTTGATGGCAACTTGAATTTTGAACTTTAGGAGATGCAAGATGATATTAAAGTAAATAAAACAGGATCCCTGGGAAAACAAAGATAAAAGCAGAGTTTGGATTTATTCTGCCTCCATTTCTGTCTCTTTGACTATTAGCTGGACTCCTACACTAAGGACTAAAGGAAAAAAAAAAATCTATTGTCAAGATTTAATTTTCCTTGGCTACAAACTGCGATCGAATTATTTGTAAGTCAGAATTTGAAGAAGAAAAATAATTCTGCTAGTTACCCAAATGTCTAGTGAAACTTGTTTATACAGCAGTACGATAAAAATACAGATGTTATGTATATGCATGTCACATCATCAATCTCAAACATTTTATATCACCCTGAAGGTCCTTTAGACAACAGTTTTAAGCCAATTTTTTGCTTACTCTGATGTTTATTTCTTTTCCTATTTACATGCCTTGAATATGTAAAAGGTTAACTTTGAAAGAGGTGATGCATTCCCTCTGTGCTTTCCATATTGAGAAAGATATTTTGGATACGTATCTGTTTTATCTTTATTTGAAAGGATTTCACAAATAGATTGTTTCATACTTTGCTTCATGATCAAAAGAGAAAAAGATCTGGTTAAGCCATGATCAAAAGAAATTTAAAAACAATCTCATAATAATTCATTTTAGCATAAAAAAATAAATAAATGTAAGTCAGATAAGACTGAACAGAAATGACAAATAAAATCATAAATAAGTAACAAGAAACTTTTCACAGAATTAACCAGGTTGGAAAAGACCTTCAAGATCACTGAGTCCAACCTATCACCTAACACAGAATCACAGAATGTCACAGGCTGGACTTTTGGCTCTGCATAAGGTCTTTCATGCAGTTTAAAGAATCTACAAAGACAAATTTAGGTGCAAATAGTCAGCTTATTCTTTCTATGTAAAACCAGATTTTCTGCCTAGAATTCTTAGAATCAACAATATTTATAGTACACATATCTTGTTTCTGCAATTCTGCATGGACCATTGCACACCTATTACAACCTAATACAAAGAACATTTTTTCCAAAGGAATACCATCAGAATAATCACTATCTATATGATAGAAATGTCCTTAGATTCATAAAAGAGAGACCAAAAGGAAGAAATATTGAAATGTCAGTATCCTTAGTGCAACTTTCGCTATTAAAACATTGTAATGAAAACACTGTTAAATATTTAAGCTCAGCAATTTACTCAATATTAAATACAGTTTCAAAGGCTGTACCTTTGATTTTAGGAAACATGACAGTGCAGTAGATGTCAAGCCTGTCAAGATTTAGGGGTATGTTTTACTGAATAATTACACTGAATTCCCCAAAATTTACAGGACAGAATAGTTTATTTTTCTTAGCATGCATGCTTTTAGACAATCACAATGCTCGTCAGACCCCACCTGGAGTACTGTGTGCAGTTCTGGAACCCTCAGCACAGGAAGGACATGGAAGTGTTGGAGCGGGTCCAGAGGAGGGCCACAAAGATGATCAGAGGGCTGGAGCAGCTCTCCTATGAGGACAGGCTGAGGGAGTTGGGGCTCTTCAGCCTGGAGAAGAGAAGGCTTCGAGGGGACCTGATAGTAGCCTTCCAGTATCTGAAGGGGGCCTACAGGAAGGCTGGGGAAGGATTATTTACAAGGTCCTGCAATGACAGGACAAGGGGCAATGGGCTTAAACTGGCAGAGGGGAGATTTAGACTAGATGTTAGGAGGAAGTTCTTTACAGTAAGGGTGGTGAGGCACTGGAACAGGTTGCCCAGGGAGGTTGTGGATGCTCCCTCCCTGGATGTGTTCAAGGCCAGATTGGATGAGGCCTTGAGTAACCTGTACTAGTGGGAGGTGTCCCTGCCTATGGCAGGGGGTTGGAACTAGATGATCCTTGAGGTCCCTTCCAACCTTACCATTCTATGATTCTATGAATTACACACATCAGCATGTTTAAATAACAAACTTGTTGTCCAGGATTTACTCTCTACATTAAATAATCTCTAAAATGTCCTAGACAATCCCAATACTAACATGAAATTCACTCAACATCAAACACAAATGACTTACTCATGCAAGAGGTGAATTTAAAAGACTTGTGAGAAAAATATCTAGGGAGTCTTTTTAAAATCAATGGAGAAAAGAAAGTTCTCAAGTGAAAAAGTTCTCAGTGAAGTTTAATTAGAAGCCAACCCACAGACCCTCATTAATAGTATATTACAGTTCTGTCCATAGCAGGAGCCTTTCAATTAGCTGTAACCAAAGCATAGGGGACTAGGAAAAGATAGGTGTTATGCACACCCTTCCTGTCAGAATAAAATCGGAATCACGGCTGCTGAATTTCTATCACAACTCAGGGTGTTAAACTTTAAATTAATTATCGCTAGGTCTAGAAAAGAGATGGGAAAAAACTCTAAGGTTATATCCAAATGAATGCAGAATGGCCAATGAATAGTTACTTGCACCTTCTAGCCCTGAATTTCAAAACAATGACTAGTGAATGCATTTCCCAGGATGCCCCAAGTGATTTACAGGTTTATTATTCTTCTCCAATATTGGTATTACCACTGAACCTTAAGGTCACTGTTGGACTATTCAACAGATAGTGTTCAGCATTTTCAAGCACTTAAAGACTAGAAGACAAGCAATGTCAGAAGTGAGGTAGAAGACAAAAGTCACAGACAGGTATGCTAAATTATTTATCTACATTCATCAATTTCTTGCATTTTTATAGATGTGTCTGCTTGTTGTTTGGGTTGATTGACATTTCCCATTATAGTATTGTGCACTTAGCTGCATATCATCTTGCAAAATTTTATTGGTTTCAACTGAAACTTTAATTCAGAGGTCAAACTTTTTCAGAAAATCTTTATCAAGCTGATTCAGCTCTCCTGAAGTTAAGTAATAGGTTTTCAAATAGTAAACTCAAGGAAAATATATTCTGAAGGTTATTTGCCCTGTAAAGATCTGTTAGTCAAATGCTTTGACTTAAGACATATTTCTAAAATGTGCTTTATCTAACTTCATGCAAATATATCTAAAATTGCCCAGGTGGGAAAACTCAGGTTGTTGCCATTATTGAAACATGCCCTGTAGAAACTTCAGATCTTAGCAGCTCTGGTTTGATGTAGATGCTTTCTTTGCTGATTGCACCTGTTTCAGCCACTGCATGGTAAGACTTTCAGTGCAGCTGCTAGTATAGACAGCAGTGGGACATGAGCAAATTTTGCACACCTGCAGATAGAGCATAAATGCTATCCTCTACATTCACTGAGTACTTAGGAACTGTGGGCTTTCATAACTGGAAAAAAACCCAAGCTGAGTCTAAGTAGATATGACAGAGTGACTTAGAATCAAAAAAAGAAAAAGAAGGGGGGAAAAAACAACAAACAAACAAACAAAACCCAACCCAAATCAAAACCAACCAAACAAAAAAAACCACCACCAAACACCCTAGAGAAGGTGGATAACTTCAAGGTCACAACAGTAAAAAATGGAAAGTGAAACCATGACAGGGTTGAAAAAGACAGCAAGATGAGAAAGTAGAATCCAGGAAAAGGAATGCAGGTAGGTACAAAGACAGAACCAGAGGAGTTAGCAAGCAAAATTAGCTGGCAAGGAATTTGGCCTGGGCGTGGGAAGGGTAATGGAAAGGGCAAGCACAAAGCAGTGTGCCTAATCCTAGCAAGAGCTGGGATACTTGAAGGAACCAGGGCAAGGCACATACCATACTGTGCCTGTAGGAGTGTAGGCACAGGAGGAACAGGAGTACTGAGAAGTAAATAAATACAGACCTGGGTCTAAGAAGAAACCGGGATAAAGAGAGAGCCTCACTGCACCAGAACGTTAAGAGTTGGGTAGCGAGTACAGCAGGAGTGTTGAGGGAGTGAAGTATTTGGTTAAGACTGTGCTGCATCCTGTCATCATGGAAAAGGCCAAGGAACCTTCACTGGAAGAATTATGGGTAAAACCCAGCTGGTCATTTGAACAGTCTTCTATTTATTCGGCAAATTACTGGATGAAGTCATTTGATCACCAGATAATGTAGTCAAGTAGCCAGAGAAGGAATGCCTGATCTTTAGGTACTGATTTCAAAAATCTAAGCACACTATCTCAGATTTCCAACTTTAAAAAAAAAATGCTGGAACTTGGTGTCAAAGTAGAGGTCTATAAGATTGAAATTTACTTTATTCTCCACATCTGGCAGTGGTAAATGACCAGTATGGCTAGTAAAATGTAGTAAAATGTAATCTACTACTTAATCACAAATTGCTATAAACCCTTACTGTGGGGTCACTAAAGAAAAGATGATACAAGTTTCAGTTTGATTGATTTATGAACATGATTACTTGACATGGTCATTCGTAAAAACAGGAGGCAGCCTCAGTAACAGCTTGAAAAATTCTCTGTCTTCTGCTTTTAGTAAAATCACACAGAGCTGAACTTTTCCTTTGGAAAATAAGACACTTCTTAAGCCTCTGCAGCAATATGGTGACATTTTATCATTTTCCTGGTTTATACTGGGGATGCATTTATCTTGCAGTATGATAAATCACAAGTCCTACAAAACTCTGCATATTAAGCAATGCCAGAGCATAAAAGCGGTGATGATGCTTCATATTAAAAGAATGTAAGTAGATAAAAACGTATATCATTTCAAAGTATTTTCCATAACTTTGAATGTTTATTATTGATATGTAAATAAGTGGTAAAACATGACAAAGATAAGGCATTTTTCAGTGCTATAAAACTTATACAGATTAAATTGTTTTCATATATATGTAAGAGGAGGAAGAAGCAACATCGTATAGATCACATTACCATAGTTTTCTACGTGCCCTAAGATACCTACACTGACACAGTAACTTTCATTCACTTGTATAAAACATTTCAGCTCTCTGATAAAACAGCTTAGAAATGTATTTGAATTTTCTCTTTCAGATTTCCTTTCCAACCCTCCAAAAGACTCTCTTATCTTTCTGATATGTAAAAGAAAAAAGAAAAAAAATATTCTAGGATTCCACCAGGCTGTTTGAATATCCATACTTATAGGTTCTCATCTTAGCTGTTAATGTTGCCACCAAGCACCATATCTAGCACTGGGTCCCAATTCATGACATGAATTTCATATAACATATAATCAGGAACCCATAGCAATTCATCAGAAAATAGATTTTTTTTTTCTTGCCTTACAATAGCTTAGCATATTAGAAGATAATTCATATATATTTTTTAAAGTTGCAGTTGTGATTAATGGCATCCTTTTGAACTTGCTGTCACTTAAAGGTAATTTAATGTTTGAGCTGCATTCAGATACTGTCACTATTGTACATATTTTTCCCTCCCTCTTCAAAAGGCAAGGATTGCTTTATAAAAAGTCACATAATTAATGTGCTAAAACCTCTTAGAGTAAATCCTTTTAACAATGTTTTTTAATGTATTTTGTAAAGGAATGCTACAAAGTATTACATTTATGTTACAATACACACATGTGGATAATTACCCTGCTAAGCACTCAATTTAGGAAAAGGCTGTAATGTTTTGCAAAGCAATTGTTCTATCCTTGCTAAATTGCAACCTTAATTGTAACTCAGCAAATGTTTCTAGGCATCTGTAACAAACATTATGAACAAGATGATTCTGATTACACATTCTTCACAGAGATTGTATTTTCCTTGCTTGTTCACCTGTCTTGCAGCCCTGGCAAATTCCAAAGCAGAGGAGCACCATCTAGTTGTCTTTATACCAAAACTCTTGCCCTTTTCTTTAAAAGTATGTACTGGTTTTGATAGTATTCTTTTCAGACATTGTTATTAACAATAAGATACGAAACAATTATAACAGCTTTAGGTATATTTAAATATTAACTCCTGTTGTACTGTTTAATATTTATTTCTACAGGAATGCAAAAGATATTCAAACAAGGAAGAATGCAGCATATTTGATTTGCTTGGCTCAGTTGTGTGTGTTTATAAGTAGGATTTGGTGGGTAGACAGAGGACACCTCAGCATCACACATCAGCAGGAATTAGGTCCTGTTCTCACAGATGTGAGAGCTGCTAGCACAGTCAGCCTCTGTCAAAGTCCTCAGCAAAGGAAAATAGCAGATGTATGAGACACAGCTTGCTAATGTAGGATACACTCCTGTGGCTCTTCAGTCTTTCCTAAAAAGACACCTATCACCCACATGGATTTTTTTACTTTTTTACTTTTCTACTTTTACTTTTACTTTTTTTTACTTTAAATTTAACTGCAACTTTTTTCTTTTATTTTTACATTGTTTGGGGCTATGCAATCAGGATATTAGTCCTAATTTTAGCAGAATTCTCCTTATTACATACAGCATAAGTATTTTATGCAGACTACAGAAAAGTGTAGTCAGATTCCTTGCTATAATCAGCTCACTCACACAAATACAGAAGATTGTCCTCTAAAAAAAAATCAAAATGCATTTACCTATGAATTCTACAGTTTGCTGGCATGCTTCCATGCAGTATGTTTATTAGTAATAGAAAAATAGAGAAGTACCTGGCAAAGACATAATACCTAAAGAGACGAAAGAGTGTGGCAGGAAAACTAAGAAGGTCATTGTAACTTTTTTTACAGTTTTCCAAGTCAAAATTATCTTCATCCTGAAAAACTTCCTAAGGCTGTATATCTGAAGGCACCTGGAGACCTGCACCAAATTCTAGACATTAAGAAATCCAGAAAGACTAATATACAGAACAAAAGACATGGTTTTTTGCCCTTGACTGTTAAAAATAAAAACAAGTATCTTCAAGTTACATACTAAACAGGCTGAGTCACTGGTCTAGGATGAATAAAATCAGCTAAGTATTCTCAAAGACAATAGAACACAAGTAAACCAAAGGTGGAGATTTGTGCACAAGTCTATAGACTTAACAAGGGAGTTGCTATGGGACAGAAAGGAAAAGTTGTCCTAGCATTAGCATAGAGCTGGTAAAGAATTATTAACAGACTGAAGAGAAACAGGGACTAAAGAGCTTGAGAAAGAACACTCTAAGTCATTCAAGGTAGAAGTTTGTCTTAACCTGTTAATATAATTCATTTTATAAAAGTTGGTACCCTGGGTAGCAAATGGATGCTACAAATTAAATTCTTTCAAAGAACTGTTAGAAGTAGCTTTCCGTGACTCCTAATGAGGTCAAAGCTTAACGTGAAATGAGGTAAAGCATTCTAAATATTGGAAAAGAATGTTTGAAGTTACAATCACCAAAATGTATTTTCTTGAACCAGAGCTAATAATAAGAAAGTTGCCCTTCCCCAGTTTTGCTTCTGTAGGAACCACTAAGCTAGAGAGACTGCAGAGACTGAAAGAAAACAAATCCTTTAAAACAGCAGATGGCATCTCATCCTCTATTCGGATCCTGGAACCCTGATGAACTTTCATAATCCAGATTCTGAAATTTGTCCTGACTTGTCAGATAATTACAAGTAAAAATAAATAAACAAATCCAATAATAATAAATGCGATATATAGGTGGTAATTCCACATTCAAGAGAGTTAAAATATCCAATACATTTCACAGAACTGTACTAGGACCACTATGCAAACACCTGCTGTGCTTCTTAAAACCTGATAACCCTGAATTAGTTTAAAAGAGACAGAAAAATAAACAGAGGAAACACTTGGATATCTATTATCAGTCAGCTACCCCCACTGGAAGTGGAACAGTGTGTCAGAATAAAAAAAAAAGTCACTGGCAAATCTCCAAGATAACAGCTGTACCATACACAGCCAAGTCATACATCATAACAAGCGATCTCTGTAGGAACGGAGACCATCTAAGTAAAACAAAAAAATGGTTCCAATTCTCTGCTTCTTGGGAAGATTCAGAGTGTTAGCCACACTTTGCTAGGTTGCTCTTGATGATCAGTCCAGACATTGTGCCCCAGATTACAATGTGCTTTCTGCATCCATGCCAGAATCCTTTGAATAGTTGACTGAAATTCTAAGCAGTAGCATGTCCTTGTACAAGCAAACCCTTCTACAGATCCAGCAAGGCCTTCCTATCGGTTTGTCAATCCCTTTTGCTCTGCACTACACAAATTAGTTGATTGACCTCTCTGTCCTAGATACTATTGCTTCTGTCCAACCACACTGACCACATTGTGTTAGTATGTGGAAAACAGAGATAATCTGTGAGACAAGGGAAAGTTGAAAAAGAGTCTGAGCCCCGAGAAAGCTCTGTCTAGAAGGAAGCAAAATCCAGCATGGGAATACTACATTTTATTCCACTTCCAGTCTTCATTTATGGGGAAATATAAGAATTGTCCCATGCATTTCCAATGGGGCCTTGATTCCACATCTACTGCTGAGCTGAGATATGAGTACTGACACTATTGCAGAGACTCCAATACAGACATCTCAAGCACTACTGGAAAATATTCAAGCCTACTCTGTATACAGTAGGTTCATAACGTGGTAAGAAGGTTGAATTTGTTTTGAGGAGGAGAGCTGTCACTCCAGAACCAAGAGAACCAAAAGTGCCTAATGTTGAGCTGTCCCTAAGCTATGTGAACTTATTGTTCACGTAGCACAGACTGCTGCATACTACTGTTTACTCTTGGATCCATAGAAGCAACCTGGGCAAGGAAAATTAGTGCTCTAGAACTCACCTCCCCCTGACCACACCTTCCTCTTCTGGGAGCTGCTGGCCAAGAACCATAGGGCTGGAATCCGTGGGGAACTAGAGTTGCTGCAGTTTCTGTTCCTGGTCCAAAAATTAAGTTTCCGGGCTTTTATTTTTTGTTCATTTGTTTTTCAAGGGGGAAAAGATAGGACAATAGTGAGGTCAAAAGAGCAGAGAAGGAGGTGGTATGACAGTGTGTCAAAGGAAAGTACACTAAACATTCTGGCAATGGGGCATAATCAGATCTGTTCTGTTAGGGAGTAACACTGACTTTTTTGGTTGTTTTCTGAGTTTGGCTGGGAATTTTTCACAGTCTGTACAAATTCTGTGTTGGTTTAGCTTATTACCACAAAGTCAGTTTAAGGAAAGGCTCAGTTTAGACCTAAAGTAGTCACTACAGTAAGCAGAGGCCAACCTCTTCCAGGTGAGAGAGAGGTGGTGTAGCTAGAAGGCAAAAAGAATCAAGGACATCATTGGAGGTGCCAGGCAATACTAGTGCAAGCAATTTAATACTTTTAATTTCCAGTACTGAAGAAAGCCCTTTTGTCTCTCCCATGTGCAATAGGAATTCAGGTGAGAGAACTCATGCAGACAATATAATAAGTAGTGTTTTTGCCTTGTAAATGCAGTTGGCTAATTCAGTAAGTGCACAGCATGGCTGATGATTCTAGTAACACATTTTTGTTCCCTAAAGATTTTTCTATTTTGAAGGTTTGTCAGCAAGTGTAGCAGCCAACAGTCACTGCCAAAGACTTACTTCCTTAATAACAATCTTACCTGGACCACTGCCACGTTCCTTCCCTGCTACTCTCTCACTTCTCTGAAACCATTTTGCTTTCTCTGCTTCCTCTTTCTCTGTCACAAATACTGTTGATGAGAGAGCAAAGTGCTTTCTCCTTAAAGACTATGTGCAGATCTATCCTGTTTACTCCACATTGAGACTGACCTCCTGGTCAAAACAGCAGAGCTGCACCATTTTATTACAATAAATTACATCCTTTTGAAACAATGAAACTTGAGTTGAAATGTTTCTGCTGAGTATAACAGGACATTGAGGGCACCTAGGAAAAAAGAAACAAACAAACATGAATAAATTAATCCTTATAATGTTCCTATGCTACAGGAAATAAAGAATGATTAAACCAGGTTGAGAAATCACATGAATCTCCTGATATTTTCAAAAGATATCATTGCAGGTTTCTCACACATGAACTCCCCACACACACACTAGCTTGTTGGTACCTGTTTATATTCAGACATTAAACCCTATTGTCATTACCTATGGATCACTTTGATCACCCTTGAATTTAGTAAATAATGTCTTTATCTCTGTTGGTCAGATAGCCTACTTTCAGAACAGGAGAGCAAGAGCAACATTTCTATGATGTAAAATAAAACCATTGCAGAAATTGCTAGCTGTGTTTCTTTTTTTAGTTTCTAGGTGACTTCTGAAACTCAACAGAGATTGAAAAGTTATGTAAGAATAGTTTTAAACAAAGAAGAAAGTGCTTTCCCTGCAGCATTTCTGATTAATGATGCTCCTGATTCTTTTTGTAACCCTAAACACTGAGAATCTCTGATTCATGCACAGATCATCTTCTGCTGTGCTTTTTCTTGCGATGTGATGGATACAATCTAATTTTCTAAAACTCAGTATGTTTGTTTTACCAGCAGAAGTATTATTTTTTCTTGATTCTTGCTTCCCAGACATCCCCCCACCCCCAGATTATGTACATTTCCTGTCTTCACCAATGAAACATAACTTTTACAGCAAAAAATGCCACGTTCTGGCTTCATAGTCTGGGTGTAGTAATCCTGATGTTATGATCACAGACAGGTCTGGGACAAGGACATGATTTTTCTTTTTGTTTCTGAGGCAAAATATTCATATTTGTCCTGAATCAGATTACTAAAATGAAATAACATTGTTCAAAAAAAGTCTTAGAGAAGACATTACCTTTAACACAGACAACAATGCATGATGAACATCTAACAGCTTACTGCCACTAAGAAGGGACAGGAAACAACAATGGTATTACCCTGTGTGTATGGAAGTGATAATTTCTTAAGCCTGTTTCACCTTCAGAGATATCATGGATATACTGCAGGAAAATCGTGTGCCCAACTACTTAATGTCTCTGCATTTAAAACAAAAGGAATCTTGCTGTTGCTCTGAGGTTCAAAATGCCCTGGATATTTATCATATGAGAATTAAAATGACCCTAATTTACAACAGACTTATTAAACTGTTGGAAAGCATACATCATCCCAGTAGTATTTTCTCCATGTTTCTAACAACATACACATACTAGATCCAAAGTCCTTCCCTTATAGGGAGAGAAAAAGACACAGACCTCACCCAGAAAGACAGAAACCCATCTCTGTGTAAGAACATTTTGTCTTTTCCACAGCCTCAACAGACATTCAAATGCTTTTTAATAACACAATATATTGCCAGCAAGAACTCCTTGTTCCAAAAGGAAGGTAAAGCAGATGAATCCCACATATTCCTTGAGCACAAATCCTTTTACAATCCCATATGAGATGTTATTTACTACTTTTTATTTGAGCAAGTATAGTGATGTGACTTTTTTCCTCTTTGTCTGACACAGTTTTGCTGCTCTCTCCAAGTTTATTATGAGAGTGCAATGAACTCTTTCTTTGTCCCAATGTTCTGCAAGTTTTGAGAAAGGTAGATTTAGGATTTATTTTTCCAAACCAATTAACACCTTTAGATGCTCAATGCAAACATCTCTATGTGTTTTGTTTCAGAGGAAGCAGAGGATATTTTCTAAGACTATCACCAAATTACCGAGATAAAAGAAGTTAACATAGGCCACCAACATGTAATGAACTTATCATTCAACTGCAACAAATAGTGTGCCTCTTGTAAACATTTTCTCACTCATCAGTAAGAAAGGGCAATCAATCATTCACCTGCTTCTAGACAAAAGCAGTTACATTTTGGCAGATATTGCACAAGCTGTTGTTCTGTAAATTAACAGATTCATTCCATAGTGACTTCTCTATAGACCTGTACCTGTAACAACAATAATGTTCTACATAGTAGCACATTGAAATTTAGATATTAAAAAATTATCATAAAAAGTCTAATAAGAGGTCTGAAGTCTAATAGTCATGCTCAGAATGCTTTCCCTGTTAGAAATATCCTCAGGAATCTCAGGCCTTAATTTTTAGCCAAGGAAAAATTATGCAAGACCTTTAACTAAATGAACAGGAATCTGGTTTTGGAAATGTTACATAGCACTCCTGAGCTGCATGAAACAGTAACTTTTCAGCTTTATCATCAGGTAAATATAAATGTAACATATATATGGCAAATTAGCCTGATACAGCAAAACCAAGGTAATCTTTTCGCTCACCTAGAGTCCAGCTCTGTGTTACATAATAAATGAGAACTGGACTACGGGAAAGAATACAGAAGTTACAGTAGCCAGATAATCACCCCAAAATTACTTTACTCTTGGACTCTGTCCAAGACAATTTTTGCTCTAAAACTTTGGGGTATCTTATAAAATTATAATAGGTGCTGTTATCAGTCTGAGGCTTTCAATTATTTTCCAGTCTGCGGATTTCCACAGCTTTTCCAGAGGATGTATATGTCACCTTAAATTTTCACATCTATTGGATTATTGCATAAAAAATGCTGTTCACATTGCAGATCTGTAGCTCACAGGGTAGAAACACTGTCACAGTAAATATAATTCATATAAGTGTTCTGCAAGAATTACATAATGAACGGGGAGCATCCTTTCACCTCGTTTCATTATGAACAATCTGACAAAGTTGCTTATTCTTCAGATAGGTTTTGTTCTACTGATGATCCAAATATATTCTATCCTTGCCTTGCTGAAAGAGAAATTTGAATTCAGCTTCAAAAAGCTGAAAAGCAAATGGGTTAATCTTTAGCACTCACAAGTGTCTCATCTGCCATTTACCTTCTTCCTTATAACCCACTTCTGAATTTTACTCAGTTTAATATTAGATGGACCACATTCATTACTGGCTTCACTAGAATTGCATTAAGAATAGTTTGATCCCTGATGACTGAAAAAAATATGAAGAGCAACAGGGACAACCAGAATGGGTCCCTCTTGTTTATCCCTCGTGCTGCGTGCATTAGTACAAAACATTTCAAATGTGTCCCAGTGTACTAGGCACATGAGAGATAGCGCACGGTCCCTCAAATGAGGGCATGCCATCCCCCAAGCTTATCTCTGGGAGCCTGGTTTTACTCCTTTCTCCCTTCAAATCTAGTTTAAAGCTCTTTTAATGAGCCCTGCTAACTTCTTGTCCTGGTTTGAGCTAGAACAGAACTATGTTTGTCCAGTGATTTTACTTTTAATCTCAGTGTGTTCTAAGTAACTGTACTTTCTGAAATTAATGGTATTTTTTTCACAGGCAGTGTCTATCCCTGAAGAGATAGCAGCAGTGTTCCTCTCCTGTGGTTACCACTTCATCTGTAGTATGTTGGAGGCTCTAGTAGGCAAGTAAAGCACTTTAGATGCCTTCAGATGAGCTTTGGTCATTCATGCCAGAGTTACCATTGCTCTTTTTGCTATGTGTACTGTTTCAGGAGCTGAGTCAGCTGCAGAAAATGTGAATCAATGCCTTTCCTGCCTCAGTTCACGGCCCGAACTTACAATTCACCCTACCGTCACCTTTTTTTGAGACACATAAACTGTGAAGCTCACAGCAGGAGATGGAAACCTCTTAAATTGCTCTCACATGTGTCACCAGGACATGCCTGAACACACACAGCAGGACAGTGGTTTTGCACTGCTTTGCAAAGTGAGAATAGGATCATGATGCACTTTGGATATTCATTCTTAACATTGCCTTCCACATACGTATCTCCACAAAGAGTTGTATGAAAAGTAAGCAGCCTGCGGTCAGTAGTCCAGTTCTGCATTGCTTGGGAAAGTCACAAACCTTCAACTTTACTACAGAGTTCAGATAAACTGACCTTTCCATCCCTTCACAGCTGCAGTCATAGACTGAACCACAGGCAGTGAAAAATTGT
Source organism: Eubucco bourcierii (assembly GCA_013396675.1). Taxonomy (NCBI): domain Eukaryota; kingdom Metazoa; phylum Chordata; class Aves; order Piciformes; family Ramphastidae; genus Eubucco; species Eubucco bourcierii. The sequence continues at coordinate 511,425 of VWZE01001777.1, read as the reverse complement.
GGGGAGGGCAGACACAGAAGACTTCCGCATCAGCACGAACAATATAAACACCTGCTTATTAGCATGTTGTTGAGTCATGTTCTCAATTACATGATGGGTTGTTGTTTTTCAGCATGGTGCAGTTTTGCTTCCATGATAGGCCCTTGAGGTCATGGTAAGTCAAAGATATTGTCTTACTGGGTGAGCTGAAACTCAGCAAGGGTAAATCTCTATCCTACTATCAGTGTTCCACAAACTCAAAATGAAGCTAGTGCTGTGTCAGCAGATTAGCTGTGGATCTAAAAGGAGTGATTTCTTAAATTACAGGGCAGAAGGAGAAAATAAAATTGGTGTCACTGCCTTAGCTGAAAGAAAAAAATTTAACTGTTTTTTTTACTTTCCTGAAGAGGGTCTCATACTTATTTCATGTTCTTTTCTTGATCATAAACATCAGCATTAGAAAATTAAGTTATCTCACTGATGAGAACATTTAATCATTTTATAAGACTACATGATCCATAATATCACACTTTCTTTGTGAAAAGAAATTGTCTCTCATAATTTTTTCCACATTCCACCAAACAGAAACAAGGAGTGAGACTATCAGTAAAGGTGCTTCCAAACAATAAATACACATCCGTATGACAAACTTCTGCAACTTTTTTCCCCAATATTGCTCCAAATGGCTATTTTTAAAAAAAAAAAAAAAAAGTTTTCTTTGCTTGTTCTACTAATTTATAGATATACTCTGTGTAACACAAAACAAAACTAAAAAAAAACAAACACAAGGAAAATATGAGATAACAATCAAATTGCTTAGATTTAATTACTCTGCAAACCAGAAAAGTTTTCATTTTTCTGTAGAAAAGAAGTGGAAAGCTAAACCATGCCTTTTTCAGCATCAGTTAGAAGTGGGAAACAGGAAAACAAACAAGCCATTGTTGGTAATCTCAGAAGGCATTTTGTTTGTGGAGAAGCAATGAGTCTAGAATGCTCTGAAACTACCGTGTGTGATTCCTATATCTTACAACAGTTGGACACAAACTACTACAGAATGTATGTTAGATTACTACGTAGTACAACAAAAATATCAGCATCAGTTGCCTTTCACTAGTATGGCCCAAATTTTGAGTTATATGAGCACCACTTTCAGCTGGATTCCTGCTGTGTAACTCCACTGTGTGTCATCAAAAATTCAGTTCTAATCAGCTGGAGGTGGTCATTCCTGGGCTCAAAGAGCTGGTGCCAACTGGTCAGAATCTCATCCAGCCTCACAGCACTAGTGTGCATTTAAGCAGTGCAGTAGGTCACTGACCATTTCCTCTTGGATTATGGGGCTTCATTCTGCTCCCCATCCTTCTGAGCCATCTCAGGATGATGGGTATCTGGAGAGCAACTGATTTTAGTATTAAAGACTGAGGCAAAGAAGGCATTCAGTACCTCAGACTTTTCCTCATCCTTAGTCACTCTGTTTCCTCCCATATCCAATAAAGGATGGAGATTCTCTTTACTTTTCCTTTTACTGTTAATGTACTAATAGAAACATCTAAATTGACTTCTATAGCAGTAGCCAAGATGCAGTTCTAGTTGGGCTTTGACACTTCTAATTTTCTCCCTCCATAACCTCAAGATACCTTTGCAGTCTCCCTGAGTGGCCTGCCGCTTCTTCCATAAGTCATAAACGTTCCTTTTCTTCACAAGTTCCAGCCAAGACAATCTGTTAAGATGGGTTGGTATTCTCCTCGTCAGCACATCTTACAGCACTCCTGGACAGCCTGGTCCTATGGTTTAAAGATTTGGTTCCTGGGGGAAGACTAGTCTTCCTGGATTCCTTTGCCCTTCAGAACTGCCTCTCCAGGGACTCTGTCAACCTAAATGGGTCAAAGACTTCTCCCATTGGAATGCAATGAAAAGGCACCTACAATCCCAGGGTGGATTCTGTAAAGCAGATTTATAAGTCCAGTATTAATAGTACATGTAGCTGAATGCTACTTAAGAACATGACCAAAACAGGCACCAACAAAGTTTGTTAGGGTTACTGAGAAAATGAGGAGGCTATGACAGTTGATGTGGCCAGTCAGAGCCATTTTCTGAGGCTTCCTCCATGAAGGCAACATGCAAGTCTGCATCACTCCCAAACACTTCTTCCCACCTCTACATCTGTAATGGTCAAGTAGTATTGCAAAGATAACTCAAAAAGAAAAAAAAAAAAATAAAGGGGGAAAGGGGGCAGTTAAAACTGTTGTTTGTCCAAATTTGCAACAGGCCCTTAAAGCAAATCTAAGAAATAAGCAAACACACCACAAGAATCAAAACATAAAACTCAACTACACTTAATAATAGCAAACCTCCTTAATCATTTCAGATATCTTTCACATGGTTATGTCAAGCCTTAAGAAATAATTCATAGCCCACAATCCGAATACCATTTTTGAGAAATTAACCTTGTCTCTGTGTTAGTCTTACAAATACCACCCTAAAGATCCCTTTCATTTTGTATCAATCAATTAAGAACTGGCTGAGAGGGAATCTTTTGAAATAAATAGAAAATAACTACTTGAGAATGCAGCACCTTTTTATATTTTACTGAATTTTGGGAAACCACTGCATCGTATGTTTTTTTAGGTAAACTGAAATGTACCTTTCACCAGTCCTGCCTTTTCAACATAATATAACCTATAAAACTTCTTCTTCCCAATGCAGCATTCCTTAACCTCTAAGTCCTAGTAAGTACTGACTGTAGAGAAGCCATGTCAATCAAACAGCGTATGCTATATTCCTAGCTTTACAGACAAACTTGCATATCATCAAGCCAAACCACGAGCCTATTAAGAAGGCATTTACTTCTATTTGTTGTCATTTTCAGAAGTTCATTATGTTACCAAAGCTAAAACAGCCTGATGGATTCAACCTGGTAAAACGGAAGTTGCAAAAACATGCTGCTGCTTTCTCTAAGTATTACAGAACAATAAATGCTAAAGAAGAATGAATAGCAAGACACAAGAACAAGAATAGACATCTACTAACTACCACCTGAGAATCAAGTTCTTGTAAACCTTGAAGTAACTGTGAGGTCAAAATTTCAACAGTTTAAGACAAAACTGTGAATTCATGAGATACTTTTGGCATTGTATGAATTTCTTTCTGTAATAAAAAAGGTGGGTATCCCAAGTTCTCATAAGAAGTCCTAGCCTGCTCTGATAATGAGTTGTTTCAGCTTCTTGTAGCTACCAGAGTAGAAGCAAGACATACAAGTATAATTGTCTATTTCAGTGTATTTCCTGTTAAAGGCTACAAAACCTGCTGCTACTTTTAAGTTAAAGGCTCAAAAACAGTCCGTATTTTTGTAATGAAAGTCTCCAGTCTTGTACCCTAGATTAATAATTCTGCCTGTAGTACAAGTATGTACATCTTACCTACAGACCGATGGATTTTAATGATGCTTGAAAATTTCCTGTCCATGGATTTTACTTTTATTAGAACCACTGGACTGAGCTGAATTATTCCACTGACAGCCAGAAACTACTCACAGAACAACGTAGTTTTCATGAACATGGTACCACCATATGAATCTTGGCTGTCCCACATTAGACAGTTTCATATTGCATACCAATCCAAAGAGACTGTGTGGATGTGCCCAGTTTTGAAATAATGTTATTTACACTTGCTTAATAGAATTTTACCTGCTTGCTAATTTCCTGAATGCTCCAGTTTTGTAGTATGTTTCCAATTTCTATTGAGAGCTCACAGCTACTTACTCTACCCAAAAAGATATTCACCAATTTAGATATGGTTCTGAAGCTAAGGAAGCACTAACTCAGTGAAAAGACTCACATTTATTGCAGAGGTGCCAGAGTTTCAGAGATTAAATGCTGCCTTAAATGTTATCGTTTCTATGTGCCCATATACAACAGAGCTCTTGCCAAGCAGAAGGTTATCTCCCAAGTGTTTAGAACTGAATCTCTCTGACAGCATACATTTAAATCTTCTCTGCTTGCACGTCTGGAATTACATTAAGACTAGAATCCTTTTTCACTTGAGCCATAGGTCAGAATCTTTTAAAAAATATTTCATTCTTCCCCAGCATACATACAAACATAGATATTAGATTGACTGGTAACTTTATTCACATAATGAATACATAGGTGAAAGGAAGCCCATCATCTGTTCAGAAGACAGAGCACCCAAGAGCTTGTGCTGAACACATGACAGATCTAGGGTCACATTAACGACCTGGAAATTAAACGGTATCAATGCCAAACTACTATATATTAAGGTACCTTAAATAGCATTAGCGTAGCCATATGCTTGGTAGACTCCTGCGGTCAAGGTTTACATTTAGAGTCTGTTCATGGAAGTAAGAATGGGCATAACAGATCACACCAAAGCCTTTTTAGAAGTAGGAACGGGCATTAACAGATCATACTAAAGCCTTTTCAGGTCAGCACTGTCTCTCCAGTGGCAGATCGCTGAAGAATGAACAAATAAAAGCAAAAACCTGAAGTGTTCACTATACTTTCTCAGAGTCCAGCAATCTTCAATTCAAAGCTTTACTGACATAAAGGTGGTTTTGAACAAATTTTGATAATTCTAAGATGGATTTCCCAATATCGCTGAATTTGCTTCTAGAAACTACATGGTTTGCCAGAACTCTGAACACACTTCCAAAGCATGATGTACAATGTGGAAGTACCTCTTTCAAGAGCATCCCATCTGCTAGTTTCATTTGGTGCACACTAATTCTCATTGGGAATGCACTGCTTCATGTACTCTTGACTGTAGAGACCTCTAGCACATCTGCTTTCCACAATTCCTTTTCCAGGCTGACAAGACTTTGTCCAAATACGACTTCTCACACGGAAATCATGCAGTACCCTTGTTTTGCAACTCTGCAGCTTTTCCCATTTCTGCTGTGTTGTTTTTCAAAGAAACAAGGATTGTGCACTGAAGATTTCAGAACACCACCAACCTATAAACTATATACCAATGCCTGGGCTTCTGAGCTACATCAGTTGTATAATAAAGCTGCGCAGCATCATTTTCCTCGGTATTTTTTCTTTCTTATTCTAAATCTTCGTGTACTCATTAATTCACAGAATCACTATGGTTGGAAAAGACTTCTATGATCTTCAATCAGTATCTTAACTCTACCACAGCCACTAGCACTAGATAGCTTTTAAGTACATCCGAGTATGGGATTTAACCACTTCGTTAGCCTGTTTATTTCCTGGGGAGGTATCAGGTTTTCTCTCTTACTTCCCTCTGGTATCACATTTGCTACCCTCCAGTCTCCTAGCACCAAAGCCACTCCACATAAAAATGTACTTACTACAGCTAACAACGCAGCTGCCCTGAAGCAATTTTGGCTACTCTAGCGAACACTGCCGGACCACACGTCAGCTTTCAGTGTCACCAGTTGCAACGCGCAGGCGCGGCGGGACCCAGGCGCAGCTCGCGACGCGCAGGCTTGGCGGCCGTGCGTGGAGGCAGCTTTGAACAGTGGCGGGTAGCGGAGCGTCTCGGTGCTGAGCAGCCTTTCTAATGGAGCCCATCCTGAAAGGTACCGGCTCGTCTGCTGTGTGGGGGCAAGGCCGACGGCCGGGTCGCACTTGTCTCGGCGCGGCAGCGAGAGCTGCTGGGCTGGAGTGGGCCCCATTTATAGCGCTTCCCCGGTACCCCTCTTATCTTGCTGCCCTTTCTCCAGTGCTTCCCAGCTGGGCTGCTGGTGGAGAGTGTTCGGGCCTGGCCGCTGTCGGGGTTCCGGGTGGCGTTAGTCGCTCGTCTCCTTCCCCTGTCTGGTCCTTTCCCTCATAGCGGCCCAGCGCCGAGCCTGGGATGGGGCCCAGTCCTCTAGGCCGGTCAGTTTTTAACTGTGGCGTAACTCGTCCCGCCTTGGGAAGCCCTCCGGAGGGCGCGGAACGGAGAGGGCCTCGCTATGGGGCTTCTCTAAGAAATGGTGAATCCTCCCGAAGCCTGCTGTGTGACTTGCCTCGGCGGGACGCGGGCTAGTCTTGGCAGTAAGCCCTGCCCGGGCGGGCACGGCTAAAACCCTCCATTAGGCAGTGGAGGCAGCGGGTTCCCCTTGTGGTGGATCCAGGTACTGCACACACCGGCGCAGCCACCGCGCCTTCTGCACTGCCACGCTTTACTGCTTGCCTGGCTCGTGCTGCTCTGGTCAGTCACGGCGTGATCCTGTCTCGTTTCTTTTGCATCTCTTTAATCTCTTTCTATAGGTTGTCCGCCGATGTCTCTTTTGTCCCACTATTGTCACTTTCTCTGAAATTTAGTGGAAGTTCCCCATTAAAAGAACCCAGCTCTGCTCGGAGCTCTTCAAAAAAATGCTGCAAACCCTCTTTTGTTGGAGTGCATTTGACTAGCTAAAACTGGTTAATTATTGTAAAAATATACCTTTGATCCTACTGCAGGTATGCACAGCTTTGAAGTAATGTTCCTCTAAATCCCTAGTTTGACCTTCACTGAAATACTCCCGTCTGTTTTTCTAAGAAAACTGTGATTGTGAAGGTTCTGAAATACTTGATGTAAGAGAAAGATACTGTTTTTTTCAAGTGTACTATGTTTTTTTTTCAGTATTTCAACATATTTCACAGTAGAGCAGTCAAGAAAAGCAACATTTCTGTCAAAAGCTGTCCAGGTCCAGTAGTAGAATGAGCACAATGAAAATGATTATTAGATTCCTGTGTATATCTGAAGTCAAAGTATGGAGAATTAACATTTTTCCCTGCAGTATGGCTAAGGAGGTGTTTTACATGTTTTTCTTGTATGTTAAGAGTATTTCTAGAAATTGTAAAAATATGATGATCTTTGTAAATAGGCTTATCAAAGTAGGGTTTTTTTCTCATTTTCTTTTGGGAAGAAGACAGGCGACACTGTAATGGTGAATTAGAACAATATATGTGGCAACTGAGATAATTAAGCAATGCTTGCCAAGAATAACCATTTTAAATTGACACTGTTTTCATTCACGAGTTTGGAGAGCTACCTGGCCTTCAATTTGTGTAAAGTTGTTTTTTCTTGTGAACCAGCATTTTTACAGTTTTCTGCAACTTTCTTGATTCGTCATTTAAAATGGGAGTTTGACCAATGCAAATGAAGGTTACTTTAGTGCCTGTCCTAAGTAAAATTAATGACAAGATTGTCATGTGTTTCATTTGCTTGTGCCTTTGTGACACCACAGCTGGGTTCATTTGTTTAAAAGACATTCTCAAACAAGGCTGTCTTGATTCATTGAAGAGGTTACTGACTTTGTCAATAAAGGAAGCTACATAAGTAAAGCATACCTGATTTGCCATTGGAATGGGCTGCCCAGGGAGATGGTGGCGTTGCCATCCCTGGAGGTGTTCAAGAAAAGACTGGATGAGGCACTTAGTGCCATGGTCTAGTTGATTGGATAGTGCTGGGTGATAGGTTGGACTGCGTGATCAAGGAGGTCTCTTCCAACTGGTTGGTTCTATAGTTACATAGAGCAGCAGACATGAAGTTCTGTTAGTCCCTGTGATATGTACTTAATTTGGGATGATTCAGTATGAATTAGGTGGAATTGCAAGTCAATTGGGAATTAAGCAATATTTCTGCAGTTTTCTCAAAGGCATACTGTGTGCAGTTCTGGAGCCCCCAGCACAGGAAAGACATGGAAGCATTTGATCAGGTCCAGAGGAGGGCCACAAAGATGCTCAGAGGGCTGGAGCAGCTCTCCTATTAGGACAGGCTGAGAGAGTTGGGGCTCTTCAACCTGGAGAAGAGAAGGCTTCCAGGAGACCTTATAGTAGCCTTCCAGTATCTGAAGGGGACCTACAGGAAGGCTGGAGAGGGTTATTTACAAAGTTATGTGATGACAAGACAAGGGGCAATGGGTTTAAACTGGCAGAGGGGAGATTTAGACTAGATGTTAGGAGGAAGTTCTTGCAGTGAGGGTGGTGAGGCACTGGACCAGGTTGTCCAGGGAGGTTGTGGATGCTCCCTTGCTGGAGGTGTTCAAGGCCAGGTTGGACGAGGCCTTGAGTAACCTGTACTAGTGGGAGGTGTCCCTGCCTATGGCAGGGGGTTGGAACTAGATGATCCTTGAGGTCCCTTCCAACCTTACCATTCTATGATTCTATGTTTGTTTCATCATGATCTGAAATGTGCAAAGATACTGCATTGGTTGTTAAACTGCTAGTGTGTTTTAAGTAGACCATGTGAAAACTTGTGGAACTTGTGTGGAACTTCCAAGTTTGTTCTATTGCAATTAATTTAAGAAACAGACATATTCCAATTAAAAGTAATGTACTGCTAACATCTGATACTTTATGAAAAGCTGTATTTGCTACTGGCTGTGATATATATGAAAGCAAAATTTTTTTGGACAGACTGTGTAACAGATTTTTATCGTAATATGTACTTCACACCTGATTGGGTTTTTTCTGTCTTCTGATCTAGGTGTTTCTGCATTTGTGGATGTTTGGTCATCTAACAGAAGAGAAAATTACTCAAAACTTTTTGAACAGCAACTTCTTGATATGGGAGCAAAAGTAAGGAAACTCCTTTGCAATAGAGCGGATAGGAAAAACATTAATTACAAACTGCCTTGGTTGTTCTGCTTGTTGTATATGCAGTTTTAAAGTGCAAAAATTAATGTCATTGCAGACTTGAGAATAGATGAGTGTGCTGTAAAATTCCAGTAACAGATAAGAAATGCATTTAAAGCCAAATCTAAGTGTTGAAAGCTTGTGCCTTACAAGTTATGTACCTTATGCTCTTCTGTGTTCTTTGACTACTAGGCAGCTGCTCTCTTGTTACTACAATATTTTCTACCCCAAGTGCCATGATGTTTTGTTCTTCCATTCACTCCTACAAATGTGGTTTAAATCTAAAAAATGCTAATAAAACTATGTTTAAGAGTCTTTGATAGGTCTTTGTGATTTTTTTTTTCTCTGTATCAAGTGTATTTGAAATGTAGGTACAGTTTGATTACAGACTGGAAAATTTCACTCAGAGACCACTCAAACTGGCATCTTCCCTCTTTGTTCATAATAAATGGTTAATTAGGAGATTTTTACAGCCTGTATCATGCTCTTAATGACACATGTATGAACTCCCTGTGCTCTTTAAGTGGGCATATGTAGCTCTATATTACTCTAATTTAGGAAATTTTGCTACTTTCCCAAAGCTTCCCTGTTCTGTGTGAGTTCAGCTGAGGTAGTATGACAGAACAGCAGAATAGCTGGTTTTATTAGAAAAACAATTAACACTCTCAATACATAAGTAATAAATATTTCTTGGTTTTTTCATACTCTACAATCGAATCCATGGAATTATGATGATGGTAGATTCTTCCCACAGAAAACTCAGATTTCCTCAAGATCAAAAAGTAGCTGGATATGGTGAAAAGTATAGGCAGATGAGCCTGTTTAGCAGATTCATGACTGAGAAGAGCTGATCCTGCCCTTCCACTCTTCCAGACTCCTCATTCGCATTTGTGTGGCATGAGCACACAGTAGTAACTGATTTGGCACACTGTGGCAGGAAAGAAATTTATATAGATTAGTTTTTCACCAGACTGATGATTCAGACAACTCCAGCTAAGGTCAGGTAAGCAGCAGAGGATGTCCCAGATAAGGGAAGAGATGAAGAGTGGTGAGAGGGAGGTATGAGGTGATGTGCCTCCATAATTTGTAGGCAAAGTTATATGAAGCATCTATGCCCCTTAGGACATGGGCTGTGTGCATAAGCAAGTAAACTGTTACACATGAAATCATAACTTATTCTGAATGTCATTGGTCCTGTATGCCTAGAAACTTTTGAGAAAGATGAATAGTTTTTTTGAAAACCAGATACATATCCAATGTGTTGGAAGCAACGTATTGGGATGCAATTGACATGGCAACAGAGAGCTACATAGTGGTTTCTATTTGACTGTACTGAGAAGCAGCAGCTATAAAATGTCAGTTGTACTGATGTCAGGTCAACAATCTCATGTTGACAACTGATCAAACAGTTTTATGGGTAGGATGTTCAGTCTCCACAAAAGGAAACTTTGGTTATGAAAAATGGAGTAGAACTGAAGAAGTTACCACTTAGTTGCCCATAGAGGTGAATAGATGTAGATTTGATCGGCTGTATGACACAAAAATGTTGCATGATATTAGCTCTACTGATTTAAATGTTTGGTATCTATCATTTTTAAAGTGTTTTTTAAAGTGTTTCCATACAAACATTTTGTTTGTAGTAGCTTCAGCTTCCATCAAAGCTTAAAGTGACCCTCATTGATGAGAAATAGAGGGAGAGGTTTGAGGATAGCTGTTTAGACTTGTGAGTTCTTCGCTAAGTAAAAGATATGATCTGGCATTTGATTAGTGTCAACTACTTTCTGTACTGATGGTTGGATGAGAAGTTAGATTGGGTAACATAAATAAAAATGCTATAAGATTAGCAGTAGGGAAATGAAAATAGTAGAGAAATGCAGTTTGAGAACAGAAGGCTACTCTAGCACTCTAGTATGCATTGAGTTGGTTTGATTAATGAGACCTGAATTTTGATTGCTCGAGGCTTTCTGTAAAGATAGGAGAGATCAAGAGCCCTTGAAAGTGATGTTTAGAGTAAGTTTTTACACTAATGGTTTATACACTAAAGCCAGACTATGCTAGCTAGTTTCATTACTATTTTCTGATAATTAGACTTAAAGATGAGTTCTCTGTGTACTCCTGCAGGTTTCAAAAGCTTTGAACAAGCATGTGACCCATGTAGTTTTCAAAGATGGACATTTGGCTAAATGGAGGAAAGCACAGAAGATGGGCGTAAAGATAGTTTCTGTACTCTGGGTGGAAAAGTGAGTACTCTTGAAAAGAATGAATGTGAACCATTCCAGAGAGAATGGATCCTGGTATTGTTTTATTAAAAAACTTAAGTACAGTACCTGTATTTTAATGTACTTGAAATAACCATAAATCTGAGTAAGTTATAACTGTTCTTAATACTATTTCTATTCTAAAACATGTTACCTAAATAAAATGGTAAAATCTTAACCCTTGGAAAATGAATGTGTTGAAGTAGCTCTGCAGTGTATTTGCTAATCATTCGGTGTTCCATTCCTTTGCTCTCAGATGGTATGCATAGGCATTGAAGACTGAATATTATCTTGGATAAATTTCCTCCCTTTTCAGAGGAAGAAGCACATTTCATCAGACACAATGTATTGTTTCTGTACTTAACTCCTGTAAACAGAAAAACTCCTATAAAGAAAGAAAAAAGATCCATATTTAGACTGGATTTTAAGATATTCATCTGGTTCAGAACAACACTGGTTGAAGATTCTCAACTACCATATGAAAAAAGTCAGTTTAGAATAAATAAAAGTCAAATTTCAACTGTGTGGCTAGTCCATGAGATTTTACTGGTCCGTAGCTGTTTGAGTTTACAGAGTTGTTGTGATGCTTAATTTGAGAGATCAGATGAAATGTAGAAACACTTGGAGTGTTTAAGCATATGTATGTGTTAACAATTTATTGATTCACATGTTTAAAATGATGGAGAGTAGATAAGTAAAGAGGATGCATGGAGAGATAAACTTCTAAGTGCAAAAGTAAAAAGGAAAAAAGAGGGTAAGAACTGAGCTCTGTAGTCACAGGATGTTAGGGGTTGGAAGGAGCGCAGAAAGATCGAATCCAACTCTTCTGCCAGGGCAGGACCATACAGTCTGTCTCCCTCAAATGTAGGTCAGTATAACTGCAGAATTTGTGCTGCAGGTGTGTTAGCCAAAAAATAAATGGAGTTCTGCAGAAGCTGGGTTGTTCTTTAATACCGGATACAGAAGCTAGAGTTGCAACCCAGCCAGCTTTAGTACCAAGATAAAAAATACCTTAAGTACTGGAAATTGGGAATGATACAATTTTATTAATGTGAATTTATCTTTCTGTGACCTGGTACTATCTGTGTGTGTGAGAATGATGATAATTTCAATAGGAATCTTTGGTTTTAAATTTGCTCTTCAGATGACTAAGTGTGGAAATAAAGAATTTGAAGCCTTAGTCGCAGAAACTATATTTGAGATCTGGGATATGCTGTAGTAAGAAGGATTCCAGAAAAGTCAAAATGAGTAAGATCTGCAATGGAAGAAAAATGAGTGTGCCTTCAGGGGAGGGTGTGTCGTACAGAAATGTGGCCTCTGTAATACCAATTTCAATCCAAGACTCTCCTCTGCAGTACTGGAAGATATTGAGTATATGAATGTTGTAGAAAGCTCAAACATGGAGACTGTTGTATATGTGGTAGTGTAGGAGACAGGATGGATCCTTGAGATCCAGGTGTAAAAGCCTCTAGAAACTTAACTTGCTGGAAACCAACAACCAAGGAAAAAACAGAAGAAAGGATCTGGAAGGGAAATTTAAACTGTTTAGTAAGAAACAGAAGCATCTTCTTTGTATTTTTTTTAAGTGTTTCTAGTAGCATGCTGTGTTATAGGCAAGGTCTTGTTATATGGCTTAGAAGATGGGGTTTTTGATATGGGAAATAATCTGAAACAGAGATGGTGGTGGTTTTTTTGAGGCGAGTCAGGAAGATGGGGTTTATGCAGGCACACCCAAGCTGTTTAAGTTATGATTTAATTTTATTGTCATAGTTTTCTTCTGCCTCTTAGCCAAAAGGTACACAACATATAACTTAAATCAATGTATACCATAGTAGAATTCATAGGAATATCGTATCCCTTGGGCAAAGCCTAAGTTGGGAGTGGTAGAAGCTTACATGAGTGGTGAATAACCTCACTAGCAATAGGGTTTGTCAGATGAGATACAGGTAACACAAAATGAGTCTGTGCTAGCATGCCTTTTGTGCTGAAACATTTTGTAATAAAGCATCTGCAGTGCCTGACCTTAAATTACATGCCTAAAGTATCACTGTCAGAAATTGGTATGCAGAAGACAGTCTGAATCCTGAGACAGTGTAACAGGAGTGACTATGTAGACTGCCCTAGTATAGTACTAGTCCTATGTGAATGAAAGCTTTGTTTGAGCCTGACGACTGTGCACACAAATAATTCAGAGTTCGTATGAATTGAAGTTTAAGTGTCATTAGTAGTAGGCACTGCAGTCCAACATGTTGAGTATCAGCTCCCACACTCTAGAGAACTCTAGTTTGACAAATGCATGTAGTGGTTTGGCTCTACAGATGTGATAGCAGTTAGATCACTAGGTGTCACTAGAATCACAGGTTTGAATTACTTGCCCTAGAAGTCTATTAAGGTTCTGTGCTCTTTCCCATAGCCAGTTTTACTATTTGAAATTAAATTTTATTTATCTAATTTGATCAAAAGAACTTTAGTTTATGTATTCATAAACAAATTCATGTCTCAGCAGCACCTTTAGTGTTCACAAATACAGTACATCGTATCATAGTGCACTCAGTCTTCAAATATAAGATGACAGGAGTGTCAGCTGCATTTTTGGTTTTGTAATTAAATATGTTTGCATGAATATACATTTCTTCTGAGAAATGGCTGGTTTTATTAATGTACATTCAAGGAGAAGGCAGAAAACAGGCTAATGGGCAAGATGTGAAAGGATCAGATGAAGCCTCCTTCCTCACCTTTTCTACCTTCTGCCTTACCATGACGTTCTGTAGATGATAGTTGAAGTTTATTGTTATCAGTGGCTAGGTTATGTTTACTAGGTAGTGAACAATGAAAGCCTATGGTTCTCACAAGTCAAAGCAAGATGAAGGTTCGTGAGAATCAAGGCTTTAATACAGTGATGATTTTTTTCATGTATGTGTGGAAAATAGCATGAGTCTTTGAGTTTCAAATCAGCAATTTGAAGGACAAAAATAGAGAATCACAGTCTTGAATTTGATGTGTATCACACTAGTTTCATTTAATTTTTTTCCTTTTTTTAATTGCTAGTTCTGCTAAAAATGCACATTTAAGAATGGTTGGTGTTGCATTCTTACAGGGCTCAGGCAACTCTTTTTTGCAATAAATGTTCTCATTCTTTAAAAGCAACAGAAACAAACCTTTGCTTTAATTTATTATGCAGGTGTCGACAAACTGGACTACATGTTGATGAATCCTTATTTCCTGCGATTGGTGTTAATGAGGAATTCCCACTACTGATGAAAAAAGTGAGTTGTTCCCTTTAAATGGGCTTGGGGTGGTAAACTTTAAAGTTTGATCTTAACTTCTTGACTTAGGACATTTTCACAACATTCTGTCAACTATCCACTCTGTAAGTTTTCAAGGGCTGTGATGATGTGACATCTTACCTGAAAAAGAACAGTAAAAGTAGAGACTTTACATGGGTGAATAAATAGATAAATATTTAAAGTAAAATGATGTAATGATCGACTAATTAAATATATTGCAATGTGGTTTCTCTTCACTGAATTGTGACAAACATAAGTTCTAGTATTAAAGAAAAAAATCTTTCAAATCCTAGCTTTGCCACAAGAATAAAAAGGAGGAGGAGGAAATGGTCACTTAGTCTCCATTTACTAAAATCTAACCTATAACATCTGTTAGATTCTTTATTTCTTACTAAAGTTTGCTTTTGAAGGTTTGTAACTTCTACAATCTGTGCCTCTTGAGGAGGTGTTAACAAGTAGCACAAACACTGATAATAATGCCATGAAGTTACAAGCAAATAGGAAGTGTAATTACTTCTGGCAGCTTTATACAATGATTAATAGTTCTGTGTATCTTCCAGCACAGATGTATGCAACCAAAAGAATATGTTGAAAAGACTCCAGAAAATAGTAGAAGGTTGCAGAGAAGACTGGACCTGATGGCTAAAGAATTAGCTGAACAAAAGAGAGCAGTTAGTGCTGGTAAGAACTACTTTGGTCAAAGATTTCAGTACCACTAAATTTATTTAAAGCACTTGATGAGCTTTTGTTTTTGTTTTGGTGTTGTAGGTTGTAACGTTTATGGATCTCAACATGAAAAAATAAAGCTGACTCCTATTTTTTACAGAATTCTTCACAGTTTTGTGATACTAAGGCATCTGTAGTGATGTTGAGTATAAGGAACCTCATTTTTTCAAGTACTTTAGATAAATGTAGCTTCATCTGAAGCTGTTACAGCATGTAAATATTAATGTACAAATGCAATTTTTGTGTAGAAACTGATGTCCCAGTTCTATTATTTGAAGATGATGGTTCACTTGTGTATAGCTCTGTGGATAGAATAAAAGATCTGTGCGCTGAAATGGAAAGGAGAGTAAAGGAGATGAAGGAAAAAAGTGAAAATCTTTCTCCCACTGGTAAGATGTTAAATTTCATTTATCCATGAACATGCACAAATGGCGAACATCTTTATTGCTGAATTTTTGATGTATTTAAACCTGGCTACCTGTTTTTCTTTCATATCTTCTTTGATTGCATGTCCTCCCTTATTCCCAAGTTTCTAGTAGGTGTGAACAGTTTAGAAGAGCACAAGAAGTCATGGAAGACAATGGTCATAATACTCACACTACTCAAGAGGACTAATGTTTAATCTTGACTTTCTAGACTTCTAAAATATTACCATAGCTTGGTTGAACTTTACAGTAAGACTCTGAATCCTCTTTCGTGTTAAATTGTAGTACAAATACTGTACTGGACAAATACTATAATGTTGTTTTGCCAAGAGTCCAAAACAGGAGTGCAGAAGTGGTTCTGTCCAGGTACTGAAGAACAAGATTTAAAAAAATTTGTTTAGATGACCCAATTGAATAAATGTAGTTGACTTGAAAATGCAGGTCCTGGTGAATCTGAAGGCTTAAGAAATCTATCAACTGAAGTGTCAGTTTATAATTTCAAAAAACAATTGTGGGGGAAAGTAAAAACCATTCACACATGGATTTAAAAAAAAAAAATCTCATTTATGTATTTCTCTTGGGTTTTTTATGTATTTGCTTCAAACATTTTGAAAAGCTTTTCTGCAGTATTTAGGCTTTGTTGATTGAAGAATTAGATTCTTTAGGAAAATACCTCACCTGGCATAGCAAAGTCTAGGATTTTCTTGATGTTTTACCATTGCTCTTTATTTTGAGAAAACCATAGTGCTGAGTTATCTAGAAAAAAATTTACTTAAAATTGTAGAATACTAACTTTATTTAGTATGTAAACTTGAGATGCCGTTAAGCAATCCGTGATTATTTATATTGTTATAATTGTCAAAGCAATGACTTGTCCCTTACAATTAGGCTGTTGCAAAACATGAATAGATGGTGTGGAAGTCTGTATGTTTGCAAATAGGTCTAACTAATTTATTGTTCACAAATTCTTAGCCTCAAAAATGTTTCAAATACCTTCAAGCAGTTCACCAGGAGACTTGCCTGTGACTACTTGTGTCTTAACCAATTCAGAAGATTCATTGTTAACAGGTAACTAACACAACTTCATGCATTACAGGAATTAAAACTAGTATGTGGCCTGTATATTTTATTTTGGAAAGTACTGTATACTGAAAAGGGAACTGTGTGAATTTTCTGTCACTTACATTTAAGTTGAATTGTTTTACCTTCTCTTAATGGCAAAGTATGTAGAAGTAAGAATTCAAGGCAAATGGAGCAAGAGGAATCACACTGGGTGAATGCTCTGCCTTACTGCTCTGTTTTGTCTTTCTTTTCCTCCTCTTTCCTTGCCATTCCCCATTAGTGGCTTCTTGTCCTGGCATAGTCAGGCTTTTCTGCTCTCGCGGTGAACTTGCATAGAATACAGATTGCACACTAAACAGTGTGATGAGGGAAGCAAGAAAGAGAACTGAATTAGGGAGAGACCTCAGAACTGAAATGTCTTCTGAATTTTGAATCAAAGAACCTTGAATTCAGGAGGAAGCCTTAAATGTTTGGGGAACAAAGAACTAAGAGTAAAAAAAGCTTTTAAAATGTTTTATGGTTAAAGATGAATTCAAGCCATTTGTTATTTAGGTTCTTTCTTTCATGAAGTTGGGGATTTGTTGTGTGTTTTGTCCTGGTAGAAGACATAAGGGATTGTGAAGGCTGTTGAGCTATGTCAGTGGACATCTTAACAGCAATACTCAGGGATGTGGTGGGTGCGTGCTTCAGACTTCATGTCATCTGTCAAACACATCAGCAAAAAGCTGAAGTCAGGTGCTGGTGTTTGAGCTCTGCAGAAAGCAATGAGAAGAAAATCTTTAGAATTCATGAGGGGCTATACTTGAGTGGTGTGTCTGCTCCCTGTTTTCCCCTAACCTCATGCTGTTTTCAAGTGTATTTGTTGACCTCATACAGGAATTCTGTCATGCTGGCTTGCATAAGAGCAGAGACAGCTTCTTGTCTGAGACAACTTGATATGTCTTCATGCAATGTTAGGAAGAAGTGATAGCTTAATATTGGAAATACCCAGGCTGTACCAATTTTTTTTTCTTTTTAGTAAACTATTTGTGTGCTGACAAGGTTGGATATTATGATTTGAGTGCTTTAACTTGAATCTATCTCTCCAGCATATCCAGAGAAGTTTCTAAATCCTTGTTTTCTTCAGTAATTTTGTATGTATTTTACTACAACTTGGTACTCTTCTGTTAAATACACTTATTGTCACTTTTCATATTTTTGTAGGAGAAAAAATGGAAGATTGCTTGAACTCAAGTTATGATTACATTTGGGGAACTGATGAGAAACAGAAAACAGAGCCAGTAAAACACCCCACTGCTTTAACCGATATTTGTGTATCCATGAGTGCGTCAGTGAGTTCTCCCTCGTGCAGCCATGTGCAGGAGAGCTTAACACCAAAACAGCACAGCAGAGAAAACTTAAAGGAATGGATTTTACAGCATACTTTGGATGACAAATTGTCTTTAGAAAAGGAAGATCTAAAAACGCTTCCAAAGAAAACTCGGAAGGATGAAAATAGCATGAGTACTTCAGCTGCAAGCGATGGGCCTCTTCTGCACTACAAGGACTTGGGTCAGATTACTCCTTACAAAAAAACAGCCACGTTAAATACTGTTCCTGCTTTGATTGGCAGTCTTTCTGATTCACCTGTCAGCAGCAAAGACTTGAATACATGTTCCTTGTATAGTAGCTGCCCTGTTGACAAAAACAATAGTATTGAAGATAAGATGAAAAAGAAAGTACAAGCACTATCTAGTTGGAAACTGACTACCTCAGAACCAGGTGCATCCGGGTCTCAAGAGTTCTTAAAAGCAATTACTACACCTAACAAGTCTTTTTGCACTGAAGAAACTTCTTATGAAGACTTCTTTTCATCATGTAATTTAAATGAAAAATTATTACAGGTACAAATACCAAAGGAATCACAGAATTTTCCTCAAGTTTGTTATGAAGTCTCTTGTACAAGCATGGACTCACTTGATGGGAGTTTCAAGAACTCACATTCCAAGAAAAGTAGAAAAAAGTCTATTCCAGCAAATGATGGTTCAGGAAAAAAAAAAATAAAACTAACTGAGCATCCTGGAAGTGTGCCACTAACTTATGCATCAGATGGTAAAAAAATTGACACTGCAGAAGCTCTAGATTCTGAAGATGTGAATGGACTGCCTCAGCAGAATCATGAAAAATCCTTCAGAACCAATATCAGTTGTTGTATTGACACTACTGGTAAGTCACTACACCAAGCTGGAAGATGAAAAGGTATCATATACTCATGTAACTGCCATACCCCAGGGAAAAATATTCCAGAAGAAAATGCTGCAGGACTGACTTGTGAAATAGATTACTCCAATACAACACACATACATTTCCCATACATTACAAACAAAATGTTGCAAGAGATAAAGAAATTTTGCTCACAAAATGCAATGAAAGCATATGAGCTTTCTTTTCCTCTAGTGCTTGGTATTCTGTGAATTTAATTTAGCTATTCAAAATTAAGAAACTAGGAAGTTTCTGTTCTAAATGTCACAGTGCTCTAATAAATTAGCTTCTCATCATAGAGCCCCTGGTTCAAATATTTTTAATTTCATTAGTTAAAATTGCTGCTTCAGTTAAAGTTAAGGGCATAAAATCTCTACTGGAAAAATACTTGATTTAGCAATTTCCGTCTTCTACTTGAATAAGACATTTCAGGGCATATTCAGGAGTTGCAGTGTAAGCTGCTCTTAACCATGCCTTCTTCACAAACTGATCTTAGCTTTTCCTAATTTTAAGAGTAGGGGTTTTTTATATATATTTAAGTGTTTTCAAGTTGGTTTAGCTTAAGTTATTTCAATGTAAATATTTACTAGAATATTGAATCCCAGAACTTCCCTGAAAAATGCCAAACCATACTTATAGTTTGCCAAACTTTACAGAGGGTTAAATAATTCTAATTGTATATTTTAGTAATTTGTTTCCCCTTAAATTCTGCAGTAGTGCATCAATGAATTATATACAATTATTAATTTCAAGAGATCAACAGACTTGGTATGAGACTAATGAAATCATGTAGTGAAGATGCTGAACATAAACTGCGCCTGTACCCGTGGGTAATAAGTTACTGAACCCTGAGCTGCTATTTTGGGTTTACTACGTTGGTATTTCAGATACCTGGAGTGCATCGTAACACACTTGTCTATGCTTAGCCTGTATCTGGGGCTGAACTATTGCAGATTGTGGTCACCCAGTGACCTCTTTTCAGCAGAGCAAGAAAATGGGGTAAAGGAGGGAATACCTTTAGGCTGAAATGAAAACTGATTTAATGAAACAGCCAAACTGATACCAGATGCCTATACAAAGTTACACTCAGCCTAGCAAATGTATGATATGGGAAAAGCAATCCTGAGGAGCAGGATCAGGGGGAGCCCAAGCAAGAGACCCCTATCCTCAGCAAACTTCCTCCTTTATAATGAGCATGATGTTTATGGTGTGGGACACCTGAGACAGCTCAGACTAGCTGCCCTGGCTGACTTCAAGCTACTAGTGGTCTGCAGAGGATGGCTGGCCTGTGATTCTGTCCCAGCAGAACTAAGACAGTGGTTACAAGAAACAGCTGATGCAGGTGTATGTCATACAAGTATAAATGTGCACCCTTAATGCATGAACCCACTATATGTGTTTCTTGTCACATGCCAATGTACTAGAAGACAATCCGTAAATTGTATATTTATTAATATCAAAGAAAAGTCTTTTTTTCAATAAACAATTGACAAGAAGTGGAGAAAGAGAAAAGGTTTCCTACTTTTAATGCCAGTAATATACTCTGCTCTCGTCAGACCCCATCTGGAGTACTGTGTACAGTTCTGGAGCCCTCAGCATAGGAAGGACATGAAAGTGTTGGAGCAGGTCCAGAGGAGGGCCATGAAGATTATCAGAGGGCTGCAGCAGCTCTTCTATGAGGACAGGCTGAGAGAGTTGGGACCCTTCAGACTGGAGAAGAGAAGGCTTCCAGGAGACCTTATAGTAGCCTTCCAGTATCTGAAGGGGGCCTACAGGAAAGCTGGGGAGGGACTATTTACAAGGTCTTGTAATGACAGGGTGAGGGGCAATGGGTTGAAACTGGCAGAGGGGAGGTTTAGACTGGATGTTAGGAGGAAGTTCTTTCCAGTGAGGGTGGTGAGGCACTGGAACAGGTTGCCTAGGGAGGTTGTGGATGCTCCCTCCCTGGAGGTGTTCAAGGTCAGGTTGAACGAGGCCTTGAGTGACCTGTACTGGTGGGAGGTGTCCCTGCCTATGGCAGGGGGTTGGAACTGGATGATCCTTGAGGTCCCTTCCAACCTTATCATTCTATTGTTCTGTGATTCTATAATTCTGACTTTTCAATTCTAGTGATTAAATTATGGTAAATGTTGTAGCTTTCTTCTTCTCACCATGACTTGAAATATTTTGGAGTACAGCAAAAAAGAATAGTGTTCAGCAAACAAAAGTTTTCTGATGTTTATCCTTTTTATGCTTTTTGTTAGGAACTTCTGTAAGTTTCAACTTGTCTTTCTAGTGATATTAATGGTATTTATAATTTATCAACGATGACCATTTTCCAAAGTATACCATTTTCAGCTTTGTGGCATTGTTTCAGAGTCAAGTAGAACCTCAACTGTGACAGCTCAGATGAACTCACTTAACGAAAAGAATAATGAAAGATGAGTAGATGTGATTCTGCCATTCTGCTCAGGCAAGACCTCGCTTTGAGTACCGCATCCAGCTCTGGAGTCCTCAGCAGAAGAATGGTTTCTAAACTGTTGGAGGGGGTCACGATGATGTCCACAAAAACAGTCCCAGGGCCCAGAGAAGAGAAGGTTGCAGGAGTGCCTTACAGCTACCTTTCAGTACTCAAAGGGAACCAGGAGCTTCTAAGATGGTGATCTTTTTATCAAGGCCTGTTGTGACAGGACAAGGGATAAAGCTTTTAAACTAGAAGAGGGTAGATTTAGACTAGATGCAAAGAAGACTTTAATTGTATTTTTTTACAGTGAGTGTGGTTGAATTCTGGCACAGGTCATCCAAAGAAGCGGTAGAAACCCCTCCCCTAGAAACACTCAAGGTCAGGTTGGATGGGGTTCTAAGCAACCTCATCTAGTTGCATAGGTCCCTGCTCATGATGAGGGGCTTAAACCTTAGGCATTCTACGATTCTGTTCTATGATTTTTCCCTAATAATGCAAGTTCTGTGGAATAAACCAAAAATCTGATTTTAAACTGATTGCTGTAACACTGTATGAAGGAATCAGTCAGTAATTTAAAAGTATTTTTTTGCATTTGCATGGATGTAAACTATTTTTGTCCCTATTAATTACTAAATAAACAGTAAATTGATTTTTTTTGTATGTTGTACATGATTTGAAACCTGTTAAATATGTTACATTTTTAAAAGCTAAAAGATTCTTTTCAATCATCATATATATATCAGTTAGGAATAATCCATATAAACCTTACTTATGTCTGTATGTATTTTAAATATCAAACACTTTTCTTGCCTATTGCTTTTTACTTTTCTGTGTAGTAATTACCCAGTGTCTTTAATGACAGAAAGTAAGATTTTATGATCTTGCTTTCCACAGACTTCTTGAAACATTTGATGTGTTTTAAAGTAGAAGAATAATACGCTGACTAATCTGAAACTAACTTCTGAAGTTCTGATGCTTGAATTGCAGCAACCTTGAGGTTCATTTGGAGTGTAAATTCAAGGCCGTACAGCTCTGAACAGCACAAACATAAATATGGCTGCTTCTTTTAATTTTACTATGAGTCATAAATCAAGTTGAGAAATACCACAGATACAGGCATCAACGTAATTAGGTGCTGTAAGAATTTTAAAAGATGCTTTACTATTCAGCCTCACTTTTTCTTCTGGAGATGAAGTAAACTCTCTATGCTGATTAACCCAACCATATCTAGTAAATTTCAGTGCTCTGTAATCAATAAGTGCTATCTAATTGGCTTTTTGTGTATCAGTGCCTACATTTTTAGCAATTAAAAAGCATGGAGAACAGTGGCTTTTCTCTGTGATGAATATAACTATGGAAATGAAATGCTTTAAGTTAATGATTTGTGTTACTAGGGAAGTCTAAGACCTTAGTTATTATTCATGTTCTAAATGGTTTTACTTTGTAACCCAGTCCAGTCTTAACTTTTTTAGCAGAGGTGATGGTAGGGTAAATTTGCACTTGAACTACATGGCTTAGAATGTTAATACTTGCTCGGATCTGATGAATTCTTATGACTTTTTCATCTGAAAGCTACAACAATAAATATTACTGGGCAAGGAATGCAGGAGCACACTTTTAAGCTTTTAGCATCATAAAACCATTTAGAAATTTGAACTTGGACTCGGTGTTATTTTCAGTGTTAAAAATAAACTTAAGCCTTAGCTGAATGAATTTTAGATATTTATGGTAAAGAGGGGAAGCAAATATCATCTTAGTTTGCCAAGAGACATAAACTAAGACACATCACACTGAGACGTAGTTCAGCGTTAAGAGGGGCAACCTGGAATACTATTCTATTATTTGGTGCAAAAAGGGCTAGTTTAGTTCAGCTTTGCACTGGCGAGAAATGACCATGAATGAGTAGGAGCTTAAATTACAAATTAAAGTCAGCCTTGTTTGTTGTAGTATTTTGGAGGCCTATCACAGTTGTTGATTTTTGGTACCAGTCACTGAACAATGTTTTGAAAGAGAATTCTAATGGACCACAGTGGCATGAGTTAGCTGTGGTTTTGAACTAAATTTAGAGATAACTAATAGGTGGAATTGCTTCAGAGACTTCTGTTGATCTTATCTGAAGTACCCTAGTAAAAGTTACTAGAGATGAAAACCCCTTATTTGTGACTGAGCAACTGCTTTAAAAAGCAGCAAACAGGGAAAGACAGGCAATACACAGTTAAGAGATTCAGACCTACAGAATGAAACAGCTGGAAAGTTCCTGGGAAGTCCTCCTAATCAGGAGGGTAAACATCAGAACTGGACTGCAACACATACTCCTTATTTATGCCATGCCTAGAATGGCATAATCAATGATCAGAGGAGGTAATAGGCTTTGTCTTCTGTTCCTACTTTACTGTAGATCTGTAGAATGAGTGAGTGTGAACCGTGACTGGAAAGAGGTTCAAGCATGCAAGTCTTGAGACTTTAACATCAAGTAGGAAAAGAGCTGCAGAGCCTGAGCATTCAGACCAAACTGCCCCTCCTCGAGCCACCCCTCCAAAAAAAACAAAAAACAAAACAGAAAACAGAACACTGGATTGGGTCTACAGGCCCTTGCTTTACCTTCATCGACTAAGGGTAAAGCAACAGAATAGGTGTTCTGATATTGTTTGCAGTCCTGTGGTTGGTTGGTGTATTTTTAACATTTAAAACACAGGTTTAAAAATTCACAAAAGGAGGTAAATTTCTTAGCTTTGTTAATTGTGTGGTAAGATCTTCTACCTGCCATCAATCTACTCAGTGATTGAAGAGGATAGACCTCAGTGCAATAGTAAATAAAATCCACGTATTAAGTGATTAGGTCGTCCTTTGTTAAGTGGTACTTAGTAATTGAATGCTAAGTTTAAGTTAATGATTGTACCTGGAAACCAGGTTTACTTGCATTACAGAAATTACTGCAATGCTGTGTAAATTTACATGAAACTTGCAACTTCAGTGTGAAAAAATTAAGTTTTGACTAAAGGTCAGGATTTTTGAAGTCAGTAATGAGAACTGGTTTTCTTGGTTGGTTGGGTTTTTTTCTGTTGGAAGTTGTTCTGTCACCTCAAGGCTTACGATAAACAAAATACAGTTGTATATGCAGTCAGGCTAGTAAATAGGGATAGTTCCCTTCAGTATTTTCTAAAAGTAATCAGAAGTATGTTTGGGAGGAGCTTAATTTAAGCCACTTCAATCACTGATTATTAAACTTTCTTTAACTAATCTCATGCATTTCTTTGAAATTAATTAATTAATGTCCTGAAGTAGACTGCTTAACATTGTATTTGGGAAGAATGAGCTACTTAAAACTTTTGTAATTTAAACTTCATTGATCAAAAGAGATCAAAGTTTTTCATCTTGTGCAAGCAAGCAAATTTTTCAGATGATTCATAAGTTTACTGCTTATAAAAGAACTAAATATATGTTCATCCACAAAATACTGCTTTTCAGCAGGCAGATTAAAGTACATTCTTATAGATAATGCCTTTTAATAAATAATAGGACTGAGATGCATGCACACACAATCCTTCCCTCCTAAGAGCTATCTTAATTTGCTTACAAAGTGTTTGAAAACATGTTTAAGACCTTCAGGTCATTTCAGATACAGTGCATACTGAAAGCATTGAAAAAATCTAACCACCACTGCTTCCAACTTAAGTGTCTCTGTGTTCAAAGAAATTGCAAATTTTCTAATAAGGAGAAAGTAATTTAGCTGATTCTCTGCCTGTATTTAATATAAGGGTTTCAAAATATTGGGAACTTGGAGTTCTACAACTAGTTTGTTTACAAGTTCAGATACTGAAAGATTGTCAGGTGCTTGAGATTTTCTGTAACTCAAATTCAATGGAAAAACAAATTAATTAACTTGGGTATCTTAATTGTACTTAGCTATGTGTATATGCTATGATAAAACACTTGGTGACAGTTTCAGTTCACACGACTGCATTTTTCATTTCAAGTTTTTAAATTTGGTTTCTAGATGACAGAAATGAAGCTTCAGAGTGTCATGTTACTGATGGCTCTTGCACGGTTTGTAATGAACAAATGAATAAGCCAAATGAAAGGTTCAGGAAAACAAGACTTCGAAAGGTCAGTTTATCTGCACATGCTGTTTGTTAGGCTCTTTTTCGGGAATCACTGAGCTCCTTTGTATGTAACAGGAAAGAAATCCATTCTCTATGCACTTTAAAACCTTTTCTGAGTCTCATTTCTTTGAAACATTATGTGAATGGTGTTAAAAATCATACATGTACCAGACAGTTGAGTTCCATGGTTACATTGCAGTGGCAGAGTCCATGCCTGTTGACTCATAACGGAGGTTGGTAGGCCAACTCAAACTGGGTTTAGTTGAAAAGCCGCTGAAGTAACCTTAAAAGATGTCTATCCTTTTTGGAGAGTTACTAAAAGGAGTAGAGTTTTTTGTTAGTTTTGTAGCAGAACATCCCAGGTGAATGTTTCTGCAGGATAAGTTTCATACAAGTTCAAGTAAAACCAAGTTCTTATTTTCTATTAACTTACTATTTAAGGCCAATTTGGTTGGAGAAAGAAGTCTCTTCCAACCAAAACATTTCTGTGTCTATGAAACCACTAAAAGATGCCTGAGGTAATTAATTATATGAAATAAACTAGATAGTTGTTTCATTGGTAGATGAGAGTGGAGTTTCAAAGAGACTAATCACAGATTTTTTGATCTTCTTATGTAAAAGTTCTAAGCAGGTGCGTGTACGAGGCTGTTCAAACTTCAGACATCCTGAGGATATTAATCTCCATGGATCAGTGATCTTCTCTAAATTAAATTTATCATTGAGTTCTCGCATGCATCTTACTACTTTTCTTAAGTATATGTTCACCTTTTCCTAAATGTATACATATATATTATCTCTATACATAACAACTAAACAAGGCTAATGCTTACACCTGGTTGTATTTCCTAAAGACCTTGTTTGCTTCTACGGTTACTTCAATTTGTCATTTGTACTTTCTGCAATATAAATCAAGGTGTATACTCTGTATTTCTCTGCTACACAATTGTGTTAGGCATTTTTTTCCACAAAGCCTTGTCCAGGTTGAATTTCTTGTATTTTGTTTTAACTGGTGTTAAAATTAAGAATTACTTCACTCAGGTATTTTTATATCACAGTTTTAGATTGCAAGTATTCATTTTCTTTCTTATCTGTACTATTTATATAGACAGGCATATGTACTCAACATGTAAGACTTCTAATCAAAGTTATCTACAATTGCACCATCAGTTAACAAAAGCAATGAGGACAGAGCAGTTTATAATGGCAGCGGCAGACACCTTGGGTGAAGATTAAATAAGATTTTCAGGAATGTAATGGTTGCAGGAAAAAGTGTTTTTTTCTTTAAAACAACACCACCACCCCCAAAACCGTGGAAGTTTTGGTGTGTTGTACATATTCAAATGCAACATATAAAGATAAATTCATAAAACTGGCATATAGGTTTGAACTTCCTATTTTTGAGACACAACAACCCATAACTGAGGATAGGTCCAGGTTCTCATACAGAGTTGGTAAGGATAAACCATGTGGATTAATACTTGTGAATGTCAGCAGGTGGCTTCGCTGGTTTAGAAATCAAAGTTGATGATACTGGACTGCAGGGACAAAATAAACCCTCTTTGCATTGTGATGCTTTTTTCAGGTATTCTATGGAACTGACTTTTATTGCTTTGCATAGGGAGGACAAAGGGAAATAGCTAAAAATCATGAAGCCAAAAAAGTGTTCAAACAAGTTACAGTGGTGATGTTCTGTTCGTATGAGGGCTGTGTTCATTTTATGGCTTAATGTCAAAAAATGTTTACAGTTATAACACATTCTTTGATGTGATGGTGGAAGGTTTAGGTGCTACTCTTTCTGGCTTAGAGCTTGAGGGTAACAATGCATGAACATTATGTAAGAAGTGGGAGCATGTGGTCCGTGCTTGAGACACACAGCTTCAGCAGTGAGGTACATATGTATACTGTAAGTGAACTGTAGTTACTGATAAATCCCAATTATTTTCTAGTTTGGGGATAGACTGTTGCATTCAACACTGAGGTCATAACCAGTATGGCAGAAAATCAAACAATCCACTGGACTGCAGCTGGTTTGACAAAGAGTCAGTATGAAACTGAAGCTATTTTCCCTCTTGGCGTAAGAAGCTACCAGGAGGAAAAGCAATTGGTGGAACTGCTTTCTAAATGGTAGTCTTGCAGGTCATGCAAATTGCTGAAAACTGATTTGAACAAAAGACTCTGTAAACTCCATTTTACTAATATTTAATGTGTCTTCATGATCATCTTTTAAAAAATAATGTAACAACTATCATCGTTCTTTTCTACATTGAAATGATACATTTTATGGATTAGTCTTTATAAAATGCAGTTATGAGGTCACAAACAAGTCTATGTGGAACAGAATATAAATATACAGTAAGCTAAATAGGAAAGGTTTTGGAGCACTGACCTCCTCAACAGATGTACTACTTCCTACTACTATAAAGATCCAGAAATGCTGAAAACAGTGGTTGCCAATCTTAAGCATGCACTACATAAAATAATTTTTGAAACATGCGTGTGCTTATATGATTAATTCATAAACCTTCAAGATCCTAAAAATAAATTGACTGGCTTTTTTTGACATATTCTACCTGTCATAATATTGCTGTTTCACCTCTAAGTCTGAAATAAGTATTGTTCAGTTGTTTACTGTATTAACTAGAGTGCAATAAAGCTTTAACTCAAATTGTTGACTCTCGTCAACAACTGGGTTACAATCTTATCATCAAGGTATTTATTGAAGTTTGTAGTCTTGTGTCTTAATATAAACTTAACATAAACCCAGGCTCAACTTTTTGGTCTGCAAATATGTTCAGGAGCTTCTTGACCTGAAAATCCACTCTTACTGTCCTTCAGGACCAAGAGACATCTGCTCAAACTTAGAAGAAAGAACAAATGTTAAAGTTGAATACCTCTTCTGTTGTATAGGTCAGTTAACATATAGGAAGTATCACATTTTTTATGTCCTGGGAAGATTTAATAAAAATAAAAGGACCAATTATCTTAATACCACCTTTTCGAGTGTTTTATTAATAATTATCCTGCTACAAATGTGTATTAGAACTCACAATGATGCTTACCAGATGCCTTTTTTGCTGTTCAGGAAAGAAAATGCTAAGACAAATTTTTTTTTTCAATAAAAGCAAGATGTAAAATAAAACAGACACAAAGAACATTGAAGAAAAATTACATAGCAAGAGGGGGAAGCAATTAACTTGAAAAATGTACAGCTGGAAATTAAAACATAGTTTGGCTAGGTTTTCTGCTTGGTAACTAATTAAAGACTATTGCTTCTCTTATTGAGGCAATAAAAATGTTGTCAGTAAACGACCTCTAACTTGCAAAAAATAAGCAGATTTGAATGTGAATGAAAGAATATGAAGAAGAAAAGAAGAAATGAAATATATTCCAGTTTGTACCTTTTCATATGCATCTTTCTAC
Source organism: Eubucco bourcierii (assembly GCA_013396675.1). Lineage (NCBI taxonomy): Eukaryota > Metazoa > Chordata > Aves > Piciformes > Ramphastidae > Eubucco > Eubucco bourcierii. The sequence goes on along the minus strand of VWZE01001777.1, from coordinate 482,896 downwards.
ATTCTTGAGTCTTTGAATCACTTCAAAGTGTACTGACAAAACATTTGTTTAAAATAGTGACTTTACCATCTCATATGTTATTTGTTGTAGCATAAAAGCTGACTGTGCAGGGTAATGTCAGGACAGGCTGCAGGTTTCCTAATTTGTGTGGATCAAATGTTTTCAATTTCCTAGAGATAACCTATTAAGGAACTGTTAACAGACATTTATGCTCTGAAGCTAAAGAAGCAGCTGTAAAATCTCAAGGTGCTCTGGCCTTGGTTTATAGTAATGTTCATTTTTGACCTATGTTTGCTAGAAGTAGTGGTCTCAGTAATATGTCTATGACATTTCATTTACAAAAATTGGTGAGGAAGGGTATTTTTCTGCATGTTCTGAACAGGCACATCAGGATCTGGCTTTGAAGCTAGTGCTATGCAAGGACCCCAAGAACTTAGTGTAATTCTTTTGTGTAGATTCATCTCCTGACTTTTTGGCAGAGAGATTCATTCTGATGGTAGCGAATCTTAGCTTCAGATATTGAAGGAGAACATCGTGACCATGCTGAAGCATACATATTTGACATAGGTGAGGTTTGCAGCCCAGGAAGATGTGACAGAGAGGAGTAAAACCTTGCTTTTATGCCATGTTTTGTGCTTGCCAGGATGTCACATCCCAGGATCCTTTGATGTACAGGAGTTTAAGTTTATGCTAATTCAACAACATGTATTTAGACACTATGAGATATCCTCGTTGTTGTATAATTTGGCCTAATGTCCAATTTCAATCATCTGACCTGTGCAGTAGAACACTGAGAATGTCAGTGCTTCTGCCATGAGAACCATTACTTAAAGTCTTAATACTTATTTTTTGAGTGTATATAAACTCAAATTTTGAGTTTATATTACTTAATATTTAATATCAATTAATATTAAGATGATATTTAAGAATTATCCTAAGATATCTTTATATTATTGCATTGTTATTCTTGGTCAAACTGTATGTAAAACTCAAATGTGGAACTGAAACTGAAGCTCTTGGAATTTCCACCAGTTAAATGTGACTGCTTATTTGGAGTTACAGTAATGTGGTAGAAAGTCTTTTGACGGAGGACACAACAAATTTTGATTTCAGATGAGTGCATATTTTCTTCAACTGTGAGGTTAGCAGTAGGCAGCAGTAAGTATTGCTTGTAACAAGTTAGAATTTGGAAACTTACATTTCTGAAAATACTTTGTAGAATTTCTCTCAAATAAATACTTCAGTATAAAAAATTCATCCTTTGCTCATTTAAAGTTCTACTCCATTATTGATTGTTATTGCATTTTCACATGGTATGTATTTTCTTACCTGAAGTATTGTACAGCTGAGATAATGTCTGAATGCATATTTATTGTGAATTAAAAAAAAAAAAAAAATCTGAATTTGCTATGCTGATTCTGAAGACTTAAACATATGTTTATGTTTAAAAAAGTATCTGGGGTTTGTTTCTCAAGTCTGTCCAACCACAGAACGAAATTACCATGTGTATGTGAAAAAGACTGCTTCTTATGTTATCTTTAATATGTAACTTATCAACAGCATCTAATTTGTGGGTTATTTATGCAAAGATTGTTCATATAATGAGCAGTCATGGTGCACACTGTTAGTCTACAGTCTGTTAGTCTACAGAGAATTCCAGTGTGACAAACTGCTTGACCACTTAATGGAGAACAATTTTGTACTGATAGCAAAGGATGGATGGAGAAGCACCAGAGTATGTTCTCTCTTCTGTTCTGTGGTTCATTACTAGGCTAAATGAGTAGCTCTCAATCTTTTTTTTTAGGCTGTACTCCAACTGTAATCCAAAACATTTTTATGCTCTCAGCTCAGTACATTATTCAAAAGGAACTTAATTTTCATAGAGACTTTGGCAGCTTACTGCTTGTGGTTTGGTAATACGTTGGCAAGATAGAAATGGCAGTAATTATTTCTTACAGTAGTTCATAAAGAGGAACAATTTAAAATTCATACATTGATTTTGCAAATTAGCAGGAGTTGCTGAAAATCATCGTATAAAAGTCAATTGACTTGCTTTCTCTACAAAATTGAAGTGTTTGTGTATACCTACTTGTGCATGTTTATGTAGCTGCAAGTAATACTTACCTAAGATTTTCAAAATCTTTTCTTACATGTTATATTAGACTAGATGACCTTTAAAGCTACCTTCCAACTCAATCCATTCAATAAATATGCTCTGGTTGCTGCAGCATCTCAGCCAGTTTCTGCACTTCTTTTGAAAGAAACTGGAATAATTTAAATTGCAGGTTTGCAACCTTCTCCTTTCCACCTGATCAGAAGGATAAGGTAGAAGATGAATACTTGCCTGCCTTTCTGTGGCATCCCAGACTAGAAAAAACTCGTTGTTGTTACTAATGAAAACTTACGTTCCTGTCTTCTGCTGTATTGGATGCTTTGATGCCAGATGTGATGAAGGGGTTTGCTTCCTTCCTTATCCTCAAAGTTTAATAATTGTATATGTGTTAATTCATACAACCTCATCTACAGGTAATATTGTAATGATGAAATAGTTTAGTCCTCTTAATGGAACAATTTATAATTTAAGATTGTTTTCAAAGGGGAAGTTTTCAATATTTTAATAATTTCTTGTCTTTTACATCTAGCCGACGAGGACAATAGTTATGACAAGTATGTCTTCTGAGTAAGTATTAAACATTTTTACTCTGTAGTCATCACACCATTTAAACTTGAACTTTGATCATCTTTTTATGGCTATACAAAACAAAATTTATCTTTGGACTTTATGTTAAAATAGTTTATTTCATTCTGTATTCTAGCTAGAAACACATACATGTATATATCATTGCTATTTAGATATGCTCCATGTATTTTGTGTTGCTATGATGTGGACTAAAGTAGTTGCTCCATAGGTGAGAACAAAAGGGCATTGGAGCAATCAAACTGAAATCTTAAGCAAGTTTTGAATTTTTGTGAAGGAAGTGTTAAAAGGAATTTTATGTAGTAAATGGTTTTAGCCCAAGACCTAGCTTTTTTTTTTTGCCATACATTGTAATTATTTCTATTTAAAAGGTCATAATCTGAAATATCAGTTCAAAATGTTTTCTTTTATATAAATAGTTGATGAAGAAATATCAATTATAGGCTTTTTTGCCACTTAGTTTCTGCTAAATGCTAAATTCTGCTGCTACTGCGTGTTTGGAGGGAGAGTTAATTTTCTGGCGCACTCATGATTCTATTAAGACCTACAGCATCAAGAACATCCAACAAAAACATAGTTCCATATTTTATGTTACACTTGATAACATTTTTTAAAATTCCTTTTCAAGACTTGAGATATTTCTACTACCCACAAATATTTTTCAGGTTTGAAGTAATTGACAGGTACACAGATCTAAGTAGTTAGATATCCTTTCAGACATTCTTTGTAAATGGTTGTCAGTAGCTTTTAACAAGTATACTAATATATGTCAGAAACATGAATAGAATTAATACTTTCCTTTTCTTTAATGTGACTGGATGCTAGTAACACAATGATTATAAAGTGTACTTAGCAAGTCATATAATACAGGATCGCTGTGCAGTGGGTAAAGACAATAGATAGCTAAAATTCAGGTAACAGTAGTGGAAAGCAGGGGCTATAGTCTTGGGAGAAAAGTTCTTTTGCTCAAAGAGTTAATTAAAATATTATTTCTTTAATGTTGCTTGTATATTGGTTTTTTTTTTCCCCACTAGCCAATTAATATTTCATTAAATAAAAAAGTCTAGTAATAACAGTTGCTTTTCTTCAGAACTTCTTTTGGCTGTCTACAGTTGTAGGCATTCATCAACCTATAAATGCATAAAGGGAAGACTGTTTCTGGAAGAACTAAACAGAAAATAGTCCTGCAAAGTGCAGCTCAATGGTCAAAAGCCAATTCTATTACATGGTAGCTGCAGCCTCAAAATAGTTCATTAGAATTTAAAAATGATGAGTGGCTTCGTGGGATTGGGTTTTGAGATTTTGGTGTCCCTGCCTATGGCAGGGTGTTGGAACTAGATGATCCTTGAGGTCCCTTCCAACCTTACCATTCTATGATTATGAAATGCTGCTCACTGATTTTCATCCAGCAGCTTCTGTTTTTCTGAAACAATTCAGTGAAATTTTGCTGCAAATTTTTAGCCATCTATTTTTGCAGCTAAGTATTAATTGCTAAGTTTTCTCTGTAACTTCTAAGATATCTTGGATTCAGTTCTTGTACAACAGGACTTTCTCCTCTCATTCTAAGGAGTTTTGCATAGACATAAGAACTAAAAAAAGATTCAAGCTGAGGACTGGAAAGTGTCCCCTGAGCAGGCAGGGCCAGCCACTATGGTTGCAGTGTTACAAAAACATTCACTTCTAGGCTATGTCAAGTTAAAACCCTTATAATCAAAAGGGAACAGTAAATATTCTAGTAACATTCAAAGCCATATAACCAAGGCCAGAATTCCCACTGGTGTGAGGGTCTGTGGATTGATTGAAATTTTTTTAAAGTGTTTCTACATACCATATCACCTTTTGGCTTAAGTATGAAGTAAATTTGCTATACTGTCTTTACAATTCATTTATTTGTTTGAAACTCCCTAAAAAATAGATTGCTGCGTCCTCTGTGAATAATGTTTTGCAGTTTTGTTAGCATTCCTTTAAGTAGTGTTTGTTTTAGCTGGGATATTTTGGGAGTTTTAAGAGAGTTACTTTCTTTGGAGTGAAATGTAGTGAGAATGAAGCAACCCCAGAGGCTTCTGGAAACGTTCTGAGTGTGTCATGTCAGGGATTAACTTAAATGTTTTATCTGAGAGGGTGACCATTGTGGTAGATGTGATTACATTAAGGTTGCCTTTAGTTGTGGTGTCTTGTGTGGCATGCCCTGGGCATTTCCAAGTCAACCAGTGGAAAGGACACTGAAACTGGGCTTTCACTTTCAATCTTTGATGATCATTTATATTAAGGATTTACAAAAGTAATCATTAATAAGATGAGTAATTTGTTCTCATGCAAAAGCTTCTCTCTAGTGATAGTAGGATTTAATGATTTTTATAGTGATGCATTGATGTGCTTCAGCCTAGGTATGTAGAGAACTCAAATTAGAATTCCAGTTATAGGTGGCCATTCTGGGTTTTATATTTAAATTTATGTATTTATTTGAAATTGTATTTAAGGATAAGTGAATTTGTAAACTGGAACATTGGCTCAGATTATAGGTAGCAAGCTAGAACTTTAGGACTTCTCTCTAAATTTAAACACAGCAGTTTATTGAGATGCTGCAACTCTGGTACTTCATAATGAAACCCTCTTAAGAGTACTGTGTCTAAATGTTTACATTTCCTGGTAATACTTTTTTGATAGCACTAGAAAAACAACCAAGTATGAGCCTGTGTTCTACCAGGCATTGTACACAAACTATGTTAGATAATTCCTGACTCAAAAGCTTCTATTTAAACAGACAAGATACATCTGTGAGACAAAAGAGCTTTGATGTGCAAGAAGATATGATTGCATGATGAAAGAAGAAGGTCTGTTTGGACTCTGTGGAAAGGCTAATGATTTTAGGGCTGGCAAATGGGTAGAGAGAAAAGGATAAGAAATCATTAGTAAGGAAAGAAATGAGGTGAATTTGAGTTCATTTGTATTGTGTATATGTGGTTTTATAATTCTGCATATCCAGTCAACACTGTCTGGTGTGGGTTTTTTTACCTTCTCTTTAGGTATCAAAACACAGTAATTCAAGTGGTGAATAAGCTTGGAGACTTTTCATTCTCAGATGATGTGTGTGAAACAACAACTCATGTAGTTGTAGGGAGTCCTCGACGTACCTTGAATATTTTGCTGGGAATTGCTCGTGGGTGTTGGATTGTTTCTTTTGAATGGGTAAGAAGTGTTTCTTCTTCTTTTTTTTTTTTAAAGGTTTTTTTTTTTAATTTTACTATTAAATAAGTTAAATTTATTTTATTTATTCAGGCTTAACTAGGGAGAGTTCAGTTAGAGGAAATTTTTCTGTGTAAAGCTCTGTTACTATGACTTACAGTCTTTCACTATTTAATCTAACAAAAGTAATTCTGTATTGCCTCAGTATTTTAGAAATGTTTTAAGTCTCATCTCAGAGATGAGAAACTCACTTACATGTGTTATTTTTCAACATATGAAAGGCTAAACAAACCACCTCTACTCAGTGTTAACCAAATCACATTATCCAATTCGATTTTTTAATATACTGATATAATGTATTTGTTTTGATCTGAAACATACATTGTGTTCTGTGTTGGTGAAAATTAAGGGGAATTGTTAGATTTTTTTGATGCATAGTGGAAAAACCTTAAACCAGGAAAAAAGTAAGTGTAGCTATTTGTAGATTAGTAGTTTGGAGACTTTGTAGTTTACAGAAATGTTTGCAGACATCCAGATCAAATAACTGCTGTAATATCCTCAAAATTTCCTGTAGACTACCACCTACAGTTACCAGACTGTTACTGTAAAGACAAGATAATCATGACTTGCTGTGCTGAGTCTGGCTGATATGGACTGGTGACCAAAACAGTGTTGATAACACACCAAAGTTTTAGCCATTGCCAAACAGTGTTTACACAGGCATCAGGGTCTTTGCAGCAAGTGGGCTGTAAGTGTACAAGAAGTTGTGAAGAGAGTTTTTTCCTACCATACGACATTGCATTCACATATAAATATAGTAGTTTTCCCTATACCAGTGCAGGGTATAGGGAAAAGCAGCCAGTGCTTGGCCGAGCATTGATTTCTTGGTGGAAATCACTGCTTTTACATCATCTGGTGGCTTTTTAAAATTTTTTTCTCCTTCACTTACTAACCCATAAGGTGTTTTTTTTTTTCCTTGCTTTTGCCTCTCCAATTCTTTCCCCCCCACTGCTGGGGCAGGGAGTGAGCAGTGACTGGGTGGGCCAGCTCAGGTTATCTGTCAGCCCATGGTTAAACCACCTCAATTTCTCATTGTTATAAAAGAGATTAACCAGTCAACCTGACATTAATCTTCTCTCATGTTTCCAGAGCTATAAAACACAGCTTTTGGTATTTATATGAAAATAGCCCTTTGTCTTATACAGAAATTTTATAGAATGACTTTAAACTACTTGGTTTATTTTTTTTTTCTTATAAATAATTTAGAGTTTAGCTTTTGGGCTGAAAACAAAGTCAATTCCCATTGCCTTTTTGTTTTTAAGATATCTCATACTGGGCAGTGGAAACCTTGCCCTATACAATATACATGAGTCATCTGAAGGAGTTGTTATAATACTTTGGGGTTTTCAGAAGTTCATGGTGCTTAAATTCCCTCAAAATAAAGGATGCTGAGCGGTGGGCTTAGACAAGACAATCTCCACATGTCCACTCCAGCCTCAGCTGTTACACAATGTGTGCATTTATGAACATGTCCCAGTTTTGTTGGGGCAAAATCTCCAGCCAGCTGTGGGCTGCAGGCCATTAGCAGTTCTGAGTCAGCCAGGTCAGCTGACTTGCATTGGCTCACAGGTGTATACCAGACCATGAGCATCTGACTCAATATGAAGAGGGAAGTGTGATGAGGGGAGGGAGGAGCCTCTTATTTTGACTTCCTGCTCAGCCTTATCCTCAACCTGCTCCTGCAGCTCTCCTGCTCTTAAGGACTTCCTTCCCAGGTATTGTCACCACTGCACTTTTGCTGGCTGAGTATAACTTTTATGTATCTTGTATTGATGTTGGTATTAATTTGGCTATTTTGTTAAATAAATCTTTATTTCAACCTGTGGGACTTCTGTCTTTGTCCTGATAGAATCATAGAACTGTTTCAGTGAGAAAAACACTCTAAGATGAAGTCAGTGTTCAACCTGACACCACCATGGCCATTATACCATGTTCCAAAGTGCCATACCTACATATTTCTTGAACACTTCCAGGGATGATGATTCCACCACCGCCCTGGGCAGCCTGTTCCAATGTCTGACCACTCTTTCAGTAAAGAAAGTTCTCCTAATATTCAGCCTGGTGCAACTCAATTCCATCTTCTCTTGTTCTGTCGCTTGATACTAGAGAGAGGAGGCCAACCCCCACCTCACTACAGCCTCCTCTTAGGTAGTTGCAAAAGGCAATAAGGTCTCACATCAGCCTTGTCTTCTCTGGACTAAACCATCCAGGTTGTCTGAGCTGCTTCTCATAGGACTAATCTCCAGGCCCTTCACCAGCTTTGTTCCCCTTCTCAGGACATGCGTCATCACCTCTTGTAGTGAAGGGCCCAAAACTGAGCACAGTACCCAAGGTGTGGTCTCAGCAGTGCTGAGTACAGGGTGACTTCTCTAATCCTTCTAGCCTCGCTATTCCTGATACAGGCCAGGATGCTGTTGGACTTCTGTCACTTTGGGTCAGAACTAGTTGTAGTTCCCTGGGTTCTTCTGGCCTCTGTAGATGCGTGTCGTATTTGCCAGTCTCTGGTCAGCTGGGACCTCCCTGTTTAGCCAAGACTGCTGGTAAATTATGGATCCCCCTTCTCTGCTAGGGAAGGGTCGTCAAGTGTCAAAAGTAACTGCCGTAGTTTAGCCCCAGATAATGGCTAAACACAGACAGAATTAAATACATTGAAATGTCTGCCCACACCTAATATTGTCTGGAGTATTAAACAAGTAACAACATATTTGCTATATGTTGTTTTCTCATAACAGAGTAGTCAAACTTGAAAATGGTGTGTTTCCTTGAGAAAAAAAATCTTAAAATAACTACTAAGATAGCTAAAGATGTAGATTGCCACAAAAATCAAGTAAAACAATTCCCTGTTCCTGTACCAAAGGCAGTATTTGGATAATAAGCATTCTGGTAATTACTGTTTTGGAATTTTTTTTGCCCACTTTATGCACTGCACCTCTGTGGAAAAATCTGTGGCGAAAACACCAACATATATTCTTAATAGACCAATACTGGCTGGTAGCAATTCCAGTTTCTGTCCTGCTCTCTAAAAGGCTATCTTTTAGACTCATCACTTAGCCATGTCCCTTGTGTAATACCAATGCATTAAATGGAACTGTTCCAAGGATTAGCTTGTTCCTGTAAATATTACTGGATCAAATGCTGAAGCTGTCTCTGCTCATTTTATTGAGTTGCTATTTAGACAAAGTTCTAAGGTCCCTAGGAGAATTGCATGAGAAGGAACTAAAGAGAAACTTCATAATTCAGCTCCCCAGATCATAAATTTGTTTAGTCTTATAGTATCTGCTTATCTCTGAGTATTGCTATTTTTAACTTTTAGAACTATGCATAAATTTTCACTGGATCTGAGTACAACTTTATACATAATAAAGTAATTAAGTAATTAAGTAATTTATTTTACTAAAATATTGCTTTGAACATTTTTGTTTAGCGATTTCTCAATCTGATACCAGGTTATCAAGAAAGAGCATTACTGTATTGTTTGCAACTGTTTCACTGCCATAATTTTGTCATTTTTTAACTCAAATTCGTTAAGTGAATACATTACCTAGAGAAGAGAAGGCTGAAGACTTACATGACTGTCACAAGGAGTTTTGTAGAAAATTAGTCAGGAGAATTTCATTTAAGCAAAGTATTTTCCTTTTAATAATGCTGCAATACTGAATTCTTTAAATTACTTTCAATACTGTGGCAAATCAGTCTGGAGAAATCAGTAGTACTTTTCAATTAAAGTATTCATTTTGAGCAGTAGTGATTGTCTTTTGGAAGATGTTTTTCAACATCTGAAATATTATTTACCTCTATCTTTTAACTAGTAACATTTATTATTAAATGTTGGCTGCAGTATTTTTTTTTTCTTCTTCTGAGAAAACTTTAAATTAGCTTTTCAGAGATGGACATTAAAGGTATATGAAATTTATGATTAGACATTTAATCTTCATAGCACTGCTATTTGCATCTTTCAATATGAGTTATTTAAGTACAAATACCATATTACTGTTCACAGTGCTAGCTGTATGGGTAAGAGGCCTTAATGACTAGTCAAAGAGTGTGTTTTCAGACCCTTGAGAACTTGATGTATAACATAAATTTTCTGTATACTGTGAAAGAAATAGCATAGTTGAAGTGTCCCTTCCTGTGGCAGGGTGTTGGAACTAGATGGTCTTTAAGATCCTTTCCAACTCAGATCATTCTGTGATGCTATGATGTGCAAAGGATAACTTTGCACCACAACTACCCTTACGGATTTATAACCTACAGAGTGTTTTGTTGGAGGTCAATACCATAGAGATTGCCTGCTACTGAATTAAACAAAATAGTACATGCTTGAGGACACAGTAACAGAAAATTGATCAACTTGATTTTAGAGTACAAAGCCAAAAGAAAACATTCTTTTAAGGCATTCCACAGAAAAACTATGCTTCTCCTCTTCCCTCCTTCCTTCCTCCTTTCTTGGATACTCCATGACCATCAAGACTATATTCTGCTAGAATCTGCTGCATTCTTAATATCTCAATGTTATCAGCTGTTTTTCATAACATGATACTCTTATATCTAGCATTCATATTTGGTCCATACAGTACTGCTTTATAATTACATTTTAAGCTAAATGTTTTGTAACTGCAGATTTGAAAACTCATAGATAACTCCTCCTCAATGTAAATACTTACATATTCTGAAGTATTTCAGCTTTTCTTAGGTTTTTTCCACAGACTGAAGAACTGTTAGATACAAAGATAGGACTTAACAAGAAAAAATAGCTTACTCAAGAATAATATTGCAAATCATAACTTGGTTTTGCCCTACATGAATTTGAAGTTTGGGGGTTTTCTTTTAGTATTGCTATGAAAATATACTGTACCAAAGCCAGAAGCAACCTTGGAACGGAGACCTCTTGACTTTGCATTCATGATAACTGAATGTTTTAGTCTTTGGTGACTTAATTATATACTGCAGGATCTGTTCCTGAACTCTGTATCTAATTTTCTTTTTATCTAGGAAAATAGATACAATGCCTTTGTACTCAATTCCGGAACCATGATAGACAACCATTAATCCATCTTTTGTTAAGATAAACAAAATTGATTTTTCTAAACAAAATTCTGTAAATACTGCAAGGATTGATAGAGGTTTTCACTGTAAAATTGGCCTGGAAAGTGGAAGGGGATTACTTAATCATAACTGATCTTTAGGGCTTATGTTTTAATCCACTTGGGTTATTTGCTAGTTACTCTTGGTACAAACATTGTTTTGGTATGGTAAGGACATGATGTACACATTATACAGAGTGGTACATCTGCTCCAGCTCAAGATTACGTATGAAGAAATTACTGTCATGCAGCATGTCTCTAGGAATTGTATTTGAGGTTACAGTTTTCTTGGTTCAGTGGAAGCTAATAGATTTCAATATTTGTATTGTAAATTGTACCCAAAAAAAATTACACAGATAACTCCTTAAAACGTACAACTTAAACTCATAAGTTGAAGTCTACTGCTGCCACAGTTTGACACAGGAATCCATTGTTAGGATTTGAATATTTTTCTAAGGCAGTTGATTTATTAATGTGCTTAACTCTTCTTTTTAGATTTGACATGATATTTAATGACTTTAATCTGGGCACAGAGAGTGGTTGTGAATGGTGCCACATCCAGTTGGTGTCAGTGACCAGTGGTGTCCCCCAGGGATCAGTACTGGGCCCAGCCTCTTTGTTGATGACCTAGATTAAGGGATTGAGTCTACCGTCAGTAAATTTACAGAGACACCAAGTTGAGAGGCAGTGTAGGTCTCCTGCAGGGTAGGAAAGTCTTGCAGAGGGACCTGAACAGGCTGGGTCAATGGACTGGGGCTGACAGTATGAGATTCAGCAGGACCAAGTGCAAAGTCCTACACTTAGGCCACAATAACCCCATGCAGCACTACAGAATGGGAGATGAGTGGCTGGAGAGAAGCTTGGCAGAGAAGGACCTGGGAGTGCTGAACATGAGCCAGCAGTGTGCCCAGGTGGCACAGAAGGCCAATGGATGAGGCCTTGAGTAACCTGTACTAGTGGGAGGTGTCCCTGCCTATGGCAGGGGGTTGGAACTAGATGATCCTTGAGGTCCCTTCCAACCTTACCATTCTATGATTCACCTTGGCCTGTGTCAGGAATAGTGTGGCCAGCAGAACGAGGAATGTAATTCTGCTTCTGTACTTGGCACTGGTGAGGCCTCACCTTGAGCACTGTATGCAGCTCTGGGCTCCTCACTTCAAGAAGGATATTGAGGTGCTGGAGCACGTCCAGAGGAGAGCAATGAGACTGGAGAGGGGGCTGGAGGGAAAGTTGTATGAAGAAAGGCTGAGGGAGCTGGGGGTGTTCAGCCTGGAGGAGAATTAGAGGGTACCTTTATCACTCTGTACAACTACCTAAAAGGAAGCTGTAGTAAGATGGGAGTTGGAGTCTTCTCCCAGGCAACCTGTGACAGGACGAGAGCAGGGCCTGAAGCTGCACCAGGGGAGGTTTAGGTTGGATATTAGAAAGCACTTCCTGACAGAAAGGGTGATTAGGCACTGGAATGGACTGCCCAGGGAGGTGGTGGAGTCACCATCCCTGGAGGTCTGTAAGAAAAGATTGGCTGTGGCACTTGGTGGCATGATTTAGCTGATGTCAGGGTGTTAGGTTATAGGCTGGGCTTGACAATCTCAAAACCCTCTGTGATTCTGTGACTAGAGAAAGTTCTTTTTTTGTACAGTTGCTGAATTTTTGGATGTTTGGCATAGAAATGTAACTTCATTATTTTAAATTTTTTTTCAGTTGTAAAATTTTATGTTTCTGATTGCTAGCTTTTTCAGTGAATCGTTTGGTTCACTGGAAAAAAAAATGAAATTATTAAACCAACTATTTGAACTACAGTTACTTCCAATTACATATTCAAAGAGTTCGCTGTTGTAGAAATTGTAAGAGATCAACTTACCACTTAATTTATTTTAGGTTCTGTGGTCTCTAGAATTGGGCTGTTGGATCTCAGAGGAACCATATGAGCTTTCATCCAGCTTCCCTGCAGCTCCTGTAAGTTTAATGTCTCTTTAAACTTGTGAACTTTCTTTTGATTGGCTGGAAATGATTTGCTGTATAAATTGGTTTTGTGAACAAGAAGGCCTACTAGGAAAAAAAAAATTAAAGCAAATATTGTAAGGAGTTAGTTTCTTCTTCCATTTTGAAGTGTGTGCAAAAACTTTGGTAAAATGCAAAAAAATGATCCACTAGTTAATGTCTGAATAAACTGCTTTCTTATTTGAGTATGAATGTCCTTTAGCTTTTTGTGGTATGAATTATTTCTATCTGTGCTTGTATATAAACAAGAGGCATGTTATCATCTAACAGAAAGATTATTCAGGCCATGGACTCTGTATTTTCAGTTCAGAAATCACTTAGGTAATGGAAAAGTTCTGTGGGATTTCAATACTAGTAAGTAGGTAAAATGAAGCATCTTTTTTGTGTTCAGTGATTATTCTCAAAGTACTGAATTGAGAACTAGTGCAGAAGTATGTATGTGGGGGCATGCTGTGTCTGTGCAGACGTGACTGTGTTTGCACTCCATTGATTAAACTGTGGTTTTGTTTTGGTTTTAAAACAGTAGACTTCTAGCAGGTTACTAGCCTATCACTTTAACAGCTTTGCCAAGAAGAGGTTTCACAATTCTCTTACATTGTGACAGCTGGTTAAGTGTATTATCACCTGCTGCTGGTTTCTCAGAGTTTCATAGCGGGGTTGAAGAAAGAACATTTAATGGGGGCTGAACTTTTTACTGTAATTTTATTAACTATCACAAACTTACTTTCAACATTCATTGTAAACCTGTAATTTATGTAAATTTACTTGTTTGATATGAAGACTTTATTTCACTATTGTAAGTTGTCAGTTCTCTACCTGTAGGGAAACTAAGTGAGTCTGAAACAAGCCCTTATTGCGCCCTTTTCAAATAGTTTGTAAAATAAGATGCATGTTGTTTTTCTCCCTCTTTTCTGTACTTGTGTGAAGAAAGGACACAATACTTCAGATTAGGCTGTTCTGAGTTTTCTTTTTCCTGTCAGACTGCCTGTATCAGTAACAAAGTACATTTTTTGGAAGGCATCTCTTTTGGAGTTGTTTCTTAGATTCTGTTTACAATTTTTATTCCTAAAGCAGAAATAAGGAAGGCTTGAGGGATGATGAGACGATAAAATTGAGGGAGGTTATGGTTGTGCTTAGAACTTGAATTGCTTGCTTTATAGTAAGCTTCTCTTTCAGAGTGCAAAGTGATATTTCCATTGTCTTTCCAGTCATTTCTTTCTGGAGTCATTCTGTTTTTTACTTAACAGATACCTTATTTTAAAAAACATGATTGTTATTTGAGCATGAATTATCCTTGTATTCCCTTTCTTTTCATGTTACTTCTCTTCTTCTTAAGTAAAAAAAATTGAAGTGCATTCTAGTTTTATATATTGTTTATTTGATTACAGGAAGGAATTAAAAGAATTATCTTGCTGTTACATTGTAATTGTTTGTACCAAGTCCAAAGCAGCTGTTGCAGCCTTCTTTCTGCTGCTATTGCATTCCTTCCAAAATGTCCTTCGCTCACTTCATTTTGGTTTGCAGTTTAAGTCATGCAATGTCATTTAGATAAAATGTCATTTAAAAACATACTCTAAAATTTTCATCTTTATAAATTACTCCTTTATACTAAAAAAAAAAAAAAAAAAGTCTCATTAAGCAATTGATCCGTTCAGTGTCTACATTAGTATCCTTGATCAGTTTCCCAGAAATCATCCAAAAAGCCTTAAACCTTACAAAGAATTTTTTTCCATCAAACCAAAGTCATGCAATATTTAATCATTCTTGTCATTTAGTGTTTTCTTACTAAAATGATGAAGGTTGATGTCAACCAGAAGTTAGTGCCATTTTCCTTTGCCAGATCAAGCATTCCCACTGTGCCAGATTCCATCATGGTTTTTAAGAAGCTTTTCTTAAATATATATCAGGTATTGTGAGCATTTACTCTTTTTTATAATTATCTGATTAATTCATACAATGATTCGTGTTGGAAGGGGACATTGAAGATCACTTAGTTCCGACACTCTGCCGTGGGAAAAGCCACTTTTCTTGAGGAAATAGTCAACTAGACTCAGCATTTCTATTAAATGTCACAGAATCGCAAGATATAGAAGAGATCTTTGATTCTCTAATTGAATGCTCTGCTCCAAGGGACTTGTCCAGTCTACCCTAATGTTAATAAATTAATAAATGAAAAAGGAAACCAAATTTCCACAATTCCAACTTGTGTTTGCTGCCTCTTGTCCTGTTGTGGTGTATCTCCCAAGAAGTGTCTTGTCACCTGTGTCTTGTCTTGTCACCTGTGTCCTCCATCAGGTGGTTGTGGACAGCATTAGGACCTCCCTTCCACTTCTCCAGGCTGAAAAAGCCACCTCTCTCAGTCTCTCTTATGTCATGTGCTTCTTGGTAAGTCTAGCTCCATTACTAGCTTGATGGCTGTCTGTTAAGACTTGCTCTTTAATGCATCTCTTTGAAGTTCAAGAAAGTATATTTATTTATTTGTTTGTTTGTTTGTAATACCTATATCCTTACAAGTTTGGTAGTTGAAACAATAAAATATAAAGCAGTAATCTTAAATACATTGAAGATTTTTTTGCAGCTCTTCAGATGATGAATGTTGATTTATGTTAATTTTAATTAAATTCAAATCATGAAGTGATACTAGAAGCTTTTTTTTCTCTGCTATCTGTTGGATTACTAAAGGGTAGTAATTTTCAGTAACAGAGGTGTGAGCGGTGGGGTACTCTGAGAGCAGCTTTAATGAGCGTCAGTATAAAATGAAGACTTCTCTCCCATCTTTCTCAAAATTGTGCACTGTTTTCAGGATACAACACCCTTTATTAAGCCTTCAGAAACATTGTATCTGGGATTTTGTTTTGCTCTATGAAACATTCTTGCCTTATAACTAACTCAGTCCTCTGCCAATATTAAAATTTTACTGAGCCTGAGAATGAAAACCTATAGTTAATTTGGGGGGGAAACTTCACAAAATTTTGTGATTTGTGAATAAATATCTTCTCAGTCTGAACTTCAGTGTACACATTTTAAAAGCAGGTAGTAATTTTTTAAAAGGCAAAAATCATCCACTACAGTAATATAGTCATATTGTGACATAGATTGCTGAGCCTACCTAAGGAGAATTCCTAGAATGAAATAATTAAATTTTTTTTTTAAATAATATGACCACTGAAAAACTTCAGATTTTTTTCCTTTTTTTTAGAATCTAGTAATTTGTACCCTAAGTCATGAGCATATATTTCATTGTATCAAAGAACATGCATATGTGTTTGAGTTCAGTTAGTTCTACAGACTCTATAGACAACCAGACATCTGGTGTGAGTGCCATTGTCTGTTATAAAGTATTGATCAGTTGTTTTACAGGCAAGTGAGAAGGGAACAAAAAAAAGTGCAATCTTCATAAAAATGGAAAGAAATATGTACTGTACTCCAATTGGCAGGGATTTGTGTAACTTAAAGATAATGACCGTACTAAGTATGAGCTGAACAAGATGATGATTATGGGGTTTTGTGCACAGTATTTCCCAAGGATAAATGCAAAATACTAAATGCTATTTGTCCTTTTTTAAATAATGTCATACAGGCTATTGTAAAAAATCCCCGAATAAGTGTAAGGAGTTATTTAGGAGACTATATGAGAAGAAAGAATGTATTCTTTAACTACAATATTGAGCAAATTACAAGACAGCATTTTATGTACATAAAAGGCAAACATGACATAGAGATAAATAGTTCTAGATCTATTTAAGTGTTTTTATACTGAAGTAATGTTTAAAGTTCACTGATGAGGCAAAACGCATATTTCTAAAACTATTTTAGGTATTTTTCACAGTTCCAGTTATTTACTAACAAATACATAACATAAATGATCAATAAAACACAGTCCTTAATTTGTGCAACAGTTCCTTGGATGTTCTTTTTATTCGGTTGTTTTGTATCAGGTTGATGCTTTAGACTTTGTGTGTGGTTGAGTAATATGAGATTTAGCTGATCAAGGTTATTGCAATTAAGGATTGTACTGAACATGATCCCTTCAGAACACTAGCGCATATTTTCTGGGCTTGAAAATGAGACAAGTTGCAGATGTGTGTTTATATACTCAGCAAATGAAGTCTTTGAAGATTATACAATGCATAATTCACATCATGCAAAAGCATTTAGAAATCTGCTGGTCGAATCATCATAGTTGTGGCTTTGAGAGAGTATCCTGAGCCTTTCCAATAGTACCACTTGATACCGTTGAACTTATTGTTGTTCTGTCGTAATGGATAATACATTCCGTTAAGGTTAGAAGGACCACATGCATCAAACCACCATCCTGCAAGACAAAAAACAAAGAGAAACATCAGCAGAAGTAATTTATATAAGGACACTTTGTTCTCTTGAAATAAAAAAGAAATCTAACCCCAGGGTTTCATTCTTACGATTTGGCAATGTCAGTATAAAATAGTTGCCTCGAGCATAGAAAACTAAATGTATTTGTGTATTTACTACATATTCTTGAAGCTTGTGTAGTACATTCTAGTTTAAAAATGAGAAGGGGAGGTGTTAAATCAAGGTTAATCAATATTGAACACTATAGTTCAAGTCTTGAACTATAATCATATAAAGGCATCTTTGCTTTTTATCTGCTCTTCATTACATTCCTGTTCACAGATCTTAACTCCTTATTTTTCTTTAGAGGATTAGCTCAGCTATTTGTTTCAGTTGTCTGTGCAGGTCAGTTAAAAAATTCTGTGCTGAAACTTAGTAAGAAGGAAAAAGAGATCTGTTGGTGGGTCATAAGGAAAATACGTTTTTATTAATAAGAAAATATTTGTATACTTCTGTTATGATGGTGATAATGCATGTGTTCTGTTTTGCGGGGCAATAATCCAATTATCCATTTGGATAAACCAAAGTTGTCTTTTGTCTTGCAAGTAGTGCTATAGGAAAATGAACCATTTATTAAGAGATAACAGGAAGAGTAGTTAAATTTACAATGCACTTGTTTACATTTCACAGTGTGGAATTCTAGATTGCCAAATAAGAACGGCTTCTGCGGTTCCAAATGGAAAATACCACCTATAACTCCCACAATTAGTGAACAATCATTTAGAAAAAAATAATATATATCTGGCAGAGTTTTGCTATTTCATAATTACATTGAAATAAGGAATTAAATACTTGTACCCTCCTGTGGCATGTACAGTATACAGCAGCTTTAGAGGGTTTTCTTCTCTTCTGGATAATTAGAGAAAGGGTTTGTGCCTAAAGAATCGGAAGACATTTTACTGGTGAATTGAATCTCTAAAATAGGCTTTGGAGGGGTTGAGGGGTTGGGTAATGAAGTGATTTGATCTCTGTTACCTTTTTGGGATAAGAATCTGCTGTCTCTGAAATTAGTTCCACAGTTACACTTCTCTGTACCCTGACTTTGAGACTTCTTTTTTCCACCAGTTTTAACTTCTCTTGTTTTACTTTAGCCTTTGTCAAATGATAAAATATTTCTTTTAAAGCCACTATGCCAGTGTTTCTATTTGTAAAATTTTGGACTTCTTCAATAGTCAAAATTTACTAAGTCAAAATATCACTATTTATCTCGTAGACAGTTTCAGTGCCAATAAAAATAGGAAGACAGAGAAACAAAAAAACATTCCTACCTCCTGTTAGCATTTGTGAACATTTGCAAATACATTTGTCATTGTCTGCATCCTTTGTGCTAAAATCATTTCCTGGTTGGCTTATACTACTTATTTTGCCTGCTGTCCCAGTAAGTCCTTTAAGGTAGATCCTGTAGAAGTGAGGAATGGAAAAAACAATTATTATGTGGAAATTAATGGTAGCTGATCTGCAAAATAATGATGGAATAGTGTGCAATAAATATCCTGTTCAGATAGCTGAGTTCTCTTCTGGTCAGTGTATTGTTGTAAGCTGTTTTGAAGCAAAATTTTCTCCTACAAGCAGAAACGGTCAGCACAACGTTGTAATGAACACTGCCTTCACATTTATGGAGATGCTTGGTTTTGCTCATGTCAATTTAGAAGAAAATGAGAGCGAGTACAAAATAACTCCTGGAATTTTTCATATAGGTCATCATTTCTTAATACATTAAGTACATTGTATGCAGTGACTTTTTAAAAATCAAGTTCAAAAGTTTAGACCAAATATTTTTGTATTTCTGTTTTGTTGTTGGCACAACACAGCAATGTTGCATTACAGCTTTGCATCTGTGAGAGATAGTAGCATTATTTGTACTACTATTTACTGACCAGTAACTGATATTTCCAAGTATTTTCCTGAGTTTCCAAGTATTTCCCTTTCCACTTTCCTAATTACTCTTTCTTTACATATCCTTCATGTATTTATTAGTATTAAATAATTGATGGGTATTCAAGTTTGCTTCAATTCTCTGCCCAGGTAAGCTTTCAGTGAGGCTGCTGCTGTCTGGATCTGCTTACACAGCTGTAGATGATGTTTCGCTGGGTAGAGACAGAGAGCATCAAACAGGGGAGGCAATTACACAGTTATCTGTGTTATCTTCAACTAGATACACTGTGTTATCTTCAACTAGAAGGACTTGAACCTTCTGCTCCCATAGTATCTCTTTTTCATTACTGTATTTCTGTATCAAAGAGCTTATCCTTCTCAGAGGTAGCATATCTAAGGAGGAAATTGAGTTTTGTGAGAATTAACTTGTCCCCAGATCAGTCTTCATCTTGCATGTAATTCTCTTTTGATAGAAGTTGTCTTTGGTGGTTTAATTATTTTAACCCATCTTATATTCCTTATTTTTTAATATTAATAATTATTTTTTTATTCATTTAGGGTTCAAAAGTTCAGCTCATTAGAGATTTTCTCAAAAATGTTTTTCAAAAAAGTTAAATATTGTGGTTTTTTCTCAAGGTTCAAAATTCCATAAGCCAGTTACTAATACAAATGGTATTCAAGGTTCCAAGTATAACGTATGAGCCTAGATTTGATCTTCAAATATCATTTGAAGGCTAATGTAAGCAGAGTGTCATTAATTTTTTAATTATTACTCACTTTTTAGAAGTGTGGCTTAGTCTAACAGCAGATGAAAGGCAGTGAATATAAATTGAAATGAGAGGTTCTGAGTATCAAGAAACCTTTTTCACCTTTTTCAGACAAGCAGTTTTCACTGCATCAAAACCCAACTGAATAAAGCCCTGAGATAAGTTTGACTTCAAGTCCATTCTAATCTAAATTTTCTATGAATCTATGAAAGCTCAGTTTCAGGGTCAAGTCAACCTTACCAGCATATTAATACACATATTAATGTTTCTAATGTAATGGAAGGTGCCTTTAATTGAATAGTTACTTAGATTTATTTTTTTTCTTTTTCATAATGTTAAATATATTCTTTAAACCACTGCATTTTATGATGCATTCCATATTTGGTTGCGTATTAAAGTATCTACTTACAGAAAACCATCTTAATTTTCAGGCAGTATTTTTTTTTTAATACTGTAAATGGACAAGGGTATTGACCCTTTGCAAAGGTTGCCTTTATAAGTGTTTTAAAGCATTACTTGAAAAAAATCTTAGCTGCAGATTCTGACTGTTTCCAGATGAAAAAATATTTGCTTTGGAGTTCAGACAACTGTGTACTAGTAAGGGATTAAGATCTAGCATTTTGGGTGGGGGCGAGGTGCTGATAGTTTTGGATTGCTTTTCATATAGGACTTGAAATAACCACATCGGTTCTCTCAGATGTCAGAGTGACTGTTTACAACAAGTGAAAAATTCAGAGAAGTTGGTCTAAATATAGACAATTTTTCTGTTCAGTCACCTGAAAAACCATGAATCTGTAAGACTTATAAAGAAACATTTTGTGGGCCATGTAGTAAGAAAGCATCTGTAGTCTCATTTCTTCTGTGCCATTCAAACAATATGTACTGCATTTACAGGCAGCCTGGAGAATGAAGTGTGAACTGCCCATGTATTTCAGCTGTAGCTGATACTTCAAAAATACCTAAGACTATCCTATATTAGATGTATAGTACAATAATAATTATTTAGATATATTAATTATAAATATATATAATTCCCCAATTTAAATACATAAAAAGAAATTGTGAAGCTTTACGTTTTACAGATCAGTGGGAACATAATTAGCAGGTCCCTTAAAATCCCGTGTTTAAACTGACAAGTTTGGAGCATGAGACTAATGGCTTCATTTTCAGAGGTAGGAGAGTTGTTCTTTGAGAGTCCAAGCCAATGGGTCACAGAAGGGGAAGATAGCATTACCTCAGTGTGCTCTTCATGACAACAGAACAGTTCCTAATAGCCACTGACTATTAAAATCCCCTTGCAGTATTATTCATCTTAGTCACCACCTTCCAGAAATTTATTGTTGAACAATCAGGACTTAGAGACTGAGAAACGTGGGGCTGTTTAGTCTGGAGAAGACTGAGAGGAGATCTGATCAATGTATACAGATATCTGAGGCGTGGGTGTCAAGTGGATGGGGCCAATCTCTTTTCACTGGTCTGCAGCAGTAAGACAAGGAGCAGACTACGAACTGGAACATAGAAAGTTTCACCTCAACATGAGGAGAAACTTCTTCACAGTAAGGGTTACAGAGCACTGGAACAGGCTGCCCAAAGAGGTTGTGGAATCTCCTTCTGTGGAGACTTTCAAAACCCTCCTGGGTGGATGCCTGTGTAAACTAACCTCGGGGGATCTGTCTTAGCAGGGAGGTTGGACTTTATGATCTCTGGAGATCCCTTCTGACCTCTAAAGTTCAGTATGTGATTTTGTGTGTGACTTGATAGCAACTGCAGGCAGTTTTCTGTTGCCCTGAAGACTGTACACTGCAACCTGCTATATTGGCATGTGTATCCTATCTTATACCATACCATGTCTTCATCTTTCTGCATCTCATGTGCTATACTCACCTAGTGCACATTAGTAAAATACACATTCTCTCCATTGGAAAAAAAA
>VWZE01001777.1:450673-460911 GCA_013396675.1 Eubucco bourcierii | reverse complement strand
GAAAAAAAAAAAAAAAAAAAAAAAGAAGTTTTAAGCAATAGGTAAAAAAGGAGCAAAGGTTTTCTGAGCTGAAAAAAAATATAATTTGTGTGAAATAAGGTCATACATCTACATAGTTGAGAATTTTTATTACCAGATCTTTTTTTATTCATATTTGATATTTCTACTTACCTGTATTTTAGTTCTTCAGTTGCTAGAGAGAAGTGGTCATACAGTGAATATGCCTCATTTCCTTCCCAGTCTTTCAGGTGTATTTTAAGAACGTAACGCTTCTGATTAGTCAGTTGAGAAACAAACTCATTTCCCAGCCAGTACTCCCCAGCAGGGTCACCAAATCCCTGTAATTCAAATTGTGTGTTTTAATAGCTTTTTTTTTTTTTGAGTCTGAAGTGATCACTTTATCAGGTTTTTAAGTTTAAGTGTGTCAAGTAAGGATTGTACTGTTTCTGTGAAGGTTATAGATCTGTGATATTACAAAAAGTTCATTTTAGCAAAGACAAACTCAAGAATCTGAAATAGTGAATTAATGATACTTGGTAGAGTTGGAGCAGTTTCTGCTGTTGCCACTAGAAACACCAAACACAGATAACACAAAAAACGTGGACATACAGATCAGTTGATTAATTGAAAGTGAGGTTTCTCTTTAAAAACAAACATTACACTTACAAGTTTGCTTAGGCAAACTAATGCTACTCTATCATTTTCTACTTTTCTATCATAATATTTCTATCATAATACTACTATCATTTTCTAAGTGATCATTTAAACACAAACTTCTAAAACCTGCATACATTTGAAGAGTGCTACTATATAACATTTCAGATGGTAGTAACTACTATTAAGGCTCCAGAAAACATTGTTTACCATCTTGTACTCTTTCCATGTCCGGTGAAAGTCCACGCTACCATCTTCACGTCTCTGAATAACTGTCCAACCTCCGCCACCAGTTTCCATGTCACAGTAGGCCTACCAGAGTAAGCATGTAAGAACATGAGTGCATGCAGTTACGGAAAAACAAAAATAAAAACCATCTGTTTGTAGTGGAGAGGTAATTAATTAATACAATATTATATTTTTTTACATGTAATATTGTTTATTAATATTCAATATTCAAAACTCTCACCACCCTGATCTAGCCTGCTCAGGCCTACCACAACACTGCTTTGCACAGTTTTCTTCAGTGGCAAGCTTTAAAGTATGCAAATACAAAATGTGGGTTTTATAGCTTTCATACAAATCACTTCAGGTGGTCCATAAATAGGTGTGATTCCTCAGTGTATACATCACACTTAACAGAATGCAAATGACACCTTAAAAATAGCTGATAGCTGGTGTTAAAAGAGGCAAAAAATGAGTCTAGCTTCTGATTATATACCTTCTTCTTGCACTGACATTTTTTTTTTCCCCTAATGAACCATTTCTCCTAAAAGGCTTCCACTTCTCTGTCTTCTCTGCGAGAGGTTTGTTCAAATCCGTGGCTTGTCAAAGGATAGACACTGTTAAATTCAGGCAGTAAGCAAACTGAAATATATTTTTATTTCCACTTTTGTACACATGTTGGAGTGTGTATAGTAAAGATGTGGCACCTGTGGGGAGCTGCGAACAGGACAGGTGACCCTAAACTTACCAACAAGGTATTCAGGTATTCCATATACATCACATTCACTATAAAGCTGAAACATCAAAAAGATTCTGCCTTCAATCCCTGAATTCCTGAATCCAGTTTCAGAATCTAGCTCCTGAATCTGGTTCCTGTCTGCCACTGAGTCCATTCTGGGACTTCCCTAGTGCCGGCCCACAGCAGTTTTCTATGTCATCTTAAGAACTAAAGTATGCTCCTTACCAAATTTTTTTATGTAGTTGGCCCTTTTAGGATGCACATGTATTTCTGTGTATGTGTATTGTATGTGTGTTGATACACACACATTCATAAATTAAACTGGGTATTTTCAGGGCAGACAGGGGCATTTACACTTTGCAAAGGCATCAGACTTTTGAAGATAAAATGCCTTTAGAGCTGCAAATATTAACCATGGTAATGTTTCAAAGTGCTGTAACACATAGGAAATCCTAAGCAGACACTATATTTCAAGGTTGTATCTAAACTCTTTGTTTAGAACATCAGAGAATTGTGAGATGTTCAACTGAAGATTTCTAGTTTAAAAAAAAAAAGGGGGGGGGGGGGGGCTGGAAGTTGGATTAGGGATTACTTCTTATGCCATGTGAATGGAATTTAATTGAAAGCAGCAACTTTAATTTGTACTGATATATGCAAGTCCTTGCACCTCAAAGCCTGTTTTTCTGTTCATTTTGCTAACTTCTGTAATTAATGACCAGTAAAGATTTGGTAATAGCATATAAATTAAATTTAATAAAAAGTGCCTTGAAAAGGAAAGGATGAAGATTAGGTGTTCTAAAAGAAAGACAATCTGTCTTAGAAAGCTAATTTACAGGATGTGCAATGTATATGTGAAAATCAGTTTCCATGGGAGGCTATAAAGGTTGATGCTAGTAATGGGCTGAAGCAGATGCAGATACTTATTAAGCATCACTACAAGTTAAAATTCTGATTTGACAGTAGTCAGACATCATTGGTTGTGGAGAAAGATTTTTTACTTCAAAGCTTCACACCACTGAAAGGACAGTATAGGAGCCAGATGCAGAATAGAACTGGTTTATAATTCTCTGAAACATGTAGTTTTTAACTGCTTGCAGAGTGAGGCTGCCTATTTGCATGGGCCACTTGACCAGTCTGATACTGCTTCCATGGAAGTGAATTGAATGTTTTGAATGTTACACACAATTTCATTGATGCCAATCTAAATTACAGTTCAGGTAGAATAATTACTTTGAAGGTATCAATACTTTAAATAGTACTTTATTTAGTTCTAATGAGAAACTCAAACAGTGAATGACTGTGAATATCTTCCACCAAATATTCCTGTTACAGCCATACATTTTGTATGTAAATGGTAAGACAAACAGCTTTTATAAACGCTCTGGGATTAATGCTAGAGTAGTGCAAATTTGTTCCCCAAGGGGGAAGCAATTTAGTAAGAACTTATATAATACGAAATTGGAGAAGTCCATATAAATCTCATATGGATTTTTCATACTAGTAACAATATTGCAAAGTTTATTTGGGAGTAAAATTTCTCCACATAAAAAAAGTGGCATGTAAGTGACAGTTTTACGGCCTTGGAAAAGGAAATTCTCTTCTTTCTTGGGTGCAAAGTGTGGCACAGGCAAAGATAATGTACTGGTTATGTTATCTCCTATCATAACTTTATGTTATCTCCTATCATAACTTTAAAAAGATTACAATATTACTGCTGTTTGAGATTTCAGTGTATGATTTCTAAGTGCTGTACTCCATGATGGCACACTTAACTCCCTCAAACTAGTTAAAAAGTGAGAATTATTTGTATGATCTATTAAGTAAGCAGTGACATATTTAGCTTTCAGTCTTGTCTGGCAGTCCAGAATTCTTGTCTTTGAAGCCCTCATCTGTGCAGCTTTTCAGATGATTTCCCTAGAAACAATTCTCTGACTAAACAAGATGAAAGTACTGTAAAACTAGGAACTTGGGGTTTTGTTTAGGGAAAAAGATCAAGTCAATGAAGAAAAATGGCAGTAAAGATAAGAGAAAGGCATCAAATCAAGTGATAAATTTTTATTGCTTTTTACTAAAAAAAAGACTAGATGTCAGGAGGAAGTTCTTTACAGTGAGGCTCGTGAGGCACTGGAACAGGTTGCCCAGGGAGGTTGTGGCTGCTCCCTCCCTGGAGGTGTTCAAGGCCAGGTTGGATGAGGCCTTGAGTAACCTGTACTAATGGGAGGTGTCCCTGCCTATGGTAGGGGGTTGGAACTAGTTGATCCTTGAGGTCCTTTCCAACCTTATCATTCTATTCTAAAAATGCTTAAGTGAATTATGTATATTCATAAGTAATAAGGATGGAAATAAGCTATTCAGTAACATGAAGGTTAAGGAAAGGGTCTTCTTTTCAATTTAAAACAAACACAATGAATTGCTGTGTTAGTCTTAGAGGGAATAATTTCTTCATGATGCATGTGAAAGATGATGGGAGAGGAAACATTTATTTGGACTTTAACTTTTTTTTAAAAAAAAATCATTCTCCAGTGCAATGATATGGATATAAGGCTTTCTCTAGCACTCGCTACTAAAACAGAACTCTTCTGACCTTTCGACCTAACCTAGGTTTTATATTCAAAAGGATGAAATGTAGCATATCATAAAACTAGTAAAAATAGATACCAAGATTAGGCAGGCAGCAGGAGTCTTCAGACAGATGCCAAAAAGAATAAAGATATTAGTCTCTCAAATTACAACAAATTGGCAGGGGGAATATTTGATTTATCTTCTGAACTGCTTCAGTACTTACAGTTCTAGCAGCTGTAGCACTGGTTTTATTTTTTGCCTTCAGCTAACCATCAGTGCTGTATTTTTGAAAGCACTGGAATATACATGTAACCAGAAGCTGCCCCCTTCCCAAAGTTGATTAGCCTGTAAGCTGTGAGCAGTCAATTTGATGTCATCACTGTCTATGCCTGGCTACTTGTCTGCATGATCACCTCTTAGAAAAGTTACGTGAAACTGTTTTGTTGGTAAATTCAAACCTGCCTGAATCACTTTGTGCAGTAATATTTGGTTAAAAGGGCCTTGGCTTGGAATGTGTGATTGTTCTGGGACAAAAATTCAGATCATCAGGAAAAATGGGGAAGAGCTTAGCCATTGTTTCAGACACTGCTTTAAGATTGGAGGTAAACATTGGTAATAGTTGTGGAGATGGTTTGTATTAGGGTCATTCAGACTCAGCTGTTCTGTCTGGCTGAGAACAGGAGGTTGACTGCAGAATCACAGAACATTAGAGGTTGGAAGGGACCTCCAGAGATCATTTGAGTCCAACTCCCCCCTGCCAAAGCAGGATCACCTAGGATAGTCTGCACAGGAACTCATCTAGGCGGGTTTTGAAAGTTTCCAGAGAAGGAGACTCTACAGCCTCTCTGGGCAGCCTGCTCCAGTGCTCTGTCACCCTCACTGTATAGAAGTTCCTCCTCATGTTGAGATGAAACTTGCTATGTTCCAGTTTGTAGCCTTTGCTCCTTGTCTTATTGTTGCACACCACCGAAAAGAGATTGGCTCCATCAACTTGACACCCACCCCTCAGATATTTATAAGCATTGGTGACATCTCCTCTCAGTCTTCTCCAGACTAAGCAGCCCCAGGTCTCTCATTTTCTCTCCATAGAGGAGATGCTCAAGTTCCCCAGTCACCCTCCTGGTTCTCCATTGGACTCTCTCCAGCAGGTCCCTGTCTCTCTAGAACTGGGGAGCCCCAAATTGGACAGTATTCCAGATCTGGTCTCCACAGGGCAGAGGCAGAGAAGAACCTCCCTAGACCTGCTGGATGCACTTTTCTTGATGCACCTCAGGGTACCATTGGCTCTCTTGGCCACAAGGGCACATTGCTGGCACATGCAAAACTTCCTGTCTACCAGGATTCCAAGGTTTTTCTTCATGGAGCTGGTTTCCAGAAGGACAGCCCCCAACCTGTATTGCTACCTGTTATTATTCCTCCCCAGATGCAGGACCCTGCATTTGTCCTTACTGAACTTCATGTGGTTAGCCTTTGTCCAGCACTCCAGCCTGTCCATATCCCATTGGATGGCTGCACAGCCTGATGGGTGTCAGCCATGCATCCCCGGTTTTGTATCGTCAGCGACCTTGCTGAGAGCACACTCAATCCACTCATCCAGGTCATTGATAAAGATACTGAACAAAACTGGATTCAGTACTGATCCCTGGAGATCACCTCTGGCTACAGGCCTCCAACTTGCCTGTGCCGCTATTCAGGTAACTGCTGTAAACATGAAGCTACTGACTCTCATGGTTTTGCCGCTGCTGTTTCTCCTTGTGTCAGCAGTCTTTTGGGTTTTTTTTTCCCCTTCAGTGTTTTTAAAAAGACTTAGCTTTTGTCCTGGTGCAGAACAGGAAAGCTTGAAAGTTTGAAAATATTAATGGAATGAAATAATTGTTTTCCTCTCGGCTCTCATACGCAATTCTTTAGTTTTGGATTATGATGGGAGACAAATTAGTGAAGTGAGATCAGTTACAGATTACACAGAAGTTGTTTATAAGCCTGTTAGGAGGTCAGAAGGTGTTACAAGAGGAAAGGATGAAAACATAAACAACAGTGCAGCACTTTTGGCAGATAAAAAAGGTCATTCTGTTTCCTGGTCTGAATGGCTATACACATCATAAACAGCTGAAAATGGTGTAGTGTGTTGGTTATCCCTAAACCTTCACTTCCCTTGACAACTCCTTGTGGATGTGTGTTTGTATAAAAAAAACTGCATCAGATTAAAATCTTTTAATCTCTTATTTTTCGTGTCATATAGTAAGCAAAACCTTCAGTGTCTTTTTAAGTTTCTTTAACAATTGAAGTGAACACATTAGGGATAAAATTCTTTAATATTATTAAATGAACTACTGATTTACTTCAATTATTAGATTTTAACTACTTTTTTTCTTCACCTAGTCAATTACCAAAATTATTAACTTGGATAATTCTGTTAAGTGTTTTATGCTTCTGTGTTTTATGCTTCTGTTAAGCATTTAATATTTTATCATCTAGGAAATTTGTGGTTGTACATTTGTTTCACGGACAGAATATTCTGATGGGTTTTAGTTATACAGAAGTGTGCATTACTCTGGCTTTTCAGTTTATCTGAATTTCCTAAACATTTATGCCTTTGAAAATGCAGTGTTAAGATTTATGACAGAAATTTTCATTCTGTAATACACCATGCATTTTTATCTGCTTTTAGGAATGCTCTGTATATACGCTTTGTGTATATTTATATATATAAAATAGTAAAATTAAAACCAAAGGTAAAAGCTTGAGAAAAGTAATAAGAGATTCAAGGAATGCACCCCTTACTGAGATACCTAACAAAGACTGCTCAAGCTGTTACTTTAGAGATGCAGTAGCCTGAATCTCCATTAGCATTTAAAATTGTAATTGTAGATATGTTATTTAAGTACCATACCACTTCATGTGTAACAAAACACTTTATTGCATCTTATCTAACTAATTTGGTTGTGAAACAGATATACCAAATACAAACTAGACTATTCAAAAGGAAAACCAGCCTTTTTTTTTTTCCCCCTCCAAGAGAAGCAGGCTGCAGGTATCATTTCTCTAAATATCTGCAAAAATCACAGGTTTTATGTATTGTGTTTTACAGATCTTACCCAAACAAATTACTTATTTCCTTTAGTAGAGAGCTTTGTAAAGATAAAGATCACAAAGTCTGGCTTGGCCAGATGAAGTTCTGGCATTTCAAAGACTTGTGACTGGTGGACTTAATTTCTAAACCTTTGCTATCAAACTTGGGAAAATGTGCTTTCTCTCCCAGGGTTTTACTAATTGCTTTTTCACATGGTCTGATGTGATTGCTAATCTAATTGTTGCACAAATGCCCTTAAAAATCAGGATAACAAAGAATGGGAACCCATACATGAGTCCAGTACTAGTAAATTATTGAGTACTCTTCCATACCCCTGATTTTACCTCCTTTTCCCACCCGAATGGACTTGGTCATATGAAGGAACTAAGAGGAGACCCAGAACTGCTGATCATGCAGAGCAATTACATTGGAGTTAAGGAATTTATAAAGAAATCACAGTACTATATTGGTTTAGTGATGTTAAGTATGTGGAAACAAATTTTGACATGAACAACAGAATGTTTGGTCATTTCAACTGAGGCAAGTTTTCACCTGAAGGACCTTCTTCCTGTGGAATACTCAGATCTATAAGTATGAAATGCTTGTGAAAAACACCATGGTAATAAACTTCATGATTAACTAGCATTTAGAAGAATATCCTTACCAGATCAAATAACTTTAATAGACAATATGCCTAGGTATCACTTTATAGCCATCCTACCTTCTTTTCTTGTATAGTGTTCGAAACTGTCAAAGTGTAGATTCCACTTGTTGTCAGTCCAGACTTGAAGGCTTCAGCACAGTCTTTGAAGGTGATTTGCTCCTCTTTAGCTATGAAGTTGTGTTTAGCTGTTAAAAATATAATAGAAATTGAAGGCATTAAGAGGAGATTAATAAAAGTTACTAAGAAGCAATTAATGATGTAATCAGCTTAAAGCTTTGCAATTCCCAAATACACGCCTGTTCCAAAAAAGAAATGAGGGATAAAGATGTTCATTATGTGTTGTTGCTTTACATGATTTTGAGACATTACTCTGATATGAGCATGATTATCTGCTAGGTTGAGAATTGCTGAATTACTATATGTTGAATAAGAATACTCAGGACATAGTGCATCGTTCAGGTGAACAATTTCTGCTTCCATTCATTGCCTTTGCTGGACTCCCACATAAATTCTAATTCTATGCATTAACTGCTACTACAGATATATCTAACTAGCACTTTAATAATGACCTAATATGACTCTAATATTGTGAAAACTAACATAGGAGTTAAGAAATCTCTTCAAATACAGCTAACTGGAATAACTACTCTTTCAAAGTTTTAGCTGAGTTTTAGCTGAGCATCCTGAACACAAGCAGGCTGAAACTTGGTAGATCAGCTCAGCCCACTAAGGAGACATCACTTCTGGAATTAATTAGAGTAAAAAATACATTTTAATATGCCTAAGCCTTCTTATTTTACAGAACAATCTAAGGCTCATCTTTTTGTTCAGTTCTTTATTAACTGTGGAGGTTGGAATTTCCTGGCATTTTGCCTGCTGACTGATATTTCATATTTGACCCTTTTGGGGTTGTTTCTGTGTGTTTTCCCTTTTAACTTAATCTAACAAACACAGGCAGTCAGTACAGAATTTTAGGTGCCGTATAAATGCATGCTTATATTACCGTTACTTATTATGTTCCTTTTAGCTTGCTTATTCATTATTTACCTGTTTACATACTTTGCCTTAAATACAAAAATAACACGTTCAGTAATTGCTTTTCCACACTCTATTGTTTGTATACCGTCTTAGAAGCTTTCCCTGCTAATTTTGTCTTTTTGGCAAACATTCATTATTTTTTCCACTCTGGCTTTAACGGTGTTGTAGCCAACATGACTTTGACTTGTTTACTTACTTGTACACTAGCTTAGCAGATAACATCGGCAGGAGCGTGTACAGCCTTGCTAATGGTATTTAAGGGGATAGTGTCAGTTATTAAGGTAAAAAACTTGGGATTTACTTTGTTTAGAAAAGCCTTCATCATATTATTTAGGACACTACTGAAGGTGAGGACTTCCAAACACCTTCCTTTTAGGTGATCCAGTTTACAGTAATGTACCATAGTCAATCTATGTTGTCTTTTAAGCTACAATGAAAACATTTCCTTAGTATTTAATTTTGAATAGTTTTTTTAAGAGGTTCTGCATGCTTGTGCATTTCCAGCCCCAAGAACTTTACAGACAAACATGTCAGATTCTTTTCTATACAGAATAGCTATACTTTCTTAATTTGTCAGAATTGGTATCAGACATGAAATTCAAGGGAAGGAATTTGCCCATTTTTTTTAAAATCCTGTTTAGCCATAGCTTTCAGTTTATATTTTGTGTGGATTTTTTCTGGAGCATGTGAATCTGCACAAATTTGGAAGCTATGGTCAATGGCTGTGATTTGTGTCAGTACTGTTAGGCATTTAGGGGTAAGATTATTGCCTATAAAATTCACTAAGCTGAGGGGTTTCTAGGATGAACTGGGAAGCTTCAGTGAAAGGCTGGAGGATTTTAGGAAGTACTTGCGGCCCTGGGCTGGTGCTTTCTGTTGTTTGGGGCATACACAGGTGCTAAAAATGGTTCCAATGCTGGTTCCTTTGCCCTTAATAGCAATTATAATTTTTCCTTTCTTTGATCAACATAATGTGCAGAGACCAATGACATGTGGCAGAAGCAATCTGTGCCAGTTAGAAGGAAAAGCTGCAGACCTACATTATGCAGTTTAACCTAGATATATGGTCAAGGGAGCACGTATTGCCAGATGAATGAATGCCATGTGAGACAAATTATATACTTGGCATCTCTGTATTGTTGGATCACTGGAAAAGTGGTCAGGCAAACCAATACAAGCCACAGGAGATGACCAAAATGCTGAAAATAAACCACAGAAATGTTGTGGTTGTTCCCCCTTGCCACTAAAGACAATAGGTTAATTAACTCAAATGCAGAATTTGGGGG
>VWZE01001777.1:439636-450641 GCA_013396675.1 Eubucco bourcierii | reverse complement strand
GACTTTAGAGGTAACACTGTATGCAAATTAGGAAATTTGACACAAATAATATAAGCAGGTCTGCTTTTACTTACAGTTTGGTGTAGATATCATAGTAAGCAAGTTATGAACAGTCTCCATCAGGTCATGTTGCTGTTTTTGCAGAACCGAGTTGTTTACTGTAGCTGTAACTAACTGTTTTTCTAGTTCTTCTATAATAGAATTCTGTCTGGCTACTAGGACTTGAAGCTGATCTTTTTCATCTTTTATTGATTTCAGCTGAAGTGTGTGCTTATCTTCCATCTCAAGAACTCTTTTTTCCAGAAAGCTGAAAAAAAAAATTACAGTTAGGCTCCCCAGAAGCAACTCTGAGCTCCTTCTCTTGTAGGAATTTCTTTTTTTTTTTTTTTGTAAGAAAGATGCCATGCATGCAGTGGAAATCTAAACAAAAGTTAAGTTTAGTTCATTAAATATGCTTTATTAATAATTAAATTAATAAACAACATTACTGTAGTTTGTATTGCAGCCTTTTAAAGATAACAACTGGGTATTTAATTATTCAGCATTATAAAAGGAAAGATATAATGAAAGATTTCATGATTTCATCTTTTTATAGGGTAAAATTTATTTGTAGATGAGCCTATGAACTTTTCAAATGTCCTGTAATTACAATTTTATATACATATATAGTTAGCATTTTTAAAAAATTACAGTGTTAAGTTAGGGAGAGATGCAAAGAGTTACTTGAAGATGTGTTGCACATCTCCAGTTCTGGGGCTGGTGTGTGTAGATTACTGGCTAGAACAGTATTTCATTGGTAGTTATTCCGATGCAGACTCTGAGAAAGCTAACATTTAAAGACACGTGGCAAGAATGGAGAAGTAAAATTCGTTGCCATTATTGAAAAAAATTAAATCTTGAAGTTTACAATTATGTTTCACCTAGTATAGCTTCATGTCAGATTTTCTTCTGTAAGGTAAGAAACAATGGGTTTGTGTTTACCTCAGTTTTTTACCAGGATAGTCTATAGTCTGCTTCACTTACACTAAAAATTTACATTTTAAAATTCAGCATTTGCTTTGCTTTTCATTTGATAAAGATGCTTGGTTTTATTAAGATGGTTGATAAACCCTTCAGGGAACATATATAAATCTAGTAGAGTGGTGAACAAAAATGTAAAAACATGTCTCCTGGGTTTTTTAAGCTAATTCTCTGTAAATAAAAAGCACTTTGCACATATGGTTCTCATTGAAAACCACATCTTTGATGGAGAAAACTTAATTACTGCTGCTTTTAGATTTCTCTGTAAACTATTTATTGCCGAAAGTAAAATTAGACCCTGGTGATATGAAAAAGCTGAAAAAAGGTATGAGCCTTTGGATACCAGTTGACTACAGGAACAGCTAGGAGTAGGATTTGGATATTGGTCTGAATTTCAGAAGTTGGACTGGTAAGGAACATTGGATATGAATAGCTGACTTTTCTCACCAGGTTAGAAAAAAACTGTGGCAATGACCTGATTGTATATTGGGATAGCTGCATGTGATGGATCGAGTTGAACCTACTGCTGTTACTCATACCATGTTGCAGTCATGCCAGCTTAAAAAATGAAAGTACTGGCTGGAGCAAAGTATTATGGGGCTTGAAGTTCAAACTGTAACATGGAAGCCTTCTTGTTCCAGTTGTGCTTCTGGGTTCCAGGTTTCTTGGGCTTTCGTCTTTTCTGCTGGAATGGCAGTGGGACAAAGAGGAGTGGGGGAGGAGTTTTCTGGCTCAGACTTTTGGCTCACTTGCCTCTACTTGCTGTTGCTTTACATTCTGCTTTTTCTGCAAACAGGCTAAGGTAGCTATGCATTTTGTACTATGTTTATCTCATTTTGATCAGTAAACTTTTTTTTTCTTTTTTTTTTTTGTCTCAATCCTGAGTTTTTAAGTGTTACTTTTCCTTCTCTTCTGTGTTGGAAAAACAAAAAGGTTAACCTGCTGGTTCAGTCTGACCTGTTTTGTTCTGGTTCCAACCACTACACTGTGTACTACATGGAAATAAAATTTTAGAGATGTGGTTGCACTGGATTAGTTTAAGAAAAGTTTCATAATCCATATCTTCATCTAGTTAAGTCTAAAGAAGAATGTAAATTGGCTACCATTGAAGTACAGAGAAGTATTTCAGTTTTAGACTGCAGTTTGTCATGAAAAGAACTTTACTGAAGAATGATACGTAAACAGAACACAGGAAGAATAAACTTACATGATTCTTTGGGCCTTAAGTAACATAAGAACTTTGTAACAACCATAGTTGGCTGATGTGAGCTCCTGTAGAAGGCCTTGTTTTTCTACTTGAGGAAATCCGTTTCTAAAAGCACTAGAAGGGCACTTCCAATAGTGTTATACTGAGTTGACAGGCAAACTTACCTGTTTTTTTCTTGTAATTTAGTTATCTCGTTGGTCTGATCTGAAATCTGTCTTTCTAGTTTGTTTGTTGAAAGAGAGTGTTCCAAAAGCTGAAGTTCAAGTCTGGTTGTCTGGTTTAATACCTAAATAAAATGTATAAAAGAATTTGAAAATCAAGGTATTTCTTTTAAATAAAGTGTAATTTCTTTGTTGTTAAGTCATGTAAACACCTGCTTAGGCCTGTAATTAAAAAAAAAAATTTTTTTTTTTTGGGAACACTTAATTTGGGCACAAATGATCATGGAATTAGAATGAAGAATACAGAGTTGCACTAATTTTGTTGCTATACTACTGTATCTGATTGGAAATATTTCAGTAGCATGACACATTTCTAATCAATGTCTGAGAACTTCTGTGTGCCTTAGTTTTACAGTCATACCTTCCCCTCTATTCTGATAATCCTATTTCACAACTAGAGCTATTATGGCTGTTAAGAGAATAATTTGTTTTCTCAATTGAGTGCAGAAAGGCAGTGCTTTGTAGATCTGTCTCTGATTAAAATCACATTCAGGTCCTGAAATTGCTACATGCCCTCTTAGTATTTTCCTTAAGCTCAGATTATATTTTCAAGTGTTTACCATATAAATCAGACTTGTGGTGATCCATTCCTTGTATTTTAATGTAACCTGGTTTATAATTATTTTTTTACTGTCCACATATATTTGCATCTTTAAGTCAAGAAATACAGATACTAGGAAACCTGGAAGACACTTTCAAGTTTGTATTGGATCGCATTACTTTAAGGCATGTTTTCTAGACATACTTTCTCATTGTTTTAGAAGAGCTTTTAATTTAGCAAAAATTGGCTTTTCTTGGCAGGAAGAATTGATTACTTATGTCCTTCATGTTAAACAGTCATTCAGGACATGATTTCACACTTAACTGTAATTGAAAACTATTGCCAAATGTAAGTGTCCTTGAGAAAACAATTGTTTGGTTAATTTCCTTATGTTGTTAATTAAGCCTTTAGCCCAGTCTCCAGTAATTTCAAGCAGGAATGTTACAGTGATGATTTTCTTCCCCTAAGCAGAAAATAATGGAATAATTTCCATAAAGACATTACTGTGATTGGATAAATACATTCTTTCAACATGTGCAAAATATTAGGCCCCCTAATAATGCTATCAGAGAGTTGAATTCAGTACCTTTGTGAGCTATGAACCATCAGTTTATCAAAGAGTTCACAAAGGCTCATTTTAGGTTAAAAATGTGATTTAATTCTAGAGATACTAAAATGTCTACCAAGGATTTGGGAGTTTGCATGTTATTTAGAGGAAATGTTATGTGCTGTGTGCTGTATTTGTTATTCATTTGAGGACATACATGTCTACATTTTTCTACTGTGTTGGCAAAACTACAAATACATAGCACTCTACATTGTTTTGACTTGTTCTTACATTAAAATCAGCATTCTGTTTCACAGAATGTCTCAGTGTAGTTGAGGCTTTGAAGTTAAAGTGATAATTAAAACATTTTTTAATTTGTTTGTTTGAAATAATTTAGAGAATAATATGTACAATAGGCAACTTTACTTCTTTGTCAATACATACTTTTCTGGCAACCTTCTCCTAATTAATTTTTATTGATTCATCTCTAGTTCATTTATTTCTCCCTCTGTTAAATAACAATAATATAGTGCATTGTGCTGGAAACGAACTGTTAGCCCACTTAAAGTACCTGTGAAAACATTAATTAAAAAGAGATATTTTTCTTGGTAAGTTTTTTTTTTAAATACAAAAGAAAATAAATGTAAAAAAGGAATTAGCCCGTAAAACTAATTTGAAGGAACTGTCTTTTAGCTAAGATCTGGGGTGAGAGCTGAATAATCAACAGAGCTATGCAACAAGGGTTGTATAAAAGCATACCAGTACCCAGTTGATGCTCGGATATAGTATAGTAGTTTATAACTGGGTAGAGCTGTTGATTATAATGATTGACTTCTCATTCATTACTTACTTGTGCTTCAACATCTGTTAATTTGCGGGTCTGTTCAGCTGTTTGATTTAGTAAGTTTGTGCCTATTTCAATCATTACTGCAGTCTGGTTCTGCACTGCAGTTTGCTGGATCTCTACCATTTCTTTCTTCATACTGTCTTGGATGTAATTCTCAAGCTACATGGGAAAGGAGAGAGAGAAGATAGTTGTATTCTTTAAAATTTGGAAGTGGGGGTAGTACCATAAGCTTGTTGGCTGCCTTGCTGAACAAATGTTCCTTATCTGATCCATTTACGTGAAGTTTCCCCATGTGAAAGTTTCCTGATGTGAAGTGGCTCTGTGAGAGGAAGGGAGATATGACAAGGAATGTGTGGCCACCTGGTCTATGAAGACTGGAACAGAGATTTGCAGGAGGAAGGTAGAAGGGCATGGTGGTGAGAATACTTGAAGGCACTTGAAAGTCTTTCTGCCATAGTGCGTTCACCATTGTAACCATCAGAGGACCTTCACCAGCTGATAGTGATGGGAATTTTTTAGAAGACAAAAGCTTAGGAGTTTAGTCATCTTTCTGTATCTAGACTTAAATATTTTCAAAAGCATTTTTCATTATGTGACTGGAAGTCAGAGAAGAGATCAGGTGCCATTAAAACTGTTAGGTGCACATTTTTATCAGAAAGAATTTCAAATAAAGACATGAGACAGTAGGAAAAATCTGTAAACACTCAAAATGCTGAAGGTTTAGGAATGCAAGAACTGTTGTAAATACTTGATTTTGAAGTAATTTCTGTGTCTAAGCTAATAAGGCTTTTTTGATAGCCATTCTGTAACAGAGTACACTGCTTTCCAGGAAAGCAAGGAGAAAATTCAAGTAACTTTCCATGAAGTCCATATTTCTACATGTTTGGATGATCCAAAAATAATGTCATTGTTCTCCATGCTTCATCATCTCGATAACTTTGCAAATTATTTCGTATTTCTTTAATGAACATGGCTCATGTTTGAATTCTTAAAAAAAAAGGCCATGTGATTTCTTCTTTGACTAGGAAAATTTCTAGAAATTTCTACACTCAAACTCAACATTGTTCTAGCAATAAAACTATAATGACTTTTGAGCTTCATGCTGTACCTACAGAGAAGATGCTAGCTAATGCAAATATTAAGTCATTAAGTACAAACTATAAGTTATCACAAATTCCTAATCTAAGGAAAATGGTAAACCAGATTGATATCTTGGGCTGGTTTATTTTTTGAATATTATTTAGACAATGATGTCTTGATAGGTTTGTGCTGAGGAGGAGCTTTGAACATTATGGCTACTTTCCACATCAGTGAGGACAATGCAGCTTACTATTTTAATATTCTATCAAACCACTGTTCAGATATACCCATCCCACTTCTGACCACCTAAAGATCAACTGGCAGCCTTATCAGCTTGAAGTGTTTCCCCCTTCAATACTAGTTAAGCAAGGACTGGTTTTTATTTTCTTTTCTGGCTTCACAGTTGGTTTGGAAGTGAAAAATGAAAAACAGTGTATTAAGAAATTAAAATTTCTAAA
This sequence comes from Eubucco bourcierii, assembly GCA_013396675.1. Taxonomy (NCBI): domain Eukaryota; kingdom Metazoa; phylum Chordata; class Aves; order Piciformes; family Ramphastidae; genus Eubucco; species Eubucco bourcierii. The sequence continues at coordinate 444,720 of VWZE01001777.1, read as the reverse complement.
ACTGGAAGTATGTTCTTAGTTTGAAGTAACTGTTCTTTCTTTTTGTCCAGTGTGACCAGATTTTCAAAGCAGTATTTGTTTGCTTCATTCTCCCCATGCAGCTGGTGATCTGCAATGCATGACTGAGGCTTCAGATAAGGCAGAAGCTTGACTCATGTCTGCTGTGCTTCTGTGTGAGTGTAGCTACTTCTCAGGTGTACCACAAGAGTATAAACCCAGCCTTTACTCAGTCTTTAAAAGGTCTGTGAGTAGTAACTGGTTTTAATACTAACAGTAACTAACAATCATCCAGGATTTTGCATGACAATTGGACATGGGTATCTTGAGGCACCCTCACACTATGGCAGTTAGAGTTGTTCCCTGTTCAAAGGTGAATTTATTATGTATTACCTTTTGTTCCTGTATATTTCTTATTTTCAAAAGCTTCCTCATCCAGTGACAAATTTAATTTAACCAAACATGTTGGAATTTTTTAGAACTTTGCTGACATCTTTTAGGTCAGCTCCTTTTCTGCTGAGCTGAGATCACTGGCTTTTAACTGTGAAACAATGGTAAGACATCTTTATTCCTTGATGATTAGGCTATGGTATGTCAGAGTACAGTGATAATTAAAAAGCAGGTGAAGATGGTACTTCATAATCCAAGGAGATGCATGAAATTCTGAATGCTTTTAGATAGATAACAATTAGTAATTTTTCACTAAAGTTCAGATACTGCTTCATGAAGACCATGATGACCCTCTCAAAAAGCTAGAACCCAGATTAACCACTGACGCTGAAGAACTGGCTATCAATATAGACAACCTGGAAAAGACCTTTTCTCAAATGTACCTCTGTTAAAAGAAAATGAAAGGAGATCTTCAGAATGCCTTTTATGTATCACAGTCCCACAATCAAGTATTGTAATGCCATTATAAATATCAAGATATGGGCTCACTTGGCAGACTTAATCCACACCTTCAGTTAGAAAGGACATTTGGGGGGGGGGGGGGTAGTGGGGCAATAAGAAAAAACAAAGGGAAAAAAGGACATACAGAGAAAACAAAGGAGTAAGATACCTCAAGTATCAAAGAGCTATATTATGAGAAAGCATTGAAATTATTGCATCATCTTTAACTCAGAAAAAAGGCAATAAGTAGATAATTAAAGAAAGATTGATCAAGAGCTTTAATTATTTTAAAAAATAACTGTGGATATTAAACCTCATTATCCAAGATTAGTTCCTTTTTTACTGGAGGGAGATCAGAATGAGAACCTGAGAAATTAATCTCTGCAAATAGGATTACAGAACCATGTTAGTTCTTTGAAAATGTTATCACTGAGTTTTTCCAAAACACACTACTAGAAAATGAGTTAATTCAGGGCTTAAAGGTAAGATAAACATTTGATTGTAGGCTTAGGCGGTTGCCCATTTACAATACAGAACTCTAAGGTTGCTCTGATTACAGTATGCAAAACCTGTTATTACAATTTAAGACATCTGGTTGTTCTGGTTACCAGATTTTTATACCACTTTTCACTGTGCTTGGAACCTTAGAAAGCAGGTTTTTTTGGAGACACAAATCTGCCTTTTCATAATTTATCTTACTTCAATATCTGTAAGTGTAAGTCTACCTCAAAGTATCTAATCTCTTTTAAATGCTGGAGAGCAGCCCTGAGGAATAGGACCTGGGGGTCTGAGTTGATGAAAAGCTCAACATGATCCTGCAGTGTGCATGTGCAGCTCAGACAGCAACCAAGTCCTAGGTTGCATCAAGAGCGGCGTGGCCAGCAGGGCAAGGGAGGTGATTCTGCCCCTTTACTCTGCTCTCGTCAGGCCCCACCTGGAGTACTGTGTGCAGTTCTGGAGCCCCTAACACAAGGAGGACATTGAACTATTTGAGTGAGTCCAGAGGAGGACCGCAAAGATGATCAGAGGGCTGGAGCAGCTCTGCTATGAGGACAGGCTGTGAGAGTTGGGGCTCTTCAGTCTGGAGAAGTGAAGACTTGGAGGAGACCTTATAGTAGCCTTCCAGTATCTGAAGGGGGCCTACAGGAAGGCTGGGGAGGGACTATTTACAAGGTCTTGTAATGACAGGACAAGGGGCAATGGGTTTAATCTGGAAGAGAGGAGATTTATACTAAGGAGGAAGTTCTTTCCAGTGAGGGTGGTGAGACACTGGCACAGGTTGCCCAGGGAGGTTGTGGATGTTCCCTCCCTGGAGGCGTTCAAGACTAGGTTGGATGAGCAACCTGTTCTAGTGGGAGGTGTCCCTGCATATGGTGGGGGGGTTGGAATTAGATAATTTTTGAGGTCCCTTCCAACCTTACCATTCCATATTCTATGAAATACCTTGTTCATGCAATACATTCTAAATCACTGAAGTATCGTCTTGACTCCAGTTTAACAGTTTATCTCCATATGTGTTTTTCAACTTAAAAATATTAGTAACTTAAGGTATATGGTATTTGTGCTTACTTGAAAGCATGAAATAGAACAGCAGAAGGGATTTAAGATTTAAAGCTGGTTTCATGACCTGGCTCATTTGCTCAAATTAAGAGCAACACAATACTTCAAAATTATATTGCTTTTGAGGGTATAATTCAATCCTATCTTGCAGAAATTGCAGAAGAGAGTGGAAGAGGTATTAATACATTCAGATTTTAAGGAATACTTAGCTGGTAGGATTTCAGTGATTTTGGTTTGTTTTGGGGGTTTTTTGTGGGATATTTTCTCAAAACATTCTATTTGATTTTTTTTTTAATGTAAGACTTTGGCTGGCCTGTATGCTTGAAGAAAGGAAGTATAAAAATGAAAGCCCAGATGGGAAAAAGCATGTCTCTTAAAGTATGTTTAAATGGCAAAAACAGTTGGGAAAATTGGAAAGAATGACCATTAAGGTTTGTAATATAGTTACAGTGATGCATTTTTAGAGTGACAAAATTCTCTAATGTCATCAGCTTGAGGCTGTCATGCTTTATTACTCATGATTTTATGTGATTTTAAAATTTGACCAAAATACTTTAGCTAAGCTGCCAAAAGAACAAGGACAGATCAATCATATTGGAGCACATTCCAAAACATTACTTTTATAGCCAAGACTTACCTTTTTTTTTTTTTTTAAGCAAGCTTTAAATTGGCAAGAAAGAAAAGACAACATGTAGAGATGTGGTAAAAGAAATTTGTTTTGTAACCATTGCCCAAGATAGCATCACTGCTTTGTGAAGGGTTGTTGATACTTAAGTTAAATGAAGAGCCTTCCTGATTCCTATTGTATAGTTTGTGCCCACATTTAGAACAATTTTTCAAAGTATAACAACTTACTTTTGCATTTTGTAGACCATACTTACCTTTTTGCTTTTCATTTTAAGTTATAAATGAGGTCTTGCTTTTGCTCTTTGCTGTCAAATGGTTAGTCTATACTAATTAAATGATCCTAGCAGCATTTTTAGCTACATGAATACATATAGCTTAGACTGGATGTTAGTAGGAAGTTCATTACAGTGAGGGTGGTGAGGCACTGGAACAGGTTGCCCAGAGAGGTTGTGGATGCTCCCTCCCTGGAGGTGTTCAAGGCTAGATTCGATGAGGCCTTGAGTAACTTGTACTAGTGGGAGGTGTCCCTGCCTATGGCAGGGGGTTGGAACTAGATGATCCTTGAGGTCCCTTCCAACCTTACCATTCTATGATTCTATATATCCCTTTGGTGCCAAATGCTACACCATATAAATGGTAGAAAGAGTACTGGCTGCTAATTTCATTTTATAGATTTTGTTAGTTGTTTGAGCAGTCCTTCCAAATAAAGTTTGGTGATTTTCTTAGTGTTTATAATCTGATTCTGTCACTGCAACATTTGTTTTCAAAGAGAGATGATATTTATCATGAGTTTCTACATAGTGTTGTGTCCCCTAGAAGTAGGTAGATGGGTGGAGCTGCATAATCCTTTGTGTCCAACCCTGAAATTATTGGAATCGATCAGGGTCTCTTTTCCTGGACTCAGACATGGATTAACAAACTAAGAATTTACTGCTTCCAAGAACGTATCTGTTAAGTTTGAGAAAATTCCAAAAGCACTTTTTAAAGGTTTTCTCACAACTTGTCTACTGAAATCTGAAGATAATGTTTATTCTTACAATAAAGCATCCACTCTAAAATTGTACCTGCTAAAATACAGAGAAATAGCAAAGAGGCCAAAGTTTATCTGCAGTCATATCTTCTTAGCCCTGTATTTAGATCAGCAGATTGATTGCATGAAAAATGTCATTAGCCCTATAAACTCAGCAACTGCTATGTGTGATATACTGTGTGAAGCTCAGCTGCATGTAGGTCATTCATTCTATTTAACAGCTGATTGCTGTCCAAATGGAGAGGTCATACACCTCTATGCCACAGCCACGTGTTCCTGCTCCCTTCCTCACATCTGTTGTTCAATTCTTGACTAAGCCTGCATGCACTAACCTAAAAGAAAACAAGGGACAATTTCCTGTGAAGTTTGTGGATCTCTCCTAGACATTGCTGTGGCTGTCGATCCTACTGAGCATAGATAACAGTGAAATGTAATGTAGTTTTTATAAAAAGAAGAAAACATTTGTCACAATTTTGTCACAGCAGTTTATATAGCACATATAAAGTATTTTACCTACATATACATGGCAGATGTATTGCTTAATGTGGATGAACAGGTGGATGTAAGGAATGAACCACCATATTGCCAGGCTCTCACATGTGTGTTTACATATGTGTTTCCACATCATGCAATGTATTGGTGTTACAAAGAGAAGATACTGTAAAAATTTTGTTCTGCAGACAGCTCTTTTTTTTTTCCTCTTCAAAATACTGCTTAAAGTAAGAATAAATACTGGAAGAAATGCTACCCCTTTCAAGATCAATTCATGCTGACAAACCTAAGGGAATACATTTTTAAGGGCATTGCATCAATCCCCATCAATCAACCCAAAGCTATTTTAAATCAGCTTTTAATAAAATATTTATCTATGTTTTCTGAAAGTTAGTTCTCAATTTTAGTAGCTTATAACTTTTGGAAAAAAAATAGTATACTGCAGAAGAAAGAAGTGACTATGTCTGTAAAAGCAACATTTAAATTG